>VXAB01009465.1:0-35672 GCA_013399175.1 Odontophorus gujanensis
ATATATATATATAGAATATATATGGAATAATTAAAATAGAATGTAAGAGGCAAGGCAAAGTGAGGTGAGGAAAGCAGAGGAGATGAGACAGGAGAGAAATTGAATAGCATAGTATAGTTGTAACAGACCTAAAAAGATCATCTAGTTCAACTGCCCGGCATCTTTATCCAAATGATTCTTTAACATTCACAGACAAGGGCATCAACCATAACTCTTTTAAGCCTGTTCAGTGTTTGAGCACCCTCACAGTAAAGAATTTTTTTCCTATTACCTAATCTGAACTTCCCCGGGTGCATCTTCCTGCCATTGCTACAAGTCCTGTCATCGGTTGCTAGAGAGAAGATACTGGAACCTTCCTCTCTGCTTCCCTTATTCTGGAAGTTTGGGAGGACAAAAGAGTCATGACTTAGCCTTCTTTTATCCAGATTAGGCAATCCCAAGTGTTCTTAGCGTCTTCTCAAAGAACATGTCTACTAGCACTTTTACTAGCTTTTTTACTCTTCCCTATATCCATTCAAGTATATTAGTACTATTTTCCCATAAATGCATACAATACTCAAGTGAAGCTGCAGCAATGGTAACTATAGTGGGAGGATCACTCCATTTGAGGATAAAAATTTCCACTGAAGAATGAAACCTCTTGGTGGGACATTCGATTGCTTCTATGGATTATTAAACCATTGCATTGAAAACTAGGAGTACAAAGAAAAAAATAATTTCTGTCTTTTATTTCTACTTCAGGGGGAATGGAGAAATTTGAGTCATAGACCAGATACTAACAGTGAAAAAAAAGAAATTGATGTCATTACTTTTCTGCATTTAATTAATTTCAGCAGTAATAATGACTTGCATTTTGCAAAATAATTTTAGATATTTCACAGAATCACAGGATCACAGAATGGTAGGGGTTGGAAGGGACCTCTAGAGGTCATCGAATCCAACCTCCCTGCCAAAGCAGCTCCCTAGATCTGGTTGCACAGGTAGGTGCCCAGACAAGTTCTGGACATCTCCAGAGAAAGAGACTCCACAATCTCTCTGTGCAGCCTGTGCCAGTGTTCCATCACGTGCACTGTGAAGAAATTCCCACACACATTTGTGCGGAACTTTCTATGCTTCAGTTTGTGACCATTTCCCCTCGTCCTATTGCCACACACTGCAGAGAAGAGTCCAGCCTCATCCCTTTGCCTCCCACTTCTTAGGTATTTATAGACATGAAGCAGATCTCGTCTGAGTCTGAGACCCAGGTCTCTCAGCCTTTCCTCATAAGGGAGATGTTCCAGGCCCTTTGGCATCTTTGTAGCCCTCCGTTGGACTCTTTTGAGGAGATCCTTGTCTGTTTTGGTCTTTTTTGTACCTGGGAGCCCNCCTTGTCTGTTTCGGTCTTTTTTGTACCTGGGAGCCCGGAACTGGACACAGTACTCCAGGTGAGACCTCACCAGGGCAGATTAGAGGGGGAAGATCACCTCCCTCGACCTGCTGGCCATGTTCTTCTTAATGCACCTCAGGATCCATTGGTCTTCTTGGACACCAGCGCACACTGCTGGTTCATGTCCAGCCTGTCGTCTACCAGGACATCAAGGTCCGTCTCCGCAGAGCTTCTCTCCAGCAGCTCATCCCCCAGCCTGTATTGGTGCTTGTGCTTATTCTTCCCTAGGTGCAAGTCTCTACACTTGCTCTTGTTAAACCTCATCTGGTTCCTTTCTGCCCAACTCTCCAGCCTGTCCAGGTGTCACTCAATGGCAGCACAGCCTTTCAGCATGCCAGCCATTCCTCCCAGGTTTGTATCATCAGTGAACTTGCTGAGGGTGGACTCTATCCCCTTATCAAGGTCACTGATGAAGATGTTGAGTTCTGGTTCAAAAATAATTTATTTGTGTTCTGAAGTCTTAATTTTTTTATCTTCATTATCACATTATCTAGCTCTGTTAAAGAAGGAATGGAAGCAAGTTACAAAAAATACTGAATGTTATTTTGTCTGTGTTTCTCTGAATCAGATTCTCCTACTCTGACATTCACTTAGAAGACAATTTGAGGTGAAGGTTATATGTGCCTTTAGGTAGAATAGTTCATGTGTAGGCTTTTCAGACACGAGGGAGATAGGGAGTTATATACCCTTAAAAATATACTATACAATTCAATAATGTAGAACTCCCAAAGCAAACAACATCAGTCAAGGTGATGAATTGAATTTTGAAGAAGATACTCTCTAGTGGATTTTTTCATACAAAAAAAAAAAAAAAAGACCTAGACTCATGCATTTCTTTCCAGATCTTTAAATTATTCTACTCTTCACCCACCAGTTTGAATAAATCTAACAAGAAAAATAAATATGAGAGTATACATTCATTGCTGAATTTTAATACTTCAGCCTTCAGAAAAAGAAGCTTTGAAATAATTTTTCTTCCCAGAAATCTTTTCATTCTTTTTGTCTGTTGTGGATGAGCAGTTTGTGTCTATGACTTACATCATGACAAAAGCAGCCATTTAGCTTACTTTGTTGGAACAATGAAATGGATGTTTATATGACAAAAAATACATACCTTCCATTTACCCGTGAACATTTAGACCCACAAATATTTGTGACCTGAATAAAACAGGAGCATAAAAGAGAACATATATATTCATAATCTAAATAACTAAAATGAATGGAAAAAAATGGCTTTTCACTATATTGGTTCTAATAGCAGATGTAATAGTTATTTTGACATGCCAACAATCCATGAAAAAGACTTTTAATAGACAAGAATAGGTAAACATGAGAAAACTAATTTTTTTGTGACTGAACTATGTTGTTATGCAACTTGAAAAAGTTACACAGGATACATACTTATATATGTATATATATATACTTCATATATTCTATCTATTCTATTCTATATTATATTATAGATTCATAGATACATAGATTCATNCAACGTATGGTTCCTGAAATTTACCACACTTTAACCTAGATGGATGTAACAAATAAATAAATATTATTATTCTGCTTATTATTAGATATATTTAAAGAAGCAGGTTTTGCTCAAGAACTTTTCCATTTACATATGATTTTTTTTATCATTGAGAAAATTAACTTAAAATTTTTTTTTCTTGTTATGTTTTATTGTGATGTGAAAAAAATATCAAAAAGCTGAATGAGCTTTTTGATCAAAATCAAAAATAGTATTCTAGAATTTAATGTTGTATTATTTGACACCTTTGCTGACAATATGGGAAGAGAGATTTAGTACACCCTCAGCAGATTTGCAGGTGATTCTCCCACTCAACTCCACTCTAGTGAGATCCCACCTTGAGTACAGTGTTCATCTCTGGGGTCCACAACATATGAAAAACCTAGATCAGTTAGAGTGGGTTCAAGGGTGGGCCACAAATATGATCAGAGGACTGGATAAGTTTTTCTACAATGACAGGTTGAGGAGTTTAGGGTTGTTTAACCTAGATTAGGAAAAACTCCAGAGAGACGTGGTGGATTTCCAAGAGCGTACAAGATGAGGAGAGGATCCTTATCAGAGAGTATAGCAATAGCATAAGGACTAATGACTTTAAATGACTTAAAACTAAATTTAGATTAGGATTAAATATAAGAAAGAAATTCTTTGATATGAAGATGGCAAGGCCCTGGAACAAGGTGCCCAGAGAAGTTATGAATGCCCCATTCTTGGAAGCACTGAAGGCCTTGGAAGCATTGAACAGGGCCTAGGGTAACCTGATATAGTGGAATGACCAGGGAAGGGGGCTTGGAACTGGATGATCTTTAATATATCTCCTATCCTAAAGCATTCTACGATTCCTCAATGTTACAATCCCAAGTAGAGATCATTTTATTAGCTCTTTTACGCAGTGCGGTATTGCAGTATTTTGACAGTTACAATGTTAGCTTTTGAGTTATTTTTCTATACTCAACATTATATTCCAATTCACTTCATAGATTTTTTTAAATAACAGGTCTCAAGGAGGACATTATCAAGAGCATACAATGCAGGACGTGTAATAATTTGCTCAAAAATAAATAACAGTCTGACTAAGAAATACTTTGTTTTAATACGAAAGAGATATTTTGATTGCTAATGTGCAGTTTTACACAATAATTTGGTATCATCATTATTAATTTTGGTGGTATTATCTGAAAAATGAAGATTGAAAAATGTTAAAAAAGAAGAATGATTTCTAATTTTTTAACAAAATTTTGCACTGCTTCTTAAAATTGAAGGAGCAAGAACAATCACTACTAAATATTGCATTTTATGAATACTTACCTTGTTTTAAAAAATCAGTGTAGAATTATGTGTGTGCATGGAGATTTACATTTATTTAATAAGTTTGTATTAGCTACAAATCTTCAGCATCTCCAGGGAGTAGCAGTAAAGCTGGTGAAAAGCCTGGAAACAAGAGATATGAGGAGCAGCATAAGAAACTGGGGTTGTTTAGACTGGAGAAGAAGAGGATGAGGGAAATTTTCATTGTTCTCTTCAACTAAATGAAAGGAATAATAGAAACATAGAATTACCTAGGTTGGAAAAGACCTACAGGATCATCCAGTCCAACCGTTCACCTATCATCAGTGAACCATGTTCTTCAACACAATGTTTAAACGTTCCTTAAATACATCCAGTGTCAGTGACTCCATCACCTCCCTGGGCAGCCCATTCCAGTTCCTGACTACTCTTTCAGAAAAGCTGTATTTCCTAACATCCATCCAAGCATTGACCAACACCCCCAGTTCTGTTTCCTCTACAGTCTTCCAGACACTCTGCACCAAGCCTGTAGCATTGCATGGGGCTGTTGTGGTCGAAGTGCAGGACCTGGCACTTGGTCTTGTTGAATCTCATCCCATTGGCTCCAGCCCAGCTATCCAGCCTGCCCAGATCCCTCTGTAGGGCCTCACTATCCCCAGGCAGATTGACACTTCCCTCCAACTTGGTGCCATCTGCAAACTTACTAAGGGTACACTCATTGCCCCCATCTAGGTAATCAATAAAAATACTGAAGAGGAATAAAGATATTGAAGAGTAAATTGCAGTGAAGAAAGTGTCAGTCTAGTTTCTCTGCAGACAAGTGATAGGACATGAGGAAAAGGTCTCATGTTGTACCAGAGGAGGTTTATATTGGATATTATGAACAATTTCTTCACACAAAGCATGGTCAAAAGAGAGTAGAATGAGCATCCTAGAGAAGTGGTGGAGTTGCTACATATATATGTAGATTCATAGATTCATAGATGCATTAGGTTGGAAAGGACCTACNCCTACAGATATACCACTTAGGTCAGGCTGACAAATAGACTTGATGATTTGAAAGCTCTTATAGCTCAGAAGCAATGTTCCACATTGTCTTTTTTTGTTTTTTTTTTTTGCACAAATATTTCCACACGAAAAAATTATTTACATTTGACGCAAAAAAAAATTCAATAGAAAATAACATTCAGTTTCAAATATTGCAATATGCTACCATAAAAAAAAAAAAACATCAAATATTGAGTACTACCCTAAAGTTGTTTTTTCTAGTCATTGTTAATTGATGGAAGAAAGCTAACCTGTTTAGAGTGAATTCAGAGCCCATTCCACTTAAACTATCAAATTTTGTTATTTGTTGGCTGATTTGTTTGGCTGATTTTCTTTCAGAGAAAAAACTTATTAAACTGGGAAACAGAGAGGAGAAACCTGTTCTCATTTTCAAAGCTTCGTATAGGAAACAGTTGATGGAAAGGGAAAAAATACTATGATGTATTCCTTGTATCTTTCCTTCTTCTCATGAGAGTGTGAAGGGGAAAGGGATTTCACTATGTCCCTAGACAATATTCTTATATTCATTTGTTTCTGCAAAGGAATGTCCCTTTTTTGTGTGTTCAATTGGTTTATCAGTAGCTTGTTGAACATTCTAAATAGCACTCATCTGCAATTGATTCACACTCTTCCCTAGGGAAATTCATAGCAATAAGTGGATTTGATGAAAATATTATTTGCAAGAGAAGATTGAGAAGCGTAGAGGACAGGAGGAAAAGAAGAAATAGTAGAATAAGAAAATAAAAGAAATCAAGGGGAGAAGAGATAGGAGAGGAGTTTGAGGAAAAGCCAAGGAAAAATATTGCTTGCATTTAGTTTTTAACTGGTAGTGTTGATCAGAAAGAATGATTTCTTTTACATCACTTTATAAAAATTGCATACACTTGTAGTGTACAGAAGAAGCAGTAATTCCATTCGGGGCTACTTGTGACATTAACAAATCATTCAAACTGAGTTATTGAGGTTTATTATTATGTCACCAGTGTCCTTAGGGAAATTACTTATGCTCTATGTGCAGATTTGTGTACATAATTCTTTCTCAAATTATATAGCTCTCTGTAGAGCTCTTTCTAGCTTAAAGTCATACATCAAGTATTAGCAGGAACATACACTGTTTTAGAAAATACGTTAATTACTTCATAACTGTCTTTCATGCCTTCATCCATTAATAGATCTGTGTGCTTCCTCAGTTATTTTATGATAAGATAATGTAAAGACATTATTACATTTAGCAATTATTTGTGTAATAAATATTTATGATGGAATTGCAAATGTACTTCTGCTTATATTATTCTAATGACTTATAGAAAATTTAAGTTGATATTTCCAAGAATGATGTGCTACGTTTGCTAGATCGATAATTATTTTTTGTTGCCATTTTAAAACTTCAACAATATTCTCTTCACAGCTAGGTCTCCTCTGCAGCAAAATAAATTAGATTTCCTTTTTGCAACAATACAATTCTGGTTGGTGGTAGTCTCCTTAATCTGCATAATATACTTTATTAGTAGGTTCAGACATGGTGAGTAAAATTACTTAACTCTAATATAAATACGTTTACTAGGAGTATGCTATTTGAACAATCTGTTGAGATAATGTAACAACTCCTATATACAATTAATTTTATCATGAAATAAATGTGTAATAGAATCTGTGACCTCAGGAACAAATGTCACACTGATCATGATTAAAAATATGTAAGATAAAAACCTCACATTTTGTGTCTGATAAAATTTGATAGGCTAAATTTCATAAGCTGTTTTGTATATAATACTGCATTCTGTTTGAATAATCATTAAAAATGAATACAAGAAACAGAAAGAGTTGACAGTCTGTTTAATTACCATTAAACTTATGTTTACCCCTCAGTTAACACAATAATAACTGACAGATAATTTCACAATCTCACAGAATTTATTTTTTCTTTTTTCCTCTGAAACATACCTTATCTTTCAAAATCACTTTTTGAAATGTAAATTAACCAATACTTGAAAAAGCAAGTACAGGCATTCAGCAATAAGAAGTATGAATTTTTTGCCATTACTTGCTTTAACCTCACCAAATATTTATTTTTTTTGCTATGAGAAGAACTATAGTAATTAATCTTTAGCAAAAAGAATTCAGGGGAAAGAACTTGATAAACAATGAACACAAGTTTATTATGTAGACAAGTAATTTTGCTTAGTCCATAGAGTCTTCTTGATGGAGAGGTGGTTGTTAACATCTCACTGTGAGAATTAATAAGACTGGGCTTGTCCCACTCTTCTCACAGAGATATATTTATTCCATATAGTTAGGTTGCAAAATGCAGTCAGCCATAGGTCAGATATCTAATTCTTCCGTATGATTTTTTTGTAGGGGTCAAACTGAGACTCAGCTGTGGAATGGCATTACTTTGGGTCACTTTGGTACAGTGTTTAATGTTTTTAAAGTTCATAGTTGTTAACACAGCCGGAAAAGATTATATCCCCACTCCTCCAGACATATTTTGTAGTAGAAACTGAAAGAATTATCAGGTAAAAGTTATCTTTGGAAATTCACTTTGACACAAAGAGAATGGCTTATTCCAGAATAATTCTAGTAGGTAAATATGAATGTTAGGCCTGTGGGGTAACAGGGAAATTAGTTATTGACTATGTAGAATTCTAACAAGTCACTAAGCAAAAATGAAAACTTTTCACAGAAGGAGGATTTTTTTCAGTATTACTGACAGTGTTCATATCCATTATATATAATCCAAAGGATTATATTCCGTTACTTTGATACTTAACCAATTATCCCGTCTTAGTTTCAGCTGGGATGAAATTGTTTTCTTCAGAGTGTCTGGTATGATGCTATGTTTTTGGCTCAAGGAGAAAAATAATGTTGAAAATACAACAGTGTTTATAATTGCTGCTAAGCAATGTTGTACAGAACTGGCCATTCTCAATGAAGGGCCCAAGGAACTGGAACGGAACAGAACTGGGACAGCTGACTTATACTGGCCAAAGGGGTATTCCGTATCATATGACGAGAAGCAGGATTTCTGAAGGACGTGGAAGTTCATCTGATTCTCTTCTGCTGCTCATTAGGCTAGCTGGGAATTGGTCATATAGTGGTGAGCAATTTCTTGTGCATCACTTGCTATATACATTCATATATTCATATATATTTGCCATAATTATTATTATTTTTTTTTATTTTATTTTTGTTTCTCTCCCCCATATCACCTACTGGACTAAACCAGAACATATCTTCACCCTCCTAACACTAATTAATGCAGTGAAGGTAATGGCCCTGATGTTTGTATAGGATGTTGGAATTTTGTGAATAGAAAATGTTAATAGGAAAAAAAAAACAAAAAACGACTCTTATTATGGAAAGGCTGGACAGTTTCAGGGACCAAAATCAGAGAAAAGCTGATGCCAATTTTCTTAATAACTTCCTGACATGTATGTATCTAACGTGTAAGCCTATCCTATCCATATAATGACTGTAGCTCAGTAAGGGATTTGCACAACAATCCACAGAATCATTTTCCTTTACAGTATAATTTATTTTAAATCTGCATTATGTGTAGCTGCTATCGCATGAAGTCTAAAGCTAAATTTCTTAAAGTTCCACATATATTTTAATTTAAAAAAAAAAAGTTTGAATTCCTTCATTAAATGTTGTCACTGAAAAAAATAATGCAACATGAAAAACAATCCAAAACAATCTTCTTGTGGATGTTTTAGTTAAAAAGACAGAAACAGCAACAACAACAAAAAAGCCAAAAACAAACAAACAAAAAACCCCACAAAACTTGAAGATTATAAAATTATCAATATTCTGTGTTGACAGCTATTACATTGTTACTTGAATTTTGTGACAATCTCTACCTTTAAGTCAACTTACCAAAAACTTTCCTAAAAATTAGGGATCTGAAATTCATGTTATCCTACTGTTTTTCAATATTTTCCTCTTTTTTTTTTTTTTAATATATTTCCTTTGATATTTGCATGATATTACTGAGATAATGCCACATTTCTAAGATAAGGAATATTAATGCATACTGTCAGAATGCAGCAAGACTTTTATTGTCTAATTTAGATTGCAAAAACCTGTTTATGTGAATAAATATGTGTCCCCCTCTGTTCTAAGGAGCAAGGTCACATCTACTGGTTTAATAATTAACTACCAAAGTAAAATCCAACAAAAAGTAAAATATCTGAAGGGGAAAAAGTAAAAATTAACATTTTGAATATTTCAGAATAAAAATATAAGAAATATTATTCCTAAATGGAAAAATAACCACAGTGTTGTGCAAAGTATTTTAATTATTAGGAATATAATCTTACTCTTGGGGGAGAACTGATTTTCCTTTTGCTGTAATGCATTCTAATTTTTCAGAATTTGTTCATTTCAAATGTGTGATAGTGTTAATTTTACTACCTTCACTAAAATAAAATACTAGATTTTTATAGTAGACCAGCATTTTTGCCTTTTCAGAGATTTTAACAGAAGAACTAAATTTTATTCTCTACATGCAATTCCACTGAGGTTAAGAGAACCAGATCTGAATTTGTCATCAATTAAAAAGTTAGGATATATGGCATCTCCAGAGGTTTTGTCAAACCTGAGGCTATGTCCAAACTGAATATCAGGGAAGGAAAAAAAAAGTTATTTTTTTCTGTAGGTTGTGCAGATAGTTTTATGGGAAATAAACAGAGAATATTCAGGATGTGCTTTGATTATTAGAAGTTCTCAAATAACCACAAATGACGTAGCAGATTAACTTTTTAAATTTAAGGCATAGAACTTCAAGTAAGACTCAAAAAACGAGGACAAAAAAAAAAAAAAAGTATATCAATCATTTGTATATCAGGTATGTAATTAATTCCCAATGTACTACTTTAGGTAGAAAATTTAACAAGTAATTCTGTCTGAAAGTACAAGTCAAAGAAGAATTCGATTTACCAGGAATAACAATTTTATTGAAATGTCATTCTGTGACCTTTTTTCATTTTCACAGTGTTGTAGTACGCTTAATACAGATAGCAGCACGTGTTAAACATATCACAGAATCACAGAGCTGTAGGGGTTGGAAGGGACCTCTAGAGATCATCGAATCCAACCTCCCTGCCAAAGCAGCTCCCTAGATCTGGTTGCACAGGTAGGCGTCCAGGTGGGTCTTGAATGTTCATCTCCAGAGGAGACTCCACAACCCCCCTGGGCAGCCTGTGCCAGCACTCCATCACCTGCACTGTGAAGAAGTTCCCACATAACGTTTGTGCAAAACTTTCTGTGTTTCAGTTTGTGACCATTTCCCCTCGTCCTATCACCACACACTGCAGAGAGGAGTCTAGGCTCGTCCCTTTGCCTCCTGCTTCTTAGATGTTTATAGACATAAAGCAGGTCCCCTCTGAGTCTTCTTTTTACAAGGCTGAACAGACCCAGGTCCCTCAGCCTTTACTCATAAGAGAGGTGCTTCAGGCCCTTTGTCATATTTGTAGCCCTCTGCTGGACTCTTTCAAGGAGATCCTTGTCTGTTTTGGTCTTTTTTGTACCTGGGAGCCCAGAACTGGACACAGTACTCCCAGGTGAGGCCTCACCAGGGCAGATTAGAGGATCACCTCCCTGAACTGGCTGGCCACACTCTTAATGAATCTCACAAATACATGTCCACACGTAGGCTAGTAACCCCTGTTAACCTCAAGGACCTGAATCGTTATTGTATTGATTTATAAAATGTATACCTTGTATATTTCAATTTTACAACCACCAAAATTCTACAAGATGTCCCACTCAATCTCTTGCTGTAGCTGGGACAAGTTTTTGAAATAAACTACCTGCTCCCCAACTTTCTTTCCTTCATTTCTCACCTGCACCATAGAGTGCCATTTTCAAATATCCAGTTGACTCTAGGAAATGAAGTGCTTTATTTAATTTATTTAATCATAGTGAAATTATTATTATTTTTAACAAACTGTAAGATTTAAAAGTATATATAACCTTCTTAGAAGAATCTTTCATAGTTTTAATGGTGGAAAGAAGACTTGAGCTAATTTTCTCTTTTCCTGATCCATTTTCCTGATGTCATTTAACAAGTACATTTGGTTTTGATCACATCAGAATGATGCAGTCATTCAAAATAAAATACTGCCTATGCATTAAAGACACTTCATTAAAGAAAAAAAAATCCCATCCTCAGATTCAACTGTTATAATTGTTTTATCTGAAAATCGTTTTAAGAAAATTCAATCAGGTTTATTCTATTATCAATTGTACTGAGTAACAGCTGACTCTTACCATGTAGTGCATCAGCTTCATGACCTTGGAGAGTGTCTGCTGACAGTTTGAAATTGAGAGACACAGTATTTCAGATGATTCAATACCGTACAAGAGAGACAGACAGATTGACATTTGTTCACTGATGGTAATTACTGGTTCAGTAGCTTTCATGTGATAATTGTCACTTTCTTTTACCTCTTAATGTATTTGATTTCAAAGGAAACTATGCTAAAAAGGTACTACCTTTATATAGAAGAATCATTTAAAGGAAAATGTTGCTTGCTATCAGATTAATATGATTAAAATTATTTTTAATACTTATATAGAAAAAAGAAAAATTTCAGAAAAGAAATTATCTCCAATATTCCCACTAACTCATGTACATATTAGCTATTAGGAGTATCAGTTATTTGTAAATAAATGAGTAGATTATGCTTTTTTTTTTTCATTTCTATTTCAAAGGAATTTGAATTATAAAGGCTTAGGCTATAGAATTATTAGGACATATTAGATGGGTAACATGGGCCACAGTGTGAAATGCATGCTAACAACCTAAATTTCCAGGCAACTTTCTTTCAGAAGCAGACACAGTATTCCTGCAGGTAAGGGGCTGCATGAGTGATGTTTGAACACAAATGAAGATTGGATGGATTAGAGCGTGCAACAAAATAATTAACTTATCTGAAGAATAAATGCTGAATAGGATAAACTAACAAGACAAAAGCCCTTATCATTAAACCTGGGCAACTAAGCAGCAACAAGTGCTGAAAGCTCCTTGCATCTTACAAAAAAAGAATTTTTGTTACAAAACCAAGAAATTTGCAGAGATAACAGCTCCAGGGTGTATTTTGTTTGCTTTTCTTTTAAAATACTGGATGCATGAGAGTTTTCCTTTCATTTTAAGAAAAAATTTCAAGACAGGACATTTTTCCAAGTTCCTTATTACCAAGCACAGAAGACAGTAAGGAATGAAGGTGGGACTGTAATTTTTAACCAGAAAGATCCTATTGCCCTTTGTCTATACATCGTAACTCCTATATTTCCAGGTTTTCCTTTCAGTAATATGTTTTGTTTTCTGATTTCACCATTCCTGTTTATGTATATATAATGATTTTGTCATCTTATATGGTATAGCTATTATATCTAGATTTTTTTTTAAATCACTATTGCATCTATTGGAAGCCATAATGAAAGTCCATTAAATAAATTAATATTCATCATTTAATGGGCAGAGCATTCTCCAACCTTTCTTTGACTGGACACCAAAACTATTTGTCTAATAATATTGTTCTTACATAGCATCCAGTGCTTGCAGTTTAACCTAAGCAGATCTTTGATTCCAGAAGGTCTTTCTTGGTAGGACAAGTCTTATTTTGTGCAACACGGAACAGTAATAGCATGAAGCGTTAAAATTACTGAAAACTACAAATAGCAGAAATAATAGAGATGTACAGCCACGACAGTCCCCTAAGAAACTGGTTTTCTAATGCACTGCAACAAGCAAAAGAAGTATGAATCTATGTGTAACACTTCATCTCAAGACCATATTAAAACAAGCTGATCAAAGGGATATCACTCCTCTCCAAATAGTTAGTAAATAATTGTTCTAGCATCACCATCACTAGTATTAGTGTCAATTCAATAAAATATCATCACATATTTCATAGTTGACAACAGAACAAATAAAAACCGTATTTCTTTTTGTATCACATTTCCGCTAGACCACTACAATCAAAACGTATCAGAAAGATGAAAAGAAGAGCAGCTTAAGACAAACTTGAAAGAAATTACTAATTTCAAGGGTGTTTATTTAGGGCACTATGACAAAATATAAATTAATATAAAGGAGATAGAACGATACTTTCTCGATTCTAGTACTCAGAGAAATTCTCCTGAGAACCACCTCTTAAATTTCTTGATGAAGAGGAGTATAAGGTAGAGTTTGTCAATGAACAGTTTTTCAGATATGTGCTGAGGATTACTACTATTTTTACGTTATGCTACCCATAAACTTTTTTTTGTCTGTGAAATAAAAGTAGCTTTGTGGAAGTACTGGTGGGAAAAATATTACATCTTTTGTTTTGCTTTTTCTGTTGTTCTTGTTTAGGCCTTGTTGTTTTCTTTAATGCATGTCAGCACTATTACAGTTTCAATTTCTAAAATATAACTATTCACAATTGAAAAATTGCTTTATTAATTTATTATTTTTGTTAATCTAAAATATCATATCAAGGCATTAGGTTGTCAAAAGAATAGGAATAGAAGTCAACTTAAATAAAACAGAATATCAAGATTTATACATAAATAAAGATGAGATGAATTAATATCTAATCATTTCATCATGAAAATGATAAGTTTTTCTATCTTGAAAAAATGGATTTTTACTCTTTAAAATAAAATTCTCCTTCATTTTTTTCTGCTGCATACCATCTCAAGTTATCAAATAATTGCCAACTGTGTATAACAATCATGGAACGCAAACTATTTTCTTGTGAAACCACAGGTGAGGAGAGTGCTTAGTTAAGCAGTCAGATGGTTTAAGCCAGCAGACAGCTGAGCAACACAGAGCCATTACAACACCCCTCTCCCAACCCCTATGATGGGGGAGAGATTTAAAACAAACAAACAAACAAAAAAGAACAACAACAAAAAAAAAGAACAAGGTAAGAGAACTCATGAGTTGAGCATACAGTTTATGAGGAAAATAAAGGGATGGAAAGGGTAGAGGGTAAGAGTAAACAACACAAGTGACACAATATGCAATTGCTCACCACCAGCTGACCAATGTCCAGTCAGTTCTTGAGCAGTGTCCTCGCTGACCTCTCCTGAGGATGCAGTATGGTAGGGAATATTTCTTTGTCAGTTTGGCTTAGCTGACCTGGTTGTTTTCCCTCCCAGCTCCTCGTGTGCACCTAGCCTTCTTGCTGGTACAGTACTGTGAGAAGCTGAATTAATATAAATACTATTCAACGCCAACTAAAACATCAATATTATGATTTTCATAAATCCCAAACACAACACTTTACCTGCTACTAGGAAGAAGGTTGACTTAATTTCAGCCCAAATCATTCCACTCTTAAACTTGAATAAAATAAAGAGCAAATTTACTGATGATAATGAACTGGGAGGTATTGTTGCCTTTCTGGTTGAATGAGAGGTCTCATGAAGGGATGTAGATACATTTCAGTACTGGGCATTCAAGAGCAGCATGAAATTCAACAAATGCAAATGTTGTGTTATGCATCTGGAATTGAATAATGCTGGCCACAGTTAAAGATTAAGAGATGAGTACCTAAACAACAGCTCTACAGAAAGTGATCTCAACATGAATCAGCAGCATACTCTGGCAGCCAAAAATGTGAGGTACATTTTGATGTGTATTAAAAAAAGTACAGACAGCATATCACAAGAAGTTATGATAAATATAGTAGGGAAGAATATCTGTTGTATCACATGGAATATCACACACATGGACTCCACAAAATAAAACTTATATTAAGACACTTGAATGCATCTAAAGGAGGACAAAGAACACTTAACAGAACTGGAAGACATATCCTATAAGAGCCTACATAACTAGACAGGTTGTCTAATTTAGAGAAAAGGAGGCTAAGAAGCAACCCCATTTATCTCTGTGAATTTCTGCAGCAGGGAAGTGGAGAGATAATTGTCCTGATAACCAATGACAGGACATATTCAAAAGACATAAAGTTGCCCTAGGGGAGGTTCAGACTAGATATTAGGGAAAAAAAAAAAAAAGAAAGATATTTACTGGATGCTGTCCCACGCCTATCAGAGTTCAAAAGTCACTTGGACAATGCTCCTTATAACACACTTTATGTTTTAGTTAGCCATAAAGAGGGCATTCCGTTGAACTGGATGACCTTTGTAGGTCTTTTTCAACTGAGCTGCTCTTTCCTTCTTTATTCTGTTTTTTCTTGGAAATAAAGCAAGTAATATTTATAATGAGCTCTTTGAAATTCAGTGCAAATCTAGTGTCATGAAAATGTTCCATTATACCTGTAACAATTTAACTTATGCATGATCTTCTGTCTGGTTGCCTAGTATCATTTAAATACAGTGAAATCACACAAAAATTATACACTGCATGTGTTTTTCTGTATATAGTCCAAATTCATTTCATGCTTGAAATTAACAAAGAAAAAAAAATTACATGTGAATATCCATAAAAAGAACAGAATTATTTAACCATGGCTCAAAGGAGTCAATAGAAGAGGGAGATGATCTAGCCAAGTTAAGTCTGGATTGATATGAAATTTCATTAATGCAGTGGCTCCTGGAGTTCCAGAGAACATATTGATACTTTATTTGACCACAAAGCTTCATGGGATCTATGAATACTGAAATAAAAAAATACTGAAAAAAAAAAAAGAAAAAAAAAAGGAGCAAGAAAATAATTAAAAATAACTAACTAACTAACTAAATAAATAGAGTTGTGGATGGTAATTTTACTCTGATTGCTAATTTTTTTTTTTTATTTTTTAACTGAGACCCTGATTTGTTCAAATCAGTCCCACTTGCAACAAAAGGTATTTGAAAGTCAGAGGAGTGGTAATTTTCTGGGAACACCAAAGAAGGAATCTTGCCCTTTGATATTACTGAGCTAGGTTACACACTCAGAAATATTATTTCAAAGAGATACAAAACGTACCAGCTTGACTAGCTTGCTTTGGCAGGGGGGCTGTACTAGATGATCTCTAGAGGTCCCTTCCAACCCCTATTCTATGATTGACATGAAAGACAAATCAACATTAAAACCACAGGACTACATAATATCCACAAGTAGAAACAGTTTTCCTCCAAAAAATTATGGTAGACCATGGCCTCATTCTGCAAAATATTTTGCTTAATTTATGCATAAATTCTTGAAAGGAACACTGGTACAACTTAATAAAGTTACACTATACTCAGAACTGAGCACTAAATGAAGTTATTATCTAGTCCTGGCTTTGAGTGAGAATTAACTTCCTTCCTAGGTTCTTTTGTAGTTTTGTGTATGGTATTTTGAAGAAACAACATTGACGTATTAGTTGGTGTTAAGCAGTGCTTGCATTAAGTCAGCTTCCCATGCGGCATACTCCAGCAAAGCTAGGAGCACACAACAAGCTAGGATGTGGAACAACCAGGACAGCAGAGACTAACAGGCCAAAGGAATATCCCATATCCTATGAAACCACATTCATCAATAAAACTGAGGAAGATCGCCAGAGAGAAGTGGCTACTACTTGGGAACTATCTGGGACAGCCATATGGAGGCAAACAAATTTGTTTTGCATCACTTATTTTGTATATCTTTTTATTATTATTCCTTTTATTTTCTGTCCTATTATACTGTTTTGTTCCCCCCCCCCCCTTCCCACAGGCAGTTCTGCTCCCACTTCCCCTTTGTGGTATTTATTTCCATGGAAACTACAACAGATAACAAAGAGCACAAAAACACTATTAGGAAGAGCAGATTCTCATCTACAAAACACCATTTTTTCAGCCTAGTCATCACCATTATCTATGTATTTTCACCAGTGATGATTAAGAGGCTACATGTAGTGCTCACAAAAATCTGTACCAGCAGAGGGGCCCACTGTCACTGTTGCCACTGAAATGCACCACTCACTGACTCACCGTACTAGACTCATACACTATTTGGTCTCCATAAACATTCAGTAAGCATCAGTGAATGTCAGTGGTTTACTTTTTTACCAATATAGAGCTATTCAATGATACGCTTTTGTTTCATACACAATCCCATGTCAGACACCATTTCTCCAGATTGCTCCTCTGCTGCCATGTGTTACAGAGCAACTAATTTTAGTGAAATATTGTTTAGACTGTTCATCCTCTACTGCCATACCCCCAAAACCTGCCTCAGACATTGTGGGTCAATATAATAAAATAGGAAGCATTACTTTCAGATCAACCCTCATAGTACAGCTATCAAGGCAAAGGAACAACTAAAAAGAAAAAAAAGTATTTTTCTTACCCTGACTACCATCTAAAGTAAACAGTAATTTGCCACTTTAAAAGTAATTTAATAAATTAATGTGGGTCAAGTCCGAGTTAATCAATATTTTTAGCATAAGATACTGTAACATATGAGCATGAGATCACACAGTCATTCTCCCTCTTCAATCTTGATTCAACAAATAGGGAGAAAACTGTTACTAAGTCTCTTATCAGCTGATTACAGTAGCCTGCTAATGCAGTTATGATCCATAGATATTCTGTACTAGGCCTCAGGCAACAAGTTAATGCTATATCAGAAAAGGAAACTGCAGGAAAACATGTTCCTATATACACTTCTTTGAGTGAGTTAGGCTAAACAGTTGAGCAATCATCACTATTTTTTAGACTGACGGCTTCTGATTGCTCCTGACTTCAGGCTCTGTGTCCTACCATTTATCTTTAGCGCTTTGTTAGATCTCATTTATAATACCTCATTGTAGTGACCTGTCAAAACAATGACGGCGCGTAACATTTACCAGGAAATATTACATGTTATCTTTCGAAAAATACTACATGCTCCTCTAACTTCACATGAAACAACAGCAAATGCAAAAATTGAACAGTGGAATAAATCACTGCTGGTGAAACTAGAAGCAAAGCTGATTTTCCTGTTTCTCAGTACACTGAAGTAGCTGTTTTTCTCCCATCTGAAATATTATTTGAACCACTTAAAGGGGGGTTGTGTCTTATGTATTTATTTATTTATTTATTTATTTATTTATTTATTTATTTTCCCTCCCTAACTTCTAAAGCTGTCCTATTTTGATCAGGAAAAAAAAGCTGCAAATCTCACTGAAAAAAAAAAGAAACCTAGAAGGTTAGCAGATCCCACAAGATCTCTCTTGAATGGATGAAACTACATGCACAAAGAAAAAGGAATTAGTTCTACCTTTGTATCTTATCAGCTATAGTGAATTATCCCTGTCTTTCCTACTTTTCAGCTCTATTTCTATTACACTGCTTTAATTCTTTTTGTTTTTTTTTTTCCCTGCTTTCCAAGTAGAAAATTAGAATTTGTGATGCTCCCTCTGTCACTGTCTACTGCTAGAGACTTTCTAGGATTCATATGTTTCACCTGAAATGTTAAGCAGGGCCCTGAAGTACCGTTGTCCAATGTCAGCCTTTCCTCTTCCACTTGAAATATAACATCTTTTCAGTTCTCACATAATCTTTTTCTAGATTCTGATTACACGACCTCATGCTTCTATCAGAGAAGTAAATCACTATATACATTCATTCACTTCAAAATATGTATAGACTAGTTACAAGACGGAGGAGTTGCAAGTTGAGGCAATGATCTGCTCAGATGTAGCAGCAGCAAGCAGAGAAAAAGGATCTGCTTACCCTACAGTGGCCCATAGTGTCATTGGGTAGACAGATGAGATACTTCTGCCTCCACTACCAGCCCTTAAATGAGGTCTAGGAAGGGGTAGATCTAGGATTCACCCCTTCTGATCACTCAGGTGCACTGCTTGCACCTGACCCCATCCTGGGTTGCATCCGCCTTCTCAGGTTCTCAATCATTGGTGCTCAATCACTGGTTCAAGCCATGATCTACCATTTCCCATGCACTCCATCCTTTCATGGGGTGAACCAGTGATTGAGCAGGTTAAAGGTAAGCCCTTTCCATTATGGTGTCCCAATACATCAAGACACCTGTACAATTACCCATCATGGTGTAGATTGACAGAGTATGGGGCAATTGATGATTAGTTTCTTGTTAAAATCCCTCTTTCTTCATGGGCCAGTACTCAGTAGCTCTGGAAGCTCATGATTGTTTGGACTAATGAAGATTCAGCTCAAGTTCTACCAGTCCCATGCACTTCAAAAGTCCATCAACACATGTCACACTAATACCATGGTGACACTGGAGTGTCTTAACATCTTGTTTCTCCATCCAGTTATTCTGTGGATTCAATGAGACTCAAGAGAAGTGGTACAGATTTTTCAAAGATACATGGAGGGGTAGGTCTACCCTCCATGTCAAAATACAGGCCATATTTCTGTCCTGAAACAGCACTTTGGCTTGCATGGAGGCATGTCCCAGCCATCTGTACCATACCCTTTCACTTGACATCTGAGACTGAATAACTGTATCAGGTACCAGAAGAAGGGGAGTCCCGATATGCCCACAGGGACAAGATTAAGGTCCCCTTAGTGTTGAAAACTCAAGTATTGACCACAATGTCTGCAGGCCATGTACCTATTATCAAGGAGACTACTGATCCCCCTATCTTTAATAATCTCTCCCAGGGTTCAAATAGGCCATACCACTTTGGTCCTACTTGCACTTTCCAAGGCCTATATATTCTACGAGTGCCTGGTTCTATGATCTCAGGGGTCAGGAGCAGAAGATTGTTTTCATTACAAACTCAGGGTCTTCTCTGATTATCAGTGCCCATAATTTGGATCCTAAGAAGGGAAGTCCAAGTAGTATTCAGGAGAATGGGTCTGCCATCTCTAAGACTTTTGTTCAGGTCCAGCAGTGTTTCATGGAGTCTCTTTGTCCACTTGTGCAGGGACTGTGAGTCTATTTTCAGAGCAGCCTTAAGAATGCTGTTATATCTTTTAATAAGTCCTGCTCCCATTGGATTATATGGCAAGTGGAATCATCACTCGATGTTGTTTTCTTCTGTCCAGTTTTGTGCCATTGCACTAGTGGAGTGAGTCCCTTTGTTCAATCCACCTGACAGAAAGTATCCTCAAACCGAGGGAGAGACCCAATCAGTGTAAATGACTTGCCATCACTGGAGAGAATTTTGTCCTCTAGCAAGGTGGACTGTCATTTCGGGCAACAGTCTCAGTCTCATCTTGGAGCAGTCATCACAGTCTTGGCATGCCTGGACAACATCAGACTGCTGTATGGGCAGACCTCATGCTTTAATTGTTGTCTACATTGTCTTCTGTTTGTCATGCCACTGTTTCTGATGTAATCATAGAGTGATGTTCTTGGAGGGTGAATCCTCAATCCACCTGACTTAAGCCAGTGTGTTGTGTTCATCATTTCTTGGCAATCTCAGAGGTTGGTGTTCAAAAACATGGCACATGTGCACAGCCTTGCATTTATCTATATTCCATATGCCTAACTATATGTTCCTGCTCCAGATTGGTTGGAGTGGCCTTGGGTGGCCCATAGTGCGATCCAAAGAATGAGTTCTTGCTACACAGCACAACTGTACAATTTTATATAAATATATATATATATATGTATATACACAGCTATATGTTCAGTATGCCATCACAGGGTTCCTTGGTTATAATCATCCACATGGCTCACAGTTCTGCCCATTAGCTACTCTGACCATCCCCCTCGTCAAACCAGGTTGTTTCAGTGGAGGGATGGTATGCTACTGCTCTCAGCCTACATGGGTTACCCTTGCTGGTCCCATCCATATATCACACATTTTCAGGAATAGGATATTTTCCCTTCTTGAATGGGACTCTTCTCCAGTAGAGTGACTGTTGTCTCCAACAACTGAGTTACAGGGATGGTCTGTCCCTCGAACCCACCAATCATTGCCTTGGCTTCATGAAATGTAGTTGGGTCACTACAGGTAATTGAAGTTTCTGCACGTGTGTCTACCACCAGTGCTGTCACTTGTACACTCTTCTGGGAGCAAAGGATCATCATTTCAACATAGGGCCTCCAGTCCTGTCTAGTGGCTCTAGTTGCAGAGAAGCTGGTACCCCCTTTCATGATAATAGTTGCACAATTACCAATTCTCTTTCTTCAGGTAGCTCGAACATGGTGGGGACATGTCTGTTGCAGGATGGGATCTCTTATCTCTGTTGAAAACTTAAGTAGGTCTGAACTCTTCAAGGCATCATCTTAGATAGCCTCCTTCATATCTAGTTCTCTAATGTAATTTTGAAGTTCTTCCACTGAAGTCTACAAACTTTTTTATTGGGATGACACTTTTATTTGGCTATGTGATTCTACACACAGCCATTAACTATTAATTAGTGAATGATTTTCATCATTGTGCATTCTAGTTGCATATAAACTTTTCCTGAGAGCCAGATGTGTGATAACGGATGTAAGTAAAAATTTCTGGTCTGTTAATAACCATGCTCTCAAATCCCATGCCCCACAACCTTAGAAGCCAAGCTGGAAGGTTCTCTTGCAGTTGTTGTTTAAACTGTTGTAACAAATCTGTAAATTCAGTGGCTGTGTACAGGAGCGCAGTCACATGTAGAGTGGTGTGGGAAGAAGGGGGGTAACTCCTCAGGTGGAAATCCCGTTGGTCTCTCCTGAACCGTATTAGTTTTTTGGGTAATGGTTGGCCTTACCTCTAGGGGATCTGAGGTTCACAGATCCCCTAGTCAGGCCTTTCTGGTCTTATTATTTATCCTCATCTTTTGGGATTCAACAGGGATCCAAGGATCCCACTGATCTGAATTCTTTTCCACCTCTAAAAATATATTTCTTCATTTTAGAGGGATAGTACTAGATGAGAATGGGACAATTTGCCCTGTCAGAAATGGAATTTTATTCTCCAGTTATCTGACAGGGGCTTTTAAAAGCTATTTTCCTCTTTTAGTTCTTCCTTAGAGGAGTGAAATGTATAAATAGTTAACAATTAGTGGCCACATTACAGTGAATGTTGCTAATACTCTTTCCTCAGTTTTTAATATAGTGTTGTCTAACTTTCTCAAAAAATCTGACATTTTAGAAGGGGAATTGGTAGTTGGACCATTGTTCCTTATGGGTTCTCATTCTTTGAAAATCTGTGCTGTTCTTAGCCAGGGGGAAACCAAGAATCCCAGAGTTTCCCCCAGGATTCCTCTTTTGAGGTTTTAGAAATTCTACTTAGAAGTCAGTGAATTATTCTTTTCAGGTGATTCATTCTTAGTATTTAGACTGTCCTCCTGTTTGGCTTGCCAAGCCTTGTAAGATGGAGAAGCAGCAAGGTGATGGATGGTCTGCTCAGATTTAATTGCAGTAGGTGTGGGAAAAGGGACAGAATCTGCTTACCTTAGGAAAGCCCATGTGGTCCTCGGGTAGATAGAGATCTCCAAACAAGATGCTCTTACCTCCACTGACAACTCTTAAATGAGGTATACTTGCACCTGAGCTCACCTGAGTTGGCTCTGCCTTCTCACAAGGAGCTCAGTCTCTGTTTCAAACCATGACCTAGCATTTCCCATACAAGACTGCAGAAGTCTATATGCATTTATAAATTGTCCACTCTTTTGGAACACAGAGTAAAGAAAAATTAGGAGCTCTCTTCAGCTTTTAAATGCTATTAATCATTTGAGAAAATAATTTAGTCCCTGCCCTTTTAAAGGGAGCTGAGCCTTAGGAAGCCATAAATGGCAGAAAATATATTATCACAAAGAAGGAGTGGAGGGTGAGGGTAAGACTTGCCTAGAGGAACAAGTTGACAAGTCTCAGTTGTGCAGATGATCTGACAAAAGAGAAAGATGATTCAAATTTTGCAGATTATAAAAACATATCACATTACAGCTATCTGATACTTTCAGAACAAGATATTTTGTACTGTTTATTCTCAATTTCTTTTTTGCACCTGATTCTTTTTTATCTTAAAAATAACTAAACCTTATTTGGTACTATTAAACTGTGTAGACTATGTTCTTTTTTAAATAAGATGACAAGGTGAAAGGCACTAAGTTACTTACAAAAAACTTCCTATATCTGGAGCAGATTTGCATGGTAGTTCATTGAAATGTCAAATGATTAAGTAGTAAGGAGTTTAGAATTATAAACTAGTAACTTCTGATAATTGGATGCTAGCACTATCAGTACCTTTTGCACTTGACTACATATGTGATGCCAGTTACACAGCAACACAGCAGTGACATGTAGTTTTTAGTTTTTATAGTTTTATTGTAACTTAGAAAAATAATTGAAACAAATTAGTAACAATTACAGAAAAGATGAACAAAGAGGGAGATGGGCATTCTGTAACACAAAAACTTTCAATGTACTTTAAACATACACATATTTCAATTACTAATACTCTTCCTAAAATTTCAGACTACTTCTGCACCTGTTCACTGCGCTACGTTGAACTGTGTAATTCACAGTTTCACACAAACAGTATTTACTACTTTTTGCTACATTAGTGTCTGCCAGATTCATTTTGGAACTGAAGTTTCTTATCTAAAATGACACCAACTATCTGATCGCAGTACCATTTGAATTCCTTATTTGTCATATTGCATTATATTTTCTGTATTACCACCCATCATGTTATATTGTGTAATGCAGAAAAACCAATGTGAATTGACATTACACAGAATGATGAAATCTAAGAGACTTAAAACTATGCAGTGCACTGAAGCAGAATTGTGACATGCAGCAACCAAGGTGTAAATATCTATTTCCTCCAGATCATCAGCTATCAGCTAAAAATGCACAAGTGGGTTGTTTTCAAAAACTGGAGAGAATGAGATCTGAACTTTTTTAGTATAATGTATAAGTTGTCATTTGATTGAATGGCAGAGAAAATTAAATTTATAGTTAATATTTTTCCTATTATTTACTGATCTATACACAGGCATGACTTTCACTAATATCATATTTGTTGTATTAATTAGTATACTTCAGGAAAGGAATTATGCCTTATAATATTGAAGAAAGAGAGTAAGTATCACCTTCTTAATTTGATGAATAATACATATATAGAGAGACTTGAAGTGGCAATATCTAGTGCTATTAACAAAGCATGAAATTCATAGAGTGCGTCCAAGAAATTTGCTTGTTAGTAATAATCCCTGCTACCTTGTGTTCTCTCCTTATTAGAGGATTACAATAGGTCTGACTTTGATTTTACATCTTTCACCTTGCTAGAATTGTCAGAAGCCAGAAAGGAGAGGTTGTTGCAACTCCAGACCTTCAAGGCCGACCAATAGGAAGACCAAGCAAGTGATTCTACTAGAGACACAGATAAAAATGTAGTTATGTGTACAAACACCTATGTATACATGGATGGCTAGTCACATAGATGACAGAATCATAGAATCAAAAAACTGAAGAGGTTGGCAGGTTCACCTAGCTCTCATCAAGTCCAAGTTCCCTGACAAAGTGGGTTCCCTACAAACAACATACAAATGTGTCAAGGTGGTATTTGAATATCTCCAGAGAAGAAGAACCAGAACCTCTATGGGCAGTTTGTTTCCATGCTCTCTCATCCTTATAGCAAAGAAGTTCTTCCTCATATTTGTATGGCACTTTCTGTGTTGTAGTCTTTACCAGTTACCCCTTATTCTGTCACTGCACACTACTGAAAAGAGCCTGACACCATCCATTTGACACTCACAATTCAGATATTTCTCAACAGTGTTGAGATTACCTCAGTCTTCGCTTCTTGATGCCAAACAGTCCCAGGTCACTCAGTCGACTTTTTCTCGTAAGAGAGGTGCTCCAGTTCCCTAATCATCTTTGTTGCCCTCTGTTTTACTCTCACTTAGAAGATCCCTGTCTTTTTTAACTGGGGGGCCAGAACTAGACACAATATTCAAGATGTTGCTTCACCAAGAGAGAGAAGAGGGAGAGGATCATATACCCCAACCTGCTGACCGTGTTCTTTTCAACACAGTCCAGGATACCATATGACTGCAAGGGTACACCACTGGTTCATGGACAACCTGTTGTCCACCAGGACACCCACATCTTTTCCTGCACAAGTCCCTTCCAGTAGATCATCCCCTCTAGCAACTGAGCTCAAATCCTCCATCCAATAACTACCTTTTGATGCCTGACTTCCCAGTTGCTGGCATTTGCATATAAGGAATCCCCAGTGCTGCAGTCCCTCTGAAGTTGATGGTACAGGTCATCTCAATCACACATACATAGACACATCTCACCTTTAGAGACTCCCAGGCCCCACTGTTTCTTCAGAAGCTGTCTAGGACTCCCTCAGTCCTTCTGATAACCAGTTCCATGGCTTTGTCTCCAGAAAACCACACCCACTGGCAGACCACTTCATCTAGTTGTTTCTAGACAAACTTGACTTTCATTAGCTCTCACTGGTTCTCTTGCACACCTTCGCATGTTCCAGTTGCTGGCATTACAGACACATGGGCTGCTGACAGCTAGTCTAACTCTAATTGCAGGCACTCAGAAATCTCTCTGACACAAACACAGGCATCTATAACTACATAAGAGCAAGAATTCCTCTTTCAGGGAAGCAAAAATGAAGTTTAATCAGAAGACAACACAGTATGCAGATCAGACACAGGACATAGTCAGCTCATTGTGATGACCAGTCAGTTACTTACATGAAACAGACACTTTTATTTCTGCATACTTGTTTCCCTGCACTTGTTCCTCCTCATATTACCCAAATATAACAATTTTCCCTCTTTAGTTCATCCCTTAAGCATCCCAGAGTAAATCTTCTGCAATCCCCAAAAGTTCTTGCCCTGAATCTTGTATAGAGCCCCATGTCCCTGGAAAGACCCTCTCTGAAGGCTGCTGTGGAGGACTGCTTCTATTGGAGTAGGTGTCACAACTAAGACTGACTAATGCTTTCCTGGGGCAGTCCTGACAGGGGCTGGGAAGGGCTTATTTCCAAGTGGGGTTATTGGGTTTACTGCTGTGTCTTAATGCTCTTGTGTGTGTATAGAGATGGACCTTGTACAAGTTAATTACTTTTCAGTGCAGACCTCCTCATGTAGTGGGTTAGATTAGGGTATTATTCAGGTTAACCTGCCTACCACTGTTCCTCTTTGCTCTTTCTTTTTTTGTGAGCAAAGATAGGTTTATTTTTATCGCATAACCTAACTAAAGTCATGATTCATGTTAGAGGGATAACTAAGCTAAGTGTTACAATAAAACATAATGAATTAAGGCCTTTCAGTTTATTATAAATTGTGCATATATTGCATTTAAGTCCATATTCCATCATACTGTTACTTTTCTAGAATGCTTCTTATGGTCAGAATCAACCCCCTTCTTCTGGTTTAGATAAACTCATTTTTGGCCATCTGGTGGACCTGTTGTAATCCAGAGCAGATACAATCTAGTAGATTTTGTTTAGACACTGTTCTTTAAAGCCTCACTATTAATTCTTCCGGTACTTCCAATTTAAATTTCAAATACTTTTTTTTACAATTTTTCGTTGAGGTAGATCTTGGTTCCTTCCCCAGTATTCAGTCAGTCTAAATGCATTTACATCTATCTGCTAGTGAAGCAGTTAACTATTCCATCATTGCTGATTACTATCTAGAATTATTTAGTTAAATCTCCGTCACAGTAATTTAAGCATTTGATGTGTGAGGTAGATTGAAAATTCAAAGCAATTTAAACACTTTGGCACTTTGATATTTTATGTCTCTGAACTTTTATGATACCTTAGACACAAAGCTTGCTGCATTCAATTACTTATCACTGAATTTCCAATGGTATGAATTGGTTGAATGTAAAATTATGTATTGTATCATAGCATCTCTCAGAAGACATATCACAGTTCTGTACCCTAGTGTGGCAAAATAAAATAGCAGTTCCACATTTCCATGAGTCACATCACAAATGAATTTAATTCATCTCTATTTATAATGACATGCACAATCTCTCTGTGATGGTTTTAGAGCAAGAGAAGAAAAAATGCTAACCTTGCTCCAGAAGTTGCAATATCCATCTTTAGGGATTTATTTGAAATCTCTTTTCAAACAACTTGTTGTCCAGCATTGCTGTCAAACCAAGTTAAGAATTAAAAAGAAAAGGATGTAGCTTGGGTGCAATCTTTATTATGGCTATCAGAGCATTTGAAATTCAAGATTTAAATTACTCTTAGGGATATTATTTACTGTAGATAAAACCTAAAGCAGCTAGTCTCTTGACTTCAGTGAAAGTCTCAAGAAAGATATTTTGTACCACACAGTACATACATGAAAAGAGCTAGCTAGCTTATAAAAGAACCTGTAAGTAATTTTTGGCATTGCTTACTGTCTGTTCACTGATTAATATATATATCCAGTAAAATGCTTCAGTCTCTTTTTTTACATTCCTTTTTAGTTTTTGAAAGAAAAAAGTCCCTGTTTTCTGAATTCCTTGCAGCACAGCCTGAAGGGAAAATGAAAAGACACAATATATCATGATGAACATGATAAATCCAAGGAAAGAACAGCATTGCATCCGCATGTGGAATACTATATAAATAAGAAATTAGACTCACAGTAGCATCCATACCTCGATCATCAGAAAAACTATTTTCTACATAAAAAGATTATAAGACAGATATATATGCAAATTTAAACATGAATTTTAAGGAAGTATTGAATTTCTTATAAAACAGCTCTGGGTAATTATAAAGATAGGAATATTTTTGCTATGACACACATTTTGTCCATACAACGGAGAAGAAATTCACATACATCAATTATGAAGCTGAATTATAATCCTAATTAAGCAGCTGCTCAAAGAACATCCAACACTACTATCATTATTATAGAACGATTGAAAACAAACAAAAAAAACAACTAAAAACTGCATTACTTCATTTTAAATCATAGCTGTCTACTTTTGCGATATACAATTCTTATTTTTTAATGTGGCAATTAAACTGGATATTCCTAATATACTTAAGTTGTTAATTACCCATAAGACTCATTAGATATAATTTCAATGAAGGTTGCTTAGCAAATATTGACCTACTCATACATGACTGCCAAGTGAAGTGGTCAGACAAACTGTAGCTAACAGCAGCTCTTTAATATGGACATTTGTCAGTCAATGACATATCCTTCTGGGATGAAAATATAAATGGTAATAAATTTAAGACCAACATTATTCTAATACTTATTTTGGTACAGTAACTTTAAGAAATTAATGGATGCTTCTTCACTATATAAGTTGTGAGGCACTCCTAATTCTACGTATATGAATGAGAAGATTGCTAGTGCATGTTTCTCAGAAATACTACTGGGCTAATCCTGAACAATATTTATTAGAATTTACAGAATTAACTCTTTCTGAATGATGGCATTTGTCTTTATTCTCAATTGAATATGTCACATTTCTGAAAAAAAGATACAGATGGGCAGCAAAACAGACAGCAGCTACCTACAGTTCTTAGCTACACAGCTATTTCCATTCTCTGAATGGAAAGTGATTGTTTTTCCTGACACCATCTGAGCACGTACAAGCTTTTGCAGTTCTACCTGAGAAGTGATGAGCAAATCAGAAACAAAAAGCAGACAGTCTTTAAGAAGAGTAGTAAAATTACAAAGAAGAAGCTAATATGTAGACAACATTCTAACTTAATGAACAGACATTTTTTCTCTAGAGACATAAAGACATACAATTACTACAATTTTACAAGATGATAAGTTGAAGAATTTCTCCAGCAACCCCAATGAGAGAAATATGCCCTCCAAAGAAAGAGTAGATTTGCTTACATAAAATGTTTAATTTAATTAGCATTTTTAAGAAAGCACTTTGAGAACAGGTTTGGGAGTGACATGGGGTGTTCTCAGTTCAGTGAAAGATAACAACAATATGGCCAAGCTGAGGTCTCCTCACTTTGTTTCCTTAACATAAATAAATAAAATATTACTTGCTTCTTCAATCAGCAAAAATGACAATTACGTACTTGTGTGGGTAATAGCTCTTTGACTTGTTATATCATTATAAGAACTAAGACTCCAGAGGAAAGAAAATGTCATTCTGGCCGTCAAATGCCAGACAAATTCATTCACATTTGAGATTACTTCTGTTCCCCTGAGTTTCAATAAAAAAGTGTGTTTCTCCTGCAGCAACTCTGGATAATTCAAGGTTCTTCAAGGAATTCTGCAAAAAAATTCAGGGGCTCACCCCAATGAATCAGTATTTGAACAAGTACTGACAAATAATATCTTGCTTGAAGAAATATTTTCTTTTTCCTTATAGATTCATAGATACATTAGGTTGGAAAGGACCTACAAGATCATCTAGTCCAACACTCCTCCTATCACCATCCCTACCCACTAAGGTACTAAACCAAATCCCTTAGCACCTCATCTAAACGCTTCTTGAACAGCGCTAGGGATGGTGCCATAGTTCCTTGAACTACCCCTTATCCACTGGTTGAATTTCAGCAATAATTGTAAAGAAAACCTGTTTAAAAATAAAAATAGAAATAAATAAAATACCCTCCAAACCCTGCCATACAACACAAAGAAATCCTGAACAAGATGTAGGGGATATTCATTTCATGGTAAATGTTGATATTATACAATGTGCCTTCATTTGACAATCTTAATCCAGTATCTGTGGAATTCTATAATGAAATGGAAATATCATTTTAAAATTAGATTTAATAAAAAGATCTCCCAAAATTTTTGTCTCATTTCACTATAGTACATGATTACATCCTGTCAGAGATTCTTCTCTTGTGGTAATAATACCTTTTTTCATTAGTTCCTAACTATTATGCCTTCCTTAGAAATGGATTTATGATATTTTGGATCTCATTCTGGAAGCTATAGAGAGAACAACAAAAGGTTAATTGCCCTTGTGTCTGACTATAGAGCTGAACTGTATCTGTGTTTTCCCAGCATGAAAATGAGGCTCTTCTGGAATCTTTTTTTTTTTTTTTTTTTAACAGCATCTAAAACAAACACAAAAGTTCAGCATATTTTGATGATGTTGAAAATGTCTAAAATCACAGTTATAGACTTTTTTTTTTTTTTTTCCCTCTGAAAGACGCCTGTAAAACCACCTCTAGTATTTTTCTGCTTCTGCTTCAAGATACTGTGACTAGCCTAAGCAATAAAAAATGACTGGTTTATGACAGGGTCAAGTTTACTCCCTGCATCAGGAACACTGAGGAACTTAATTTTCCTAAATGCCATCTGTAGCACGAAGAAAATGGTACAATTATTTACTTTTGTGCTTTGTTACTTGTTTCAGGTCTTAATTTTCTTTTTCAAAAATTTTCAAGAATTTTGATTCGTAGGCTATTTATGTAACTGGAATACTATATTCCTATTCATTTAGCTGAAAATCTCAAAGAACGGAAGTGTTACTGGAATTTATTTTATTTTTTGAGGCAATTTGGATAAATAAATAAATAACCATACAATCAAAGATGGTATGGTGTTGAATATCTGGAAAACTAAAAGGTACACGAAGGAAGAAAGAACCACAGTGAAGATATTTTTCCCCTCTGCATTGTCTTTGTGGTCTCAGAAGAAACATTTCTGAACCATGAATCCTTTAAGTAAAACTTTGCTTAAATAGACAAGAGCTAAGTCACACAGGGGTTTGATAGTTATTTTTTTTTTCCTAAATTATTAATGTGGGAAATTTTAAAATATGTATCACTAATGTGATCCTTGAGCATGTAATTGATGAAATCATGCTTAAAGACCCTCAGAAAAGTGATTTAGAAAGACAATTCTTTAAATTATTTTTTGTTACCTCTGATTTTCCCATGCTTCTACCAGTTAACACAGTATGTTCATTTATCATTGAACTCATTAACTTATTGAAGCTATGACTTAACCTTAATAAAGTTACTTCAAACTGCCAACCATTAAAATGACTGTGTTCTCTAGTAGAAACATCTTCTTAAACATGAGATGCTTAATTGCTTTTCAAGTGTGAAAAGATGCTAGATATTACTTTCATAATTTCAGCATACATTCTAAAGATACATTCTAGGTAAAATTTAATGAATTACATACATTATTGAAAATATTTTGTGCGGGTAAATATATGATTTTTCTCTCTAATCTTCATAAATAAGTACAGAATTTGAAGGAGATATACTCTATCTTAGACATTATATGAAAAAAACCACTGATTTCACTAAATAAAAGTGGTCAAAAAATCTCCCAATTAATAATTTGCTTCCTTCTACAGTATATGTGCACTAATTGACATGCAAGGCCACAGAGCTTAGGATCACAGGAATGACTTCTAACCTATACACTTATCTATCATATGGGGACTCCTATATAGAATGAGCTAGAAGATATGCTGAAAACATTATTAATTATGCAGTTAGAATTGATCCCAATGCTGCTTCTGTAAACACAAGCACATCTCACCCGTGAGGAGGTGATAGCATTTTAAATAGCAATAAACATTTTGTTCAGGAAAGAAAATCATTGCTTTTTTTTTTAAATCTTTTGTCCCTGAAAGTAACCTGAAGGCTACAAGAAATGCTAACTTAATAAGTACTGCCAAATTACATCCCTTGTGACTGTCTTGTATATGGAAAGGGTTCTAGCAGACCACTTTTTTTTTTTTTTATATAGTATATATAGCAACTAAGGAGTGATTATATTGCAACAGAAATGTATTTTTCTGTATAATACTAAATAATCAGATTTTCTCTATCTAAAACATATTTTGTTTTTTTAGACTACTTCATTTTTTGCCAAATATTAAAGATAGAGAAAAAGGTGAAGTAGTCCCCACAGTTCCCTATTTATGCTGTAATGAAATTTGAAAAAATACAATATTCCGGAGAGCTTGAGGTACAGAAATCAGTTATGACCAGGCCAAGAGACCCTTGACACAGAAGAGTAATATTTAGTTGTACTCGTAGAGGCTGCAGACAGCCATGCCACAAAAACATCATCAAGATCTAACAACTAAATCTCCTTTCTCCAAACCTGAAAATACTACCTTTAACAGAATCGGGATCAGCGCAAACAGGAAGACGTTACAAAAAGAGGGAAAGAAATGCTCACCCATCTCTGAGTATCTAGATTTGCAGAAAACAGGTTTAGAAAAAAGAACTCCAAGAGAAGGGATCTAAGAGGGGTGGAGCCAGGCTTCACCTGTGCTTCCAGGGCTGACTGGGTCTTTTCTCCAGGTGCTCAATCAGTGGCAGGCTGTGACTCAGCAGTTCCCATACACCGCCATAAATGTAATAGATTCTTCCAGAATTTGTTACAATAAAAGGACAAACTCAAGAAAATGGAACAGTGACCCTTTTCGGTTCTCACAAACCGTTTCTATTTCTATTTGTTTTTAGCTTCTTTTTTTTTTTTTTTTTTGGTCAATTTAATTCCGACAGAAAAAAATAAAAAATAAAAAAATAAAATAAAAAAAGAAGATCATCCAGAGCATTTTTCTTCCAGTTATTGAAGCAGATTACCAGTAATTAAAGGAAGCTAGAAATCACTCTCCTAGCTTCTGGAGCTGGGACCCAGTTTATCAATTCCACATAAACGCATTTTTTTTTAATAATCTGGAGGTTGAACAAAATCTACGGTGAAAAGAACTCAGTAATAAGAAAATCTGCAGAATCCAAGTTCTTTTACTATTACTATTTTACAAGAGAAGACTGTCTCTAAATTAGGAAAATTAAACGTGTGTTTGTCTTCAGAACTTAAAACTATGGCACGTGATGTGGGATTCCAGAAGAAGACTGGTTTGAAAAAAAAAAGACTGGTTTGGAAAAGATCTAATCCATAAAAGCTGCAGTGTCAGCTCATTTCAACATTAATGTAAATAACTTCTTTTGTAAATGTTCACTTTCTATTTACATATCCTGAATGAATGCAAAACATATTTATACATACTGAAAGGAATGCCTTCACTAAATTTCTCTGATATTTGACAAAAGAGAAAATATTTCCCAGTTGTTTAATCAATCATATTTGAGAATATGTTTTCATTTTGTCACATTTTCCTATTTTGTTTCTGCTCACGTTGCTGTAGAGAATAACAAAATCATGTATGTATCTGTCATTCTCCCCAACTTAAATAACTTGCATTAGATTATGTGCAACCATTTAATACTCTTATAGATTTATAAATTCCAAATTTTATTCCTCATACGGTGTATATCATAGATGGAAAGTATTTGGGCATAATTACTTGTCTATTTTATGCACATATTAATGGAATATAATTGTAATATTGTGAAGCATTTTAATTTTGTAGATGGTTCTTTCAGCATATTCATTCTAATTTTAAATTAAGAGACTGTCTTTACTTTGCTATGAAACATATTTGCCAATTACAATCTGACATTTATCTGTTCAATTAATTAATTCATCTTGACTGTGAAATACATTAATTATGTAGGAGTAAATCAAAGTTTAAATAATGCAAAGAAACATGCCATTATGAGTAGAAGATTTTCATCTATCCCATTACCACTATCTTAGCTCCATGAAACTGCCAGAGCTCTGAGAATTTAATGATTCTCAGACAGTCTCATCAAGCATTTCTAGTACTAATAGGATAATAGATTCTATTGAAATTGTAGTTTTTCAGATTTCAACACTATAATATTAGCTGTGAAAATAAGTAGGTCATTCCAAAAGTAATGTCTTCTATTTATTTCCATGGAAAACTACAACAGATTCAAATAAGCACAATGTTTGATAGAGCACATTTTCAACTATAAAATCCCATTTTTCAACAGTCACCACTACTTGCTATGAATTGTCACTAGTGTTGAACAAGAACCTACTTCAGTGCTCATAAAAATCTGTACCAACAGAGGGGACTTGTTACCATTGGTGGAATATAACACCCACTACCTCTTGGTGCTCATATCCACAGTTTGGTCTCCATAAACATTCAGCAAGTGTCACAGAATGACAGTGAGAGCAATTTTACCCACATGGAGGAATTTTTTTCTACCATGCCATGGATGTTTGTATGGCAACAAAATTTAATGGAATATTAGTGGGAAGGTTCAAGTTCTACCATACCACCTGCATTCCACTCTGATACTGTGGACCAACATAATAAAAAAAAAGGAAGCATTACTTTTGGAGCAGCCCTTATATGTTGCTGGAAACTGGAAAAAGAAAACTCAAAAATTCTTTTCAGTGTATCTTGAGTCCTGTTTGCTCTTTAAAGGTATTGTATAGAAGTACTAAAAGATTGTATAATTAGGAAACCTTAATGTTTTTAATGAACAGCAAAACTGAAAAAAATTGTTTTGCTGTTCATTAATTTTTTTGTTCATAAAAAATTTTTGTTTTTTAATGTTTATGGTAGAATAACTGTTTACCTACAAATCACTCAGTTCCAGACTAGAAGAAAGAGGAATCTACCAAATCAGAGAATCTGATGGATTATGCTGAGAAAGTGGCACTGTCATCATTATCTCAAGTCACTGCTACACAAATTGAAGATGTGTACATTTTCAAGTAGGGATGATACAATATAATTACAAGTATGGATGATGTTCTTAATATAGCTGTTATTTCATAGATGAGGGAATCCTGTATAACTCCCACACAGTTTTAATCCACCGGATACTCAAACTATGCCAGACAAGTGTAGTCTAAATTTTTTATACTACTTAAGTTAAAATGGGATTCACAACATAGTTACTTTAGAAATATGGCAACATGAGTGATTAAAAACTCCTTTCTTACCCATTTGCAATATTTGGAACATAATCTCAACAAAGACAAGAAGCATTTTCCCTTATTGTATTACAAAGGTAAATAGTTTTGTTTGTTAACATTTCCTATCACACTGTGATGTTTTATCAATTACATGCATGTTTTTTACAATGAAGAAAAAAGTTACTTTGACACTATATAGAGGATATAGAGGAATAGAAAGCACTGTGGCCATAGAAAATACAGAACTTGCAAATACACTTGAATATTTTTCCATACACTGGATTCTGAAAGAAAATAAAAATGCATCCAAGAACATCCAAGAAAATAAACAAGGAAATTACATTTAGTATAGATTTCATAGATTCATAGATACATTATGTTGGAAAGGACCTACAAGATCATCTGGTCCAACCATCCTCCTATCACCATCCCTGCCCACTAAGCTACTAAATCAAATCCCTTAGCACCTCATCTAAACGCTTCTTGAACAGCGTTAGGGATGGTGCCTCAACCACCTCCCTAGGCAGGTCATTCCAGTGCCTAACCACTCTTTCAGAGAAAAAAATTTTCCTCAAATCTAATCTAAATCTTCCCCAGTGCAACTTGTGACCATTCCCTCTCATCCTGTCATTAGTTATCTGGGAGAAGAGGCCGACCCCCTCCTCACCACAACCCCCCTTCAGAAAGTGGTAGAGTGCGATAAGGTCTCCTCTGAGCCTCCTTTTCTCCAGACTAAACAATCCCAGCTCCCTCAGCCGCTCCTCATAAGACTTGTGCTCCAGACCCCTCACCAGTTTTGTTGCCCTTCTCTGAACACGCTCCAGGGCCTCAATGTCTTTCTTG
>VXAB01009465.1:36132-63195 GCA_013399175.1 Odontophorus gujanensis
TGTGCTAGGAAGACATGTGCCTCCATTTTCAAAGCAGTTTCTGTTGGCTCAGTGAATTTGATGGATACAGACATTTAGAGTCTTAAAACAGAAAGAAAGTCAGACACAGTAAGAGTTTCTCAGGTAAGCCTAAGTTAAATTGCATTATTAAACTATGTCTTGCTAGAATATTTTAGAGAATTGTTAGTACCGATCTCCAAAACACAAAAATGCAAACAAAAGCAACTAACTAACTATATATATATATATATTATATATATATAATACTTAAAGAAGTTCCTACATTGTTTAAGATAAATGTTTAAGATAAGTGGACATAGCTACATTTTCATGACTTGAGATCTGTCTTGATAGTTACTTCTTAGACCATGTAGCCCAGTATTTCTTTTGTTTGTTTCAGAAGAACTAAAATTCATTTTATTAAATAGAAAGAGTAAAAAGGATCTTTCATTTTCTTAATCTATCATTGCATCAATTCTGTGAAGAATTAAATGCATTTCCCATTGTTCTATCACTACCTGCCCTTATAAAAAGTCCCTCCCCAGCTTTTCTACAGGCACCCTTCAGTTATTGGAAGGCCTCTATAAGGTCCTCCTGGAGCCTTCTCTTTTCCAACCTGAAAAACCCCAGCTCTCGCTGGCTGTCCTTATAGGGGAGGTGCTCCAGCCCTCTGATCATCTTCATGTCCCTCCTCTGGACCTGTTCCAACAACTACATGTCCTTCTTGCATTGGGGGCCCCAGATGCAGTTCTCTGGGTAGGTTTCCAGGAGAGCAGAGTAGAGGTGTAGAATCTGCTCCCTCAACATTCTCGACACACCTCTCTTGACACAGCCCAGGAAACTATTGTCCTTCTGGGCTGCAAGTGCACATTTCTGGCTCATGCTGAATTTCTCATCAATCAGCACTCCCAGATGCTTCTCCTTAGGACTGTTCTCAAGACATCCTCCACCCAATCTGTGTCTGTGCTTGAGACTGCCCTAACCCGGGTGCAGGACCTTGAACTGGGCCTTGTTCAACTTCATGAGGTTGGCATGGGACCCACCTCTCAAGCCTGTCCAGGTGCTTCTGGATAGCATCCCTTCCCTCTATTATATCAACTGCACCACTCAGCTTGGTGTTATCTGCAAACTTGCTGAGGGTGCACTCAGTCCCACTGTCCATGTCATCTACAAAGATGTTAAATAACACCAGTCCCAGCAACGATCCCTGAGGAAAGACAATCACTGCTGGTCTCCACATGGATTTTGAATGACTGACTGCAACTCTCTGAGTGTGACTAAACAGCCAATTCCTTATCCAGCAAGTGGTCCATTCATCAAATGCATCTTTCTCCTATTTAGTGACCAGGACAACATGTGAGACAGTGTCAAATGCTTTGCATATGTCCAGGTAGATTACATCAGTTGCACAAATTTTATCAATTGACGCTGTAAATCCATCATAAAAGACCACCAAGTTTCAGGCATCATATTTTGGTCATTGAAGATAACCTTTAAAATAGACACAGAAAATGTTTGTTTGTTTATTTGTTTGTTTGTTTGCTTTAACATGAGCTAGTAAGTGTCCTCAAATGTCTTCTTCTTGAACTACACAGTGATGGCAAACAAATCTGATTATATTGATCATGTGATAGAGTAGCATGGAATGATGTTACCTGTTAATAGATGCATAGAACAAAACCACAAGATTCAAGGTGGCAGAGAGATTCCATTGTCTCCACTGATCAAGGCACTCCCATCAAAAGAGTTCCAGAGCTCCTCTGTTTCTGTTTTTGCTTTCTTGCATTTCATATACAACCTCTCTGATGGACTGTCTGGTACAAAACTCACTGAGTATTAGAGATGAATATGTGAGAAAGCATAGGGCAGGAATCATCTGCGTAAGTCTTTTTCTCAGTGTTTTTGTCTGCTCACTGTGTGAGTATAGAATTACTATAGCTTACCTTTCTAGAAAGTGTTTAGCTTGTTTCATCATCATTTTGAAAATATAAAAAAAAATCGTTAGCTGGTAATTCATCATAAGTACACCAGGTGACAGGTTTATACCCGCTTACTGTAAATCTCAAAGGATGCTTTCATAAGCCCTGACTTCATAATATTTTAAAGGTAAATCAATGTAGAATGTTAAGCAACCAAGATTTAAATTCTTAATGCAGAAAATTTCTTATCTTTCCTTGTAGAAATTGATACAGCTATATGTATATATATATATATATTAATTCAAGAAGGATGTCCACTAATGTACTAATACAGATTTGAAAAGTCTAAAGAGAGAACTAAACCTAAAAAATGGATCTCTATATAGTGCTAGCAACTACATAGAAGACACACTAATGACTACTAAGAAAAAATTCACTTTCTATAGATCATCTAGATTGCAATGTGAAATTGCCATTCATGGCCCCAGAGATCAGACTTGAGATGACTCTCAAATCCCACTAGCCTGAATTAGTAGTCCTTAAAATCTCAAAATGTTGTCCTTACAATTTTTGATAGTACGGTGAAGTAGAAGAAAGCACACATAAGAGGTTGTAGTCTTCTATGACAACAAAAAACATTATTTAAGGAACATTAAATCTGTAACACTTGAAAAACTAGAAGTCAAGCATTCTATTTGAAATGTCATAATATTATGCATATTGAATATTTGAGTGTTGCTATATTTTCCTTTTTAAAAGCATAATTCAAATTCTTCTCTTCTAATCGTGAATACTAGCTCCATGGTGCATGCTCATATAAATATAAATAAGTAAGACTTATAACATGCTACAAGATTTTTTTGTAAGCGAGAGAGTTTTTAGATCTAAAACAAAACAAAAATTGCAGGGGACAATTTAAGGATTTGAAAAAAAAATAATAATATCAAGTGGAAAAATAGAATATCTTTTTGAACATGTTTACAAGGATTTCTCCAAAAGCAGTGCCTCTTGTTTTATTACACTGGTCCATGACATTGAGGTTAATAAATCAAATTAAATGAGAGACAGTGTCCAAAATTGAAGGTCTCACTCCAAAGCTGAAGTCGAGATGGCTAGGAAGTTCCCACTGCAGATGAGCAGCAAAAAAAGAAGGGTCAGTCCTGGGGCTTGCAAGCAGTTTTATCTTTCCCTCTGGGTGGAAAACAGGAGCACCAAGTCCTCTGAGGTATGTAGTTCTTCACTTTTGAGAACCAGGCACCCAAAAATTTGGCAGTCCATGTAACTGGAGCATTAACTAATAGTGCCTTACATGATGTTAAGATGTGGAATGCTGATAACAAAAATCATGAAACCATGACAACTACCAATTTGAAAACTTTATACCCACATAAAATGACCAGAGTAAGATTTTTTCCAAAGTACTGGTTGAATCCTTATCTATCCAAAATGCAGACCTCCAGCCCTTAATAAGTTTTAACAGTAAGAGATTGCCATTCATTTCATATCATCTGTGGTTTTCAAAAATATTTGATTACAGAAGGCAGATGTATACACTCTTCTAATTTCTTTCTTTTTCTTTCTTAAATATTCCTGCTATTTGATGTTACAAGAGAGCAGCAGGGGAGACTAGAGAGGCAGACACTGTTCCAGATGATGTAACTTTTGTCAAAATATCAACTGCTAAAAATTAGAGTAACTATATTTCCAACACCAGAGAGAACTTTAATTCATATTTTAGTGCATCACCATATCATCATTTTTATTTGAATGTCTAGCAAAATGGCATTGGATCCTTAAAATGTCACTTTAGAGCTTCAAAGAAAAATAGACAACAGGAACATATACATATTTAAAGAGGGATAGAAAGACAGGAATTGAGAAAATATCAAGATTCATTGTGATTAGTTTCTCTGGATATTATTATCTCTACTGTGCACTCCAATTGTACTGTATATATTTCTGGTAACACTGGGAGTAAAAAATCTATGTATCTATATATATATCCACATGTATGTTTGGCAGAACAAAGTCTATGGATATACATATGTTTCACACATGTATTTTTGCACATGAAGAAATATGCAGAAACAATGACCATGGAAAAAAAAAAAAAAAAAAGAGTACTGAAGTCCAAACAACCACAACAAAATAGAATGGAAGTAAGTAGTTGCCTGAAAATGATTTTTATTTAGCTGATAGGAGGGAATTATGCATGACTAATGATCATTCCATTATTTTATTACAAGGACAGAAAAATTGATGAGATTTCTCTGGAGGAAACATAAACATAAAATGAGAAAAAATTTTCATTTATTAAGAAATAAAACAAGATGTTAAATGGCAGCCCCAAGTAGGAAGTCATGACCACTGGCAATATTCTGTCATTCACATTCCCCTGGTGAATTAATTTGCCGTACACATTAGAAATATCATCCTCCATGTCAGAACTAAAATCATTAGATACGTATACAGAGAATGAAAGGGAATTAGAGATACAGTTATGTAAACACATTATTCAGTAATAGAATATCTTGGAATTCTAATTCATTGTTTAAACCAATGGATGTTTGTCTATTAAGTTTATATACTCCATTAATGCAAAGAAAACAAAAAGGGAAGGAAGAGGATTTTGTGTGATAGAGAAATGCAGTATTTTATTATGGAGAGTTGGACAGCTATACAGATATACAATTTACATGGGAAAAGACAGAATATGCTACCTTTAGAAAGAAAACTTTTATTTTTATTTTGTTGTATGGTTGATCAATTCTGTCTCTTTTATTTTGATATTCCAATAAGATTCAGTCCTTATTTCTAAACAAAGCATAAGTTTGTGGGGAAAAAAAAAAAAGGAAATGTAAGACCCAAATGAATGTGAACAAAATTAGCCACTCAAGATTTAGTATACTCAATTCTGAAACTCAAATTTAGAATGTTTATTGTTGCCATGAATCTGCTTTTTAAAACAGATAAAGTTCTTCTGCTAGAATTCTGTTTTGCTTTTATTTTATTTCTTGCTTTTCTTTCATTTCAGTGTAATCCTTTCTGAGACTGACTTACACAGTTGCTCCATTGACATATACATGCATATAAATATATAAATTGTACATGTATATGTTGGTGAGATGAAAATGAAACAAGATTCTTCCAGTAATAAAAAAAACCCTGCTTATTATTATTATTATTATTATTGTTGTTGTTGTTATTATTATTATTATTGTTATTATTATTAAATAAACAAACTCGATCTGACATGTTCCACCTAGCTGTTTGATAAGAGAAAAATGAGAACAAATTTAAAAAGCCTTATTTAACCACAGAAAAGTTTTTTTATTCAGGATGAAAATACCATCTGGTAACTCTGTTGCTGTGGTGCGAACTATATAAATTTAAAGAATTTAGCTAGGCAAGAAGTGTAAAAATATGAATTTAACAGATAATTTTTTCTGAATACTTCTTTGTATACTATTAAATATCTAAGCTTCTTGGCATCTCAAACTTCCTCTTGAAAATTTATTTAAGTCCACCATAGAACTATATGAATATATACGTATTTTTTTTAGATCTTATGATATCTTCAGAAAAAAATCTTTCTTAACATGTGGAATCTTTGAACTTTTACCTTTTCTTTCTGTAAATAGAGCAGAATAACAATGAAAACTCAAACAGCTGTATTTCAAAATATTTTATATATTTATGTAATCCGGTTTTATTCTTTCATTCTGTCAATGTTTTTCTCTTTTTGCTGTGAAATAAGTTGGTTTCTTCTATAGTTGTGTGGAGTTAAGAGAATGCTTCATTAATCTGGATACACCATCAAAATCATTGAAATAAAATCATTTTAACCTAAATAGATGCTTGTAGTCTTATGAAGGATTGTAGTTCCAGGAAAGGATTATTCAGTGCTTGGTATTAAATTTAATTCCAGATTTATGTATGCAAATTTGCTGCCTGCAATTCAGTTTTCTATGTGTGTGATATATGCCTAAATTTTCGCTACAGTCAATGAAGAACTATCTTTGCAGTTAGTAAAGCCTATTTTTTCTGAAAGTAAGCAAAGAAAACAAACAAAAAACCCCAATATCTAAACCTTATAACTAAGCTTTGTATTAGAATGCGATCCACTATGGTCTCCTTTTTTTTTTCCTTTATTTTCCTTTTTTTTTTTTTCAGATATCTCACAGTTTGAATTCTAAATTGTAAGAATTATAGAATCATCAGATAGCTGAAATTGGAAGGCATCTCTGGAAATAATATAGTACAATCCTGGTGAAAGCACATCAGCAAAACTGGATGCTCAATACCATGTATAGTTTAGTTTTGAATAGCTTCAGGGATGGAGACTTCAAAATCTCTCTTAATAATCTGATTCAGTTGTTGAACACTCTCACTGTAAAAGTCTATTACGATACTATGTGTGTTTTAATTTTTTGAGGGGGAGTAGGATTTAGACTTCAGAACAAACCATTCCAGAACATAATTCTGTAAATTTACTTGGAAAGACCTGAAACAAATGAGACAAACCTTACAATTTCCAGAACGTGATAGTGTACTTGCCACGTCCCTGCACCTCTTAGCCTTTCCCTCCTATTGCTCAGTGGTAGTTATGATGGCTACATACAGCTAAGCATAATAATACAATAGTCAATAGCTAATTGAGCATGTGCCGATTGAAGTACAGCTGGTATGCAAATATGACTATGGGTCAATAATCTTAACCCATCAACAGGGGAAAGTCCAGAGTCTGTCAAAATCTCCTGCATGACAGCAGGCTTCATGCCAGGATATCCACTTAACTGGAGACACATCTCAAGGTTACTCCTTGAGATTGAAAAGTTCCTTATCCACAACAGACCTTTGATAAATGACTAATAGCTTGGTGAACCTTTACAGGCTTTGCTAAACTGCATCTTGGATTAGTTGGAGACGTAATCCTTTAGATATAAAGGATTAAATAAGACTGGATCTGGACAAACCCAGATTTCTCTGAGAAGGTGTTTGGAAAGCAAGAAGTTCCATGCTGAACCTCATGACTCAATGGGAAAGTCTCCTTGGCAATTTTGTCTTATTCTGTCCTCTATACAGTAAAGAACCAAGAGTACTTTGTCATCAAGCTCTGTTAAATCATTGCCTCAGTTAACACTCAAGGTTGCTAATTTACTAATTTATAATATTAAAATATATGGTTGCTTCTTTCTTATAAAGGGATGGAGTCACTCATCAGCAATCCAAAGAAAAGGACTACTTTTGAACCAGAATCATAGAGTCACCAAGGTCGGAAAAGACCTACAAGATCATCCAGTCCAACCGTCCACCTATCACCAATCATTCTCACTAATCCATGTTCCTCAACACAATGTCTAAATGATCCTTGAATACCTCCAAGCACTGTGACTCCACCACCTCCCTGGGTAGCCCATTCCAGTGTCTGACCACTCTTTTGGAGAATAAGTATTTTCAAACATCCTGTCTGAATTTCCCTTTGTGCAACTTAAATCCATTCCCTCTCGTCCTATCACTACATGAGTGAAGAGGCCAGCTCAATACAACCTCCCTTCAGGTAGTTATAAAGAGCAATAAGGTCTCCCCTGAGCCTCCTCCTCTTCTCTAGTCTGAACAGTCCCATCTCTCTCAGACATTCCACATAAGGCTCCAGACCCCTCACCAGCTTCGTTGTCCTTCTCTGAACATGCTCCAGGGCCTTGATGTCTTTCTTTCAGGGAGGGACCCAAAACTGGACACAGTACTCAAGGTACGGCCTCACAAGGCTGAGTACAGGGGGACAGTTACTTCCCTGCTCCTGCTGGCAGCACTGTTTGTGATACAAACCAGAATGCTATTGGCCTTTTTGGCCACCTGGGCTCATGTTCAGCAAAGCATCAACCAATATCCCCGGGTCCATTTCCTCTACACAGTCTTCCGGCCACTCTGCCCCAAGCCTGTAGCATTGCCTGGGGTTGTTGTGGCCCAAGTGCAGGAACCGGCACTCAGTCTTGCTGAACTTCATCCCATTGGCTTCAGCCCAGCTATCCGGCCTGTCCAGATCCCTCTGTAGGGCCTCGCTACTCCTAGGCAGATTGACACTTGCAGCCAATGTGGTATCATCTGCAAACTTTGTGAGGGTGCACTCACTGCCCTCGTCCAGGTCATCAATAAAGACATTAAAGAGGACAGGCCCCAGTACCAACCCCTGGGGATCACCACTCATGACTAATCACTAGCTGGATTTAACCCCACTCAGCATCACTCTCTGGGCCTGGCCATTCAGCCAGTTCCTTACCCAACCGAGAGTGTACCTGTCCAAGCTACAGCCTGCCAGCTTCTGCAGGAGAAACCTACAGAACATTCATAGCAGAATGAGCAATTCTGAACCTGGATTTATTTAAAACTGAGTTACTTTACAAGTGTTGTGAGATGACCAACTGATTGAGTACCCTCAAAAGCCTATTCTCTCCTTTTTCTATTTTTGTAAAATAAGAAAATATCTTGTGGGGATGTGAATGAGTAAAAAACAAAGCGATAAATATACTACAAAGTGTATTGCCACTCAATCAGAAATGACAGTTTTTATGAAGACTCTTGAATAATATTGAGCATATTCTTTACATCAGATAAGACATTATGGAGCTATGCTGTTGTCCTGGCTTTGTTTTCCAAATTGTCATAAGATAATTGGAATTAATTAATAAGATAATTGAATCAGGGATCATTCTCTAGTCTTGGGGCTTGGAAGTGTTTGTTCCCACAAAATTAACTCTTACCTCTAAAATACAGTTGGGATATTCTTGCCTCACTATAAACACAACTGCATTTTGTGGGAAAATATAAACTAGCTTCAGAAAAAAAAACTCTAAACAAGCACTGAACGTTTTCAGGGATGTATAGGAAAGTTTCGGAGCTTCTATTTAACCTTGTTCTATTTTGTTTACTTTATGGATATAAACAACAGAACTCAGAAAGAAGCTATAACTCTTATTTCTCAGGAAGGATAGTTACAGATATTGAAGATTACAGAATTATAGAATCACAGAACTGTAGCGGATGGAAGGGACCTCTACAGATCATCTAGTCCAACCCCCCTGCCAAAGCAGGTTCCCTAGACCAGGCTGCACAGAAAGGCATCCAGATAGATGAACATCTCCAGAGGAGACTCCACAGCCTCTCTGAGGAACCTGTTCCAGTGCTCCGTCACCTTCACTGTGATGTTGTTCCCATGCAAATTTGTGCGGAACTTCCTATGCTTCAGTTTGTGGTCATTTCCCCTTGTCCTATCACCATGCACCACTGCAATGAGTCTGGCATCATCCCTTTGCCTCCCACACCTTAACTATTTATAGATGTGGATCACATCCCCTCTCGGTCTTCTTTTTTTAATCCTGAACAAGCCCAGGTCTCAGCCCTTCCTCATAAGGGATGTGTTCCATGCCCTTTATCATCTTTGTAGCCCTCTGCTGGACTCTTTACAGGAGATCCCTGTCTTCTTTGTATCAAGGAGTCCAGAACTGGACACAGTACTCCAGGTGAGGCCTCAGCAGGGCAGAGTAGAGAGGGAGGATCACCTCCCTCAACCTGCCGGGCATGCTCTTTTTAATGCACCCCAAGATACCATTGGCCTTCTTGACCATCATTGCACACTGCTGGCTCATGGTCAGCCTGTCATCCACCAGGACACCCAGGTCCCTCTCCTCAGAGTTCTTCTCCAGCAGCTCATCCCCCAGTCTGTACCGGCGCATGTGGTTATTCCTCCCGAGGTGCAAGACTCAACACTTGCTCTTGTTAAACCTCATCTGGTTCCTTTCTCCTAACTCTCCAGCTTGTTCAAGTCTCGCTGAATGAGAAGTATTGCATAGGGAGTAACAAGTGAGTATTTTTAAAGACTGCAAATTTGAATTCTATCCTTAAATTCTAGTTATGGTTTTTAAATCTGGCTTTTTACTTTTAAAATAGTTTTGCATTTTTGTTCTATTTTTTTTTTTTTATCAGAATGCAAGTCCAGTGTGCTGTGGACTTCAGAAGACCTTGACTATAATCCCTATTGGATGGAGGATTCATTGCCTTGCTCAAGGCTGTTTTAGAGCTGCCAGAGCTCACATCGTTTTCTACTAATCTCTTAGGGGTGTTCAAAAGAATAATTAGTTAATGTTTTGTGAAGCTTTTTGAAGATGAAAAGTGTTATGTAAGTGCTAAGGATTATGAGGAAATAGTTGGGGAGGGAAACTGAAGTTTGATGGGTAGCTGAAAAACAGCTTTAAAATCTCTCATTTATTATTAGGAAAAGAGCCTTGATTTTTTTCTGAACTATCTATGATCTAGTTTCCAGAACAGTAAGAAAACCTTTTAAACATAACCTGCTGCCTTTGAACCTGATGAAGGTTACATATTTCTTCTCTGTTCTTTCTCTTTAACTAATTGTGATAAATGCTATGGAACTTTGCTGCCTTTCCATTACCTTGTAACAAATATAAAACACCATAAACTTGTCTGGTTTCCTGAAAGCTAAAAGAGATGAGCCGGCAATGTTCTCCAGAGGAGAATGGCTAATACTTTGATAGTGTTACTATAGCAGCTTAGGCCTTTTCAGTGCTGTCTCATTTCATCCTTTAAGTTTGTTAAATTAAAAACACTTAAATCGCACTATGGTCCCTCAACATACTTCTGTATTTTCTTTGAATGGCCCATAGCATTTTGTTCAAATGCTCAAGTTTTCACCACATGTTTCTGTCTAACTTCTATGAGTCACATCAAAGGAACTCTCAGAACAGAATTTTAACCTTCACGAGACAAAAGACTCTTAGGAAAAATATGCCAACTGTGATGGTGTATTGCTTCTTAGCAGTTGCAAACATACTTAAGTGATCTGTGGTTGTTATAAGGGATATGTTTGGTCTTTATTAGTCTGTTTAAAGAGGTAGTGAATGCCTAATCCCTGGAGACAATCAACAGTTTTACTCTACAAACAGGGGAACTATGACTATTAACCTGAACTGTTTTTCTTTTCTACCTCATCAGTATGGAATGGACCTTCCACTTTTCATTAAGGTAAATCACATCCTGTTTCTCAGGAGATCCTAGCTTATATTCTGCTGGAGACTCTGAAAGGTATAAAATGAACCCAAGCATCATAAATCACTACATATTTAAACAAAATCAAACAAATAGCAACAACAAAAAAAGCACGACTCGCCTAAGTTTGTTTAACCTGACCCCTAGTGAAACAGTGAAATTAGAAATGAAATCTGGAGCTTGCAGTCTTTTCTGAAAGAAAAATGATGGCATATATACTTTTAGTACCACAAATGAGATTCGAAATCCAGCAATGCATCAATCATGGTATACATAGCTGAGGCCCCTTGTTTTTTACAGCCTAAAGAAGAGGTGACTGAAGGGAGGACTTATGACAGCATTCACCTTCCTCACATGTGGAGTGTTGGGACAGGCATTGATTTCTGCTCATTGGATGAGGGCAACAGGACCGTAGGGGAAGGTGTTAAGCTGTATCGGGGGAGGATGAGGCTAGATACTAGGAAAAAATTCTTCACAGAAATGGTAGGTGAGTCGTGGAGAACAAGATACCAAGGGCAGTGGTTGTGACACCAAGTTGCCAGAGTCCAAGAAAAATTTGGACAGACATAGAGTTCAAATTTTGGGCAGTCTTCCATGAAGACATAATTTGGACTTGATGGTCCTTGTGAGTACCTTACCAGTCATGATATTCTATGATTTGATCATTCTTCATCTTCTGCCTTTACTATGTCAATTCAAAGTTTCATTCTTTTTATATGTGACAGGGAGACCAAATCAAAATGGATAGACAAGCACTTTGCATATTCCCATATTTCATATACATAAACATTCAAATCATATGGTATTTCTGTTGGTGGTGGTTGTAAAACTGTTAAAAGCAGGCAAAATAAAATCTCCATCCTGTCAGTACTACCAAAAATGCTTTGAATTATCACTTTTAATTTGTTCACAAGAGAGAATATCTCACCTCAGCCTGCCTAAGTGATAAATGTGCTGAGTTTTTAATTGGGTTACTTGTAGCACCACTACTAAAATCACATCCATAAACTATGATATGTTTGAGTCAGTGAACTGTCTTGGTGACAAAAGAGCCACCCCTATGAAATGTTGAACAAAGGATTAAGTTGGCTTTACTAATACATCTTATTGTATATGGATGATCATGCTTTCTATCTGAGAGTAGCTGTAGATCCTCAGCAAACAAAAGAACAGAACTCACATTACTGTATGTCCTCCAAGGCATCTATTTATATGACAGTCTGGAAAATTCTTTTGTTCTATTAATTTAATTGGTCTTTTGAAATACCTCAGCAATTATTGTCCACAGTAATAATACTTTTTATTGTAGCTTTTCAACGTTTGTCAAATTTTATCACTTATAATTACATTAAGCAAAAACATTGATTTGTTGTAAATTCAACACTAATGCAAGAATCATCATATAAACATAATACTGTGACTGTCTTTACTTTTTTACCAACTAGCAGAATATTGTAGGATCATGAGCATGTTAATTTAATCATGAAAATTCACTCTATATAGTCTTGTGTATCAAGACATGAAGCAGATTATTAATACTTGAAAGGCAATACAAGGTTAACAGAATACTTGGCCTGGTGATTTTTCTTTTAACTTCGATCAGTGGCATTGAGTATGAGAACAGGTAAAGCATACCATAAGTAAGTTCGCAGACAACATGAAACAGAGGGCAGCTTTGGATACATTTGTTGTCCCTGTTGCCCATTGACAGGCTAGAGAAATGGGTTGACAAGAACTTTTATGAATTCAGCAACAGTAAGTGCAAAGTTCTGCATTCAGGGAGGAATATCCAGTACATGCTACTAGAAAGTTATTTCATCTGAATCAAACATAATTTATCTCAAACAGCCTTTATTCTATCTGGCCAAGACTCAGCTATCACATTTTAGTTTTTTACCTGATTATTGACACAGATTCTGGAAAGATATTGGCAGTACTGATTGAACATTACTGTTGTTACTGGAATTTTTAAAGTCTTTAACTTTGGGAAAGTACTCTGCTCTTATGTTGACAGCTTTATTCCAACCCTAAGGCATCCATGATAATTAATAACTGTGTCAGATCAGTTCATCCTAAGCAGATGTGCTGTGCAGGATTTTTTCCTTATCTCCTGTGTTTTCTACCTTGGTAAGTGACCTTTATTAAATTATGTTTCAAACCAGGAATTCATGACATTCAGATTCTATAAGGCAAGCTGAGGATGCCATTATCTGTACCTGTATAATAAGGTGTATTATACTGACTGAATCCAATTTTCAGGTTTTTTGTTTCATATTTTTGTATAGATTTCAGTGGAAATAGTATTAAGAACAAATCAGAATAACTGATTCCTGTATGATATTGTTTTATTTTGTCCTTTATTTTTCATTTTGTTATATGCTAAATACTTTTATCTGCTTGATTGTTTGCAAATTATTTCCCTAAATGTTAATAATAAGAAAGATTTTTTTTACTTTTTCTCAAATACACTCATTTATTCATTTATTGTCTAATCTATAAAGTGATTGTTTAAGAACTATACATCTAAGATGTTTTGAATATATGTGTGTATATATATATATATATATATATATATTTTCTCTTCCAGACCAACGTCATAGAATCATTTAGGTTGGAAAAGACACTTAAAATCACCGAGTCTAATAGTGGTAGGTGGCATAGTGTTTGGACTAAAGGGAATGGCTTTAAATCAAAAAAGAGGAAAATTAGGCTAGTTTTAAGAAGAAATTCTTTACTCAGAGGTTGGAGAGGCACTGGAAGAGATTTCCCAGAAGAGTTGTGAGTGCTCCACCTGTGGATGTGTTCAAGACCAGGTTGGATGGGGCCCTGGGCAGCCTGATCTAATGGCTGGCAACTCTGCCCACAGCAAGGGGTTGGAAATAGGTCCCTTACAACCTAGGATATTCTATGATTCTGTTCTCTCAGGAACAGGCTGGGAGATAAGTGGATTTTGTCATGGATGAAAACAACTACGTTATACTGCGCTCATAAGAAGGAAGTTAGAATATACTGATATAATATGGACACAATATAATGATCTAACAAAGCTCAATTGTAAAAATGGTAGTGATTTCACAAGATTGAGATGGCTGGATGCACTTGATTATTTATTGCATAGAGGGTAGGGTAAATGCACTCATATAGAAAACATTCCCACTGAGTCACAAGGTTCAGAATGGACCCTCTTTTTTTCTGTATCCCTTTGAACCATGGGAGTAAGGAGCCTAAGTACAGATGGATTCATGCCTAACCCCATAGCTTAAGTCTAAAGAATTATATGCACATAATCAATCTAAGATATGATTTTAGTGAAGATAACAAAGTTTAACACAAAGCCTAAAACTATTAATCACTTACTGAGGATCTGTATAAGCAAACCATCTCTATGTCAAGATGTAAAGTATCTGCACAGGCATAACCTTGAGAGGTGTCCCTGCTTAAGGGGAGATCCTGTCATGCAGCCAGATGCTGTGCAGGAGAGCTCAATGGGCTCTTGGGATGATTGATTCATAGTCATAGGTTGCTTTTTAGGCATATGCTCAATTGTTCCTCAGCTGCTGAAACAGGTGTCTTGCTATCAGTTTTTTCAGTCTCTAATTTGAGACAGATTCATGGTCATTACCAGAGCTGCTACTATTTGCCTTCCTGTGCAAGGCCTTGTGCACATTGCTAGGCCAAACAAAGGAGTTGAGGGAAGAAGGGACAGGGGGAACAGTGAGATGCTGTACAAGAACTTCTTTTGTCTCGAAGACTTCTGTGGACTACAAAGACAACTGGAAGTGTCTCTACCTACACAAGGGTGTCAGGAACAAGGAGGAAAAGAGGAATATCTTGATGTTTATCACCTTCCCAGCTACTCCCTAGATGAGAACTGGACAGTATGTATATATATATATGGACTCTGCAAAATCTGTGTGCTTTTCCCATGTTGTTTTCCTTCTGCCTGTGACAGACTGAGATAGAGAATCTGCATCCCTCTCCCCCACTGCCAACTGGACATTGTGACACTGTGGTGTTAACTATTTCTGCATTCCTGTAACAAACCCTTGCTTTTATTTTCTGTCTTCTTACCATTGTTCTCTTTGTTCCACATCCCATTCCCAGGCCTAGCTAACCAAAACTTGTATAATAAACTGGTTGGGCAAATATTGACTCCTTTCTGAGTCTTAATCTCACATCAAGTCTACATATATCATGAACGATTTCAGCACTGATAACTGGAGTGAGACAGGAGTACATTGGTGCACCCTGATAACCAGTGATAGAACATGTAACAACTTCAAAAAGCTGTAGCAGCGAAAGTTTAGGTTTGAATTTAGGAAAAAATTATTTACTGTGAGACTGGTCAAGTACTGAAACTGGCTTCTTAGAGAGGCAGTTGATGGTCCATGCCTCTCAGTGTTCAAGAGTCATTCAAATAGTACCTGTAATAGTGTTCTTAAGCTTTTGGTTACATCTGAAGTGATCAGGCACTTGTACTAGATTATGCTTGAAAGTCTCTTCCAACTGAACTATTCCATTTTTACTTTATTATAACAGATGCTACACAGCTATACTTTCTAACCGCAGGTGGCACATTTTTAAAAGCCAAGGACATTCAACATTGTTATCATGCACATAAATGCTCACTGGGCTTTGTATCTTTGGGAAATTATTTCTTTAATTTTATCCCTTCATTGGACAGGTCTTTGATGCATGACTAAGAAGACTACAGTACCATTTTTCTTTAATCTTTGTTAGAGAGAAGATACATATATTTAATCACAGTTATGGCTCGAAAACCAGTGTTGTTTACTTAGCTTAGACTGAAGGAGTATGCATCTTGACTTACTGAGTTTGAACATATATAATTCCTTCATGAATTTTTTAAAGGTATAGATCATCAGCATTAGTATCAATCATCACTTTTAACTGAAATCTGTGTGCTTCCATGTTTAAATTGTTTTCTGTATCACATTTATCACTTATATATATACAAATATGTTAGTTATTTAGCACATACTTTTAAATCTCCTTATGTGTTGTCTGGCTGACTGAATAGAGATAACTTTTTAACTGTTTCTCTTATAAAATGTTGGATTTCTGAGATTATACATTCCAAATTTTATTTTTATTTTGTTTCTTATTCTTCCAATATTACTAGAGTTTCTCTTATTTGCAAAATATGCTTAAAATATGTGTAAAATACTCTGTTATTTTTTCAGATCAAGCAGTGTGACACTGAATACATTTGAAAGATGATGTGAAATTGATATCTTAGAGTATTATCTGTTTTTTGATGCTTAACACTTGCTTATTTTTTACATTGCCCTAAGTCACATGCAGTTTATCCCTTTGGTTTGTAACTATCAAGGTTAAAGCAGTGTGAAGAACAGTGTTATAAATCAATATAAAGTAATTTGTCCAATAGTATCTGTTCATAAGCTGAAAACTCTTCTACATTATTTTTAACACAAATGCTACAGATAGTCCTAGAAATGCTCTGAAGGTATCTTATTACCTAACATAGATTAGACTGTTGGCACGAGTACACATTCCTCTCCTTTCCAAACACAAATAGAACAATTAAATTTTAGCTTTCCATAGAGAAGTGGAAATAATGGAATATATCTGATATATAAACGTTGCTCCAAAAATAATGCCTCTTATTTTATTATATTGGCCCATGATATCAGAGATGGTGTGTCAGTAGAAACTAAAGCTTCCTGCCAATATTCTATTAAATGCTGTTGCTATGTGACAGATTGCAACAGAGGGCAAGTCTGATAAAAAGTGTTATCTGACGTGGAAGTAAATATGAAGAAAAGATGTGGAACTGAATGCTCACACTGAAAGAGAAAGAGCACCTTATGCAAGTTTAAGAGGACCTATTGAATAAATACAGCTCTGAATGTGACAGTTTCTCTGATCACATCGCTACTGGTGATGAGATGTGGCATCACCTCTGCAAATCAAAGTCAAAATGACAGTCCATGGAGTGGCAATATATGAATTCACCATCAAAGGAAAAGTTCAAGATGCAGCCCACAGAGGGTAAAGTGAAGTACACTGGCTATTGGGATAGAAAGGGGTGATTTCACTAGATTCCCTTGAATCCAGGCAAGCCATTAACTGTCTGCGAGAACACAGTGCTAAATAAGCTGAAGACTCAAATTACCAGTCAGGTCAGAGAAGACAACTCTGTTCTGGCAACATGGTAACACCATGCCTCATACCGGTTTGAAGGTCATGGAGCATGTTGTCAGTCTTGGCTGGACTGTTTTACAGCATCCACCATATATTCCAGATTTGGTACTTTCTGACTTCCATCTGTTCAGGTTGATGAAAGACAGACTGTGTAAGCAACATTTCCCTAGAAATGACATCACCATTGTGACTGACAAACAGTAGTTCACCTTGTCTGGTGCAGATTTTCATGAGCATGGTATGCAGACTCTTGTTCATTTGTGGCAAATATAAATAGCTAATGAACTACTACTGTGTTGAATAATAGTAGCATTTTATATAGAGAATAGTAGCATTTTATAAAGAGAATAGTGTTTTATAGAGAGAAAAATAGTGTTTTATAGTGTTTTATATAGAGAAATCACTCTATCAAATGGAGTTACTATACTTTCTGTATCTATAGTTTCCATGGTCATAAGTAAGAGTCATTACTTTTGGAGCAATGTATGAGTGTGTGTGTGTGTGTGTGTGTGTATTTATAAAGCATTTTCTATATATATATCTTGAAACTACTGTTAATATCTGTATCATGTGGATATATATGGTCGTAAGAATGCGCACTGTGCACTTGATGCAGAAGACCTTTCAGTTTAGAACATTTTTTAAATGCAAATGTATACTTGATAGTAGGACATTTTTCCTTCCCTTCCCAAAAGAAAATTCACATCTTAGCCCAATCACTTTATATTTATCATGTCAGATGATTTTTGCACTGTGGCTCAGTTCCATGTCAGCCTTATAGTTGAAAAATAAACCCTGGGGACAGCATACCTATCACTTGATTTTGTGTCCTACTGTGAAAATACTAATGACTACATAATTGAGGTGACATTGGCAAAAAACCCATGCAATTTTTTCTTAAGACAGTCCTCTGATCCATGAGGAATTGTTCCAGGACTTTGTAATAAGTCAAAAAGAAAGTTGGTAGATTTTTTTAATTTTTTTTTTAGTAAAGAAAGGAACAGAATACTATTTCTAGAACAGTAGATAATACTGTCTGGACCTAATCTGTAACCAAATATTTAACTATTTAAAATATAATTAATTTAAATCCCTAAATTCTTGTTTTATTAAACTTGCCTGCAGCACAGAAATAACACAAAAGCTAAAAAGAATGACAGGAAACTGGGAACTATTACTGCAATGCCTTAGGTCGATGTTAGACATACTGAAGGATAAGTAGACTCTTGTGATTAGGTTAGCTGTTAAAGCTCTGAATATTTGCTTGTTTGTTTGACAGAGGGTTTTTGTTTGTTTCATGCTGAAAATCATTTATATTTGGTGATTAAATTTAGAGTACCACAGTCAAAATCATGGAAGTGCCCCTTATTTTTATTTTGAGCTGTAATAGATATGCTATACCTTTCTCTGTTTAACTAATGATAATTTTCAAATCTTCATAGTATTTCTTTATACGTGATTTTTTTCTTTTCATTTTGTAAGGCACTGTTATGTTTTCTTTTTTGATCTGATTCTTACTGCTTGAAGTGATAAAAAAAAATCCTTTTAGTTCTATTCTTCATATATACTTTAATATTTTTTTTAAATCAACAGAAATATGACCCATATATCCATCATCACTAGTTCATCAGATGGTAAGCACTAACGACATGTCTCTTCAGCTGTTTTAACTGATGGAATGTTTTACAGTTTGATCCATAGAGTCAAACTTTCCTCTGACATTGTTCATGTATTACATTACTGAAAGTTTAAAGCAGTTGAATTGACCTTGTAGGTCTAAAAATAATTTCCATGAATAGGAAAAAAAAAAAATCTATTCTTACTGAAGTCAAGAGAGTATTTGTTCTGGAATCCGGGAAGACTGCAAGAATGAGCAAAGGACAGAATGTCTCTGGGGACAATAGTAGTATTATATGGAAGAAGATTACATTTAAAATAAAATCACACTGCTAGGGAACTATAGAAACATATAATGAAGCACAGACCAAACATGCAACGAAAGTAAGAATTTAGAGCACACATTATAGCTGTTAAGTTGGATAAACTGTTAGATTTATTAAAGAAAAGGTACAGCTGAGAGTTACCTAATCTTAATCAAGGCATTCCTCAAAGGATAAAGAGAGAAAAGAGCACATAATAATGGCAAACCCTGCAGGCACACTGAACAGAAGGATGCATACAGTCAACATGTTCTTTGTGCAGCTTCTAAGATCTGATCAAAATACTTAAAATACTGGCATTTGAAAGTCACTCAGTCACCCATCTCAAAAGCATTGGCATCTTTCTACAGATGATCACTTAATCTGAGAAACAACTCAGAATTCACTGACCAGGAGTGATGGTGAGAACATTCTTTTATATTTTGAAGCAATATGACTTTGAAATAACATTTTTTTTTAATTATTATTATTATTACTCTCATAAGTCCAAAAATGTCCTTACTGAAAAGATATCTAAATTTATTGGTAGATTGAAAGTTTCATGAAAGCAACCTTCTGTGATAATATGACCCAGTTAGTGGATGGAGGAAAGTCTATGCTTGTTGTTTAATTGAACTTTAGAAAACTGTTTGTTACTGATTCACACAGCCTTCTCCTTGAGAAACTAGATATTTGTGGCTTGGATGACTGTACAGTTCACTGGTTAAAAGGCTGTCCAGACGACCAGACTGAAGGTGTTGTTTTGAACAGAGATAAGTCCAACTGTTGGTCAGTCACAAATGGTGTTTCCTGGAGCTCAGTATTGAGGTTAATTTTGTTTAACATTTTTATGAGTGTTATTGATAAAAGGATTGAGTGCATCCTCAGTAAGTTGGCAGATGACACCAAGTTGGGTGGGAGTGTTGATTAGGAAAGCTGCACAGAGGGATTTCAATAAGATGGATTGGTGGGCCTCATCTAGACACATAAATATCGACAAGACTGATTGCTGGTTGCTGTACTTGGATCACTGCATCCAGTTGCAGTTGTATAGCGTTGAGGTATGGGCCACTTTCTATTGTACAGAAGAAAGTTAAGATTCAACTTTGTCCAAGGAACTCTGAGGTAAAGTATGAAACAGAGCAATGGGTATCGCAAGACAAAAATTAATGTCAGAGCAACAAAATTCATTCTTGAGAAATGCATTAAAAAGAACTTCATTCTAAAAAGATGTAGAACTTCTAGTTTAATTTAAAATTGATGTTATAAAGAGACATTTAGAAATTGATAGTGTCATTCACAGGTATTTGAAGACTTGGAAGATTTATGATAGAGTTTTTACATCAGTTCTCTTGTTTTGGGCCGTAGTCAAATGATCATGCTTTCTATCTATGGGTTTTTTGGTTTGTTTGTTTTTGTTCTGTTTTTTTTTATTGTTGTTTTTTTTTTTTTTTTGTCTTGTTTTAAAGTGTTAGACCTTTTTTTTTTAATTGCATTTAAAAATTTAGCTCAAATGCCTTAAAACAAGAATGAAAAGCCAAAAACGGAGATTATTTTAAGAAGAAAATTATTCCCACACTAGCAAAACTTTTAGAATGGTCAGTGACAGAAGACGATGTAATTTTACACAGAACAATGGAAACAATTTATTAAAAGGGAAAAGAATAAGAATGAATAATAAGAAGAACAAGAACTTATCTGAGGTAACCATAGATTCAAAATGCAGACATCAATATGTCCAAATGTCCAAATTCCATATATGGAATGAGTGCTTCAACTCTAGAAGTATATCTCATAACTATTCAATTCAACTGTCTCACTATATCTGTCTATTCCTGTTTGATATATCCTGGAGTTTTTGAGACAGTGCTATGTGATAGTAAGTATGGCACGTTGTGATGGGATTTGAGCAATCTCAAAGCACTATTTGAAATACCTTAGTTTGTCCCTAAACACCCAGCTTCTCAGGCATTAATAGATCTTACGAAGCTTTCAAAGTTCTGTGAAACCAATCAATAGAGTCCTCACTAGATCAAATTTAGCAGTCTAATAACTGAAAACTTTCATGGTTCCTATATAAACAGGACTGCTACTGGCTCCAAAAGGCACTCTAGCTTAGAAGATGTGATACAGCAGGGAGAAAATGAAAGTGGAAAGATGTGATGATGCTTAATTACGGAGTGCATAATTTCCATCAGAGAAATAATGAAGAAAACAATCTGTCTCACTTCTGGATGAGTCAATGAATGGAAAATCTGGCAAAACAAATTGGATTCTCTCTTAGTACTATTATTTTATTATTTTGTATTATTATGTTGCTTCTTCAAATAACCATGAAATTGTCTTCATTTCCTGGGTACAAGCAACAGGCGAGTGTCTAGCCTTTGGTAAACTCGAACATCTTGTGTCAAACTTCAAGAAGTGTCATTGATTTCTGCTCTGTGTCTCACAATTCTTCCATTGACTATGCATCTGAGGATCAGACTTAGCCTATAAGACACAAGAACTCTAATCAGCTTGTTGAGAACACTGAAGATTCAGGAGGTAATCTGTAAAACTCAGAAGTAGCTCACAGAGAGATGGAATATTATTTTTTTATCACTTTCCTTTTTTCTAAATGTTTTCTCTTCGATGTTTAGGCAACATTAGTCTTCATTATATCTCTGAGTGTTACACCAGATCAAAGTTGCTGAAGTTGATGTGTCCAATTGGAAAAAATGACTCCATTAACTTGTTCTACTGTTCATGAAGGTGGACATAAATTCAGCAAAAATATAGAATGCAGCAACTTTTTGTTCAATCTGAGATAGGCTTTTAGTTGTACCTTTTTGATGTTGATGTCTTTCCATTCTAATAATGAAAATAAAACAAACATACGTGTGTTAGAAGTTGCGCTGGCACCACAACAGAATCATTAATAATTAAGCCTGGTTCATTTGGACTTGTACTTGAAAGTGATCCAAGGCAAAGAATAGGAAGAATAGTTCAGCATCATCTGCTCTTAGTGCTGGAATTTCAGTGTCAGTATTAGAGTCCATCTTTTAGCTATTTCAGTCTGATATAACAATACAGAAATGGTGCTTTTTTTTTTTTATTATTATTTTTTTTTCCCATATTGCATAATCCCTGTCAGGGGACTTTTTGCCTTTTATAAACTACACAGTTATTAGTATTCAGATTATCAATTGCTCTGTGAATTCCCCGTTACTACCCGCCTCACTCTTGTAGACTGAATTAGAGTCCTGAAATCACTAAGAATGTGGGCTGCTTCAAAAATAATGTCTCCTATCTTATTCTGTTGGTCCATGAAAATGTTTGAGGTACAACCCTCAGTGGATAAAATAATGTGCACTGTCTTTTGGGATAGGAAAGGAGTGACCCTTCTAGATTTCTTGGAACCTAGAACTATGAACTCTGATCACTACATTACAAGGTTGACTAAGCTGAAGGCTTGAAGAACCAGAGCCAGACAAAAGAAGACCTTTCTCTTGCAACATGATAATGTTGGGCTCCATACCAGTTCATGGAACACATTGTGAGTCCTGGCTGGACTGGTTTATCACACCCAACATATAGTTTGGATCTGGTACCTTCTGACTTTCATCTGTCCAGGACAATGGAAAATGGATGGTGGGGGTAACATTTTCCTGGCAACAGTGGCATCATAGCAAATGTAAAATAGTGCATCACATTTCCTGGTGCAGATTTTAATGAGCACAGCACGCAGGCCATTGTTCATCTGTGGCAAAAAATTATAGCTAACCATGATAACTATGTTGACAATTAATGTTTTATAGCTGAGAATTTGTTCTATCAAATAGTGTTTTTGTATCTGTTGTAATTTCCATGGAAATGAATAGGAGGCAGTACTTTTGGAACAACATACATGTATATTTAAGGAAAAAAAAATCAAAACATATAAGCAAAAAATCCCTTCTCATCTTATTATAATGTGCAGCATATTCACGCAACACTGAAGGAAATTCATCTTTTTTTTTAAGAACTTTCTACCCAGTGTAAACATGGACAACATAAAAGGAATATTTAGCATTTGCAAGGTATCAATTTTTTAAAGTAGATTTTTAATAAAATATTTCAGCTTTAAATTCAAAGTAAAATCTTGATAAATTCAGTTTCTGACTGAAAATATAAAATAATTAATTTTCAGTAGTAATTTTCCTCTATCTGTTTCAATGGTGAGGAAAAGCTAGTCTCAGACATATTATTACATCTCCTAAAGTTGAAAAATAATAATTTTACTACTATAAATGTGGTAAAGAAAGCAACAACTGGAAAGGAAAGAAGTGGCAAGTGTATGAATAAGGTAACTGATGAAATGTAATTTTGACTGATTTTAAATTTAACAGTTAAACATTCATTCCAAAACTATTTTTCCTATTAATTATATGGATATTAATGTTGTAATAGCAGACCTTCAAAAACCTTTCTGAAATGTAGATGGAAAAAAAAAATAAAAGTCAACAAACATAATTCCATTTACTGTTTCTGTCTTTCTTTGTTTTCTAATACATACATAGTTTGCTCTGAATCTAACGCCTCCTAATTATTTCCATGGAAACTACAGCAGACAAAAGAAGCACAAAAGTGCTATTTGGTAGAATAAATCATCAGCTACAAAATACTACTTTTCAACATAACCATCATCATTATTTGTACACTTCCACCATAGGTAAACAAGAGTTTGCATCCAGCATTTTAAAAATCTATACCAGAGGAGGTGTTCTCTGCTGTCACCACAGCTGAAATGCACCACCCACTGCCTCATTGCACTGACATCCACTGTTTGGTTTCCATTTATGTGTCAATGAATGTTATATAGGGCAACGGTGGCAGAAGACCGTTGCAGATGAGCAAGAAGTTCTATGCATAAACTCAAAGGGAAGAGGAAGGACCATGAAATGTAAAAAAAGAGTCTGATCACTTGGGAATTCATCAAGTGTTGATGAATGTTAATGGGTGCATGTTCTTCTGCATGGAGGGATTCAATTGTACACTTTTGTTCCACCACGGCTATCATTAACTACAAGCTGTTCAGAAGGGATAGACAATGAAGGAGGGAAGAAATAGAGCATAAGAGGTGTCCCTGAAGAACATCCATGAACAAGTCAAAAGCTTACGGTGAGAGTTAGAGATCGAGGCATAAAAGGAAGCCTTGTGCTTTACTACAGGCCAGGCTGTCTGAACAAGAAAAAACTGTTTATGTCATGACTGGAGATTTTTTTCTTCTGCTAGGGAACTTCAACCACCCTGATATCTGCTGGGAAAGTATCAAGGAGAGTAGGCTCCTGGAATGCACAGAGATTAAATTATTGAACTAAGAAATAGAAAGTTCTGCCAAGAACTTTCTGCCAAGAGGATGCAATATTGGACATGTTGCTCACCAGTGAAAGTGAACTGAATGGTGACATCAAGATTGGAGGCTGTCTGGACTGTACCTACCATGCAGTGGAGGAGTTCACACTCCTGAGGGATATGGGACAGATAAAATCAGGATAAGTTTTAGGAAAGCAAACTTCCAGCTCTTCAGGGAATTGGTGACCAGTCTCCCTGGGAATCTGTCCTCTAGAACAAGGAAGTGGAACAAAGACGATTTTCACTCAGAGGCTGGTGATTCACTGGAATAGGTGGCCCAGAGAGGTTGTGGATGCCCCATCCCTGAAGGTATTCAGGGTAAGGATGGATGTGGCTCTGTGCTACTAGTAGTTGGCGACACTGCCCATGGCAGGGGGGTTGAAAGTAGATGACCTTTGAGGTCCTTTTTCAAATCAGGCCATTCTATGATTCTACTATTCTGTGATTCTATGAGGGATCTTTTAGAAAGCTTTCCTTAGTCCACAAGAGCTTTTCATCCCCAAATACAGGAAGTAGGAAAAGAAGACAAGAAACTGACAGGGCTGAACTGGGACCTGCTGGTCAACACCAACACTGGTGTATTCAAAAATCTAACCCAAGTGGTCTGTTAGATGTATGAATGTTTACTGCCTGATAAGATATGCTGTTATTTTGACTGGAACCTTCTTGATTCTTGAATAGATAAGGACACAGAAGACAAGAGCAGACTATATCATAAAAGAAAAAGGAAAATGATTGAAAATTTGCTTCAATGTACATAAAACGATTCTTAGTAATTTTAACAGGTATTGGATCAGGCAATTTTATATTGGAATATTTATAATCTAACTTGCTCAAAAACACACTCTATCTGTAACCAAATATCAAAGTTTATCTTTTGGAATTAGAACAAAGCTTTAAACGTGGCCATATATTATCAAATTATCTCCTTCTTAATGTTAATAGCACATATTCTGATAATGTAATAACAGTTTTAAATGAACTTTATTATTGCCATGCAACTTCCCTTGAAATTACTTCACCTTTGATTTATGAGGTTGATTTTTGTTTTGCTTTCTTGTTTTTTGTGTGTTTTTATTTTTCTAATCACCCCTTTCCCTAGCGCCACACAGAATACTTTATGTATATTTATATACACTAAGTGACTGCTACTTACAATCTGCTCTGTGTTGTAACATTAACAGATAAATGTTGTTGTGAACTGAAATTGCCAAGTTTCACACCACTATTTAAAGCTTGGTTTTCACTAAACAAATATTTCATGAACTGTGGTCAGGAAAGATTACTTAACATTTTGAAACTCTAAAGTAACTGTCAGGGCAGGATTAAAAGAGCGGGAAGGAGAAAGTACTAATCATAAAAAAAATATATATTTGTTTTCAAAAAACATTATTGTTAGGCTTGTTAGGGAAGTGAAGGTCAGGGACAGATAGGGATGTAGAGATCATGAAATGGTGGAGTTCAAGATCTTGAGTGGAAGAAGCAAATCAAAAACTAGGATTGCTACCCTGGACTTAATGAGAGCCAATTTTGACCTCTTCTGGGACCTTCCTGGAGCTATCCCATGGACTAGGGAGTTCTGGTAAGGGGGCCTGTGAGAGCTGGTCAGCATTTACACAACACTTCTTCCAAACTCAGGATCGGTGCATCCCTGTGAGTGAGAAATCAGATGAAGGTGGCAGGAGATCTGTGTGGATGAGCAAGGAGCTCATGAATAAACTCAAAGGGAAGAGAAAGGTCCATGAAATCTGGAATAAGGGTCAGACCACTTGGGAAGAATATAGGAATATTGTCAGGGCCTGCAGGAATGCATCGAGGAAGGCCAAAGCTTTGGATCTGGCAAAGGAGATAAAGGATAATAAGGAAGGTTGTTTTTTTTTTAAGTATGTCAACAGTAAAAGAAAGACTAGGGAAAATGTGGGTCTCCTACTTAATGAGGGGCGTGCTCAGGTAACAGGGAATGCTGAGAAGGCAGAGATACTGAATGCCTTTCTCTCTTCACTGTGGGAACTTCTTCTCGGGACTCCTTGACTGTGGGGGTAAGTGAGAGGGTGTGGGGAGTGGAAGGTTTCCCTTTGGTTAGGGAGGAGATGGTCCAAAAGCATCTTGACCAAAGGCTTAAAAATGGTCTCCACCAGACAGTGGTCTTATTCGAAGACAGTGGTGGCTCAGATGGAGTGCCTGCCCGGAAATGTATCTGTTCAGATCTCCAGCTACAGGGAGTGTCTGAGCCTGCTACTGCCTGGGAAGGGTGGCAGGGATTCCACCTGTATGAGATGTGAGCAGGTACATGAACTGCACAGCCTGTGGTGAATCTTAAAGAGGAGGTGCAGAGACTGCGGGCCACTGGGGAATGTGAGCAGGAGATTGACTGGTGGAGTGACTCACTGGCATGCTGGAGGGAAGGGTTCAGGGGAAATAATCCCAGAAAGGTTGTGGACCCCTTACCCTGACACAGTTGGACAGAGCTGTCTGATGAGAAGGGTTGGAAGTGTCTCAACTTGGCATCATGGGTGCCTATAAGCAACAGTTTTGAGATGCTGGAAATTGAAGGGTAGGTGAGTGGGGAGGCAATAGAGGATCTGCCTAGGAGGGAATCTAAA
>VXAB01009465.1:63364-75293 GCA_013399175.1 Odontophorus gujanensis
GGAAGGAAGGAAGGAAGGAAAAGAAAGTCATGTTGGGTGACTCTTCTCAGAAGAATGGAGGTCCCCCTATGCAGACTTGGGAAGATTACAAGGAAGTTGCTTAAGGTATGCAGGAAGGAAGTTAGGAAAGCAAAAACCCAACTTGAACTCAGATTGGCCACTGCAGTAGAAGGGAATAAGTAATCCTTTTTATAAATATATCAATGGAAAGAGAACAGCCAAGGAGAATTTCCATTCTTTACTTGATGCAGTGGGGAATGTGACCACTGAGGATAAAGAGAAGGTTGATGTCCTCAACACCTTCTTTACATCTACCTTTAATAGGCAGATCAGTTATCCTCAGGGCACTTTATGCCCTGATCTGGAAGCCTGGGATGCTATGCAGAATACACCCCTGGTGAATCAGGTGGAGACAGAGAGTTCCTCCTCCACCTGGACTGTCACAAATCCATGAGACCAGATGGGCTCTATCCTAGGGTGCTGAGGGAGCTGGCAGAGGTGATTGCTGAGCTGCTCTTGGCCATCTACCAGCACTCCTGGTTATCTGGAGAGGTCCTGGAGGATTGGAGGACTGCTAGCATCACTCCCATCTACAAGTAGGGCCATAAGGAGGATCCAGAAAACTACATGCCTATCAGAAAACTACAAGCCTGACACTGGTACCAGGGGAAGTTATGAAGCAAATCATCTCGAGTGGGGTCCCTTCCAACCTCAGCAATTCTGTAACTCCACCACTTCCGTTTATGAAAATACTTTTAAATATTAAATATAGTTATTTAATATTTAATATATAGTATTTTATTAGTCTATGGAAATACTTCATAATAAAACATCTGATTTGGATTTTTTCCATATAAAATTACCTTCTTATCATGTTCTTTAATTCACAAATATATCAGATTATGATGATTATGGGTTACTTCTATTCAAAAAATAGAACAAAGTACAAGTGTTAAAACAAAGCAAAACAAACAAACAAAAAAAACCTACATTTGGATTGATACTATATTGGAAATTTATGAACACTGAAATAAAAAACATTCATGAAACTTAACATTAGGACAGAAGTGTCCAGTGAAGAAAAGAAAACAAAAAATCTCAATAAATTTACTTTAATAAAAGACATTATTGAGTTTGAAATAAAGTGAATTTTTCGATGGATCTTGACCAGAGCATTATGAAAATGGTGAGATCTTATTCAGAATGCTGTTGTAGTTCAACTCATCAGGCATCTAAGTGCCACAGAACTGATTGTTCAATCCTGTGCTGTGGTATGGGTAAGAGAAGTGAAAAAAGAATTTTGAGAATTCGCTGCTTCATACGAGGAGAAAAAAAATTAAAAAAGGAAGGAAGGAAGGAAAAGGAAAGGGACCCCACCAGTCAACTCCTTACTATTCTATTCCTGAGCATGACATTGCACTCTACAGAATATTTCTTTGGACATTTTGGGTTATCTGTCCTGGTTGTATTACCTCTCAGCTTCTTATGCTTCTGCAGCTTACTGTCTGGGCAGCATGGGAAGCAAAAGAGTGCTTGGCTTCAACATAAGTGCTGCTCAGCAATCACTAAAATATCAGTGTTTTATTGTGATTACTTTCCTCTTAAACCCAAAACTCAGAACTATATTAGCTACAATGGAGGCAACTGATTCGACTTCAGCCAAATTAATACATGCCTTAGTAGTTCATATTGTTTTCTATCAGATTGCACCGACTCAGCAACATTTTCAGCTAATAAAACAGACACATGGGATCATGCCTCCTGGCGTTTATTTCTGCTTTGTCCAGTGATTCCTCTCATCACATTAGAACTAAGAAAAATCCATAAGTGGATTAGATATAGTGAAATTCTGAAGAATTTCTGAATATATTGGTCTTAAACACTTAAAAGTACTGAAACATTTTCAGTTACAAAAAACTCTGACCTCAATGCTATGATTTTACCACCAAATGGACTGTTAAAGCTGACTCCTACTTGGAGTAAAGCATTAAGTACTCGAACTTTAAATACTTGAGTAGTCCCAATGATTGCCTTGACATGGAGGTCAGAACAAATTATTGTGAAAGTCAAGTCAAAGGTTTTATAGGGCAACAAGTACCTTCTACCTCTTTGTATAAAGTTTTAATGTGTATTACTTTACTAGTTTTTCTCTTAATGCTTTTCCAATGTTAACGTTTTCAAAAAACATAAAATTTTAAGTATCTTAACAATACAGTTTAAATCCCACATACTTGTAAGCTAATAACTAATATGTATTCTTCATCTCAAATCACTCCTGATGTTTATAATATTTGAAAGAAATTAATAAAAAAAAGAACACATTCCATATACAATATCAGTTAATTTCTACATAAGTTCCTTAAACTCCTTAACATGTTAATTGTTAGTGGCAGAAATTATATGTGGCAGAACAATGTTTATAGCTATGCTTCCATACTCACTGTATGTTTAAGTGGAGTCTTTGAAAAACATTAAGGGAAAGACTAAATGTATTCAGCCAGTCAAGGGTTGATTTTTATTATTCTATTATTCTGCTGATTCTATGTTAGTTTATCATTTTGTAACAGTGGTATGGTTCCTATCCTGGATTACAATTAAATTAAATTATTATTTTTTTTTTTTTTTTCATAGTGAGAAAGGTCAGCTATTGGAACAGATTAATTTGAAAGACAATGGCATTTTCATCCTTCAAGATATTAAAACTTCAACTGGCTCTGAAAATGAGATTTTCAGACTTCAATTCTGGCTCCTAAATAAAATATAGACTAGATGAATTCAAGAGGTCCTTTCTAATCAAAATTATTATCGGATTCTATTAATATGTAAAATTATAAGCATAATGAAGATTTATTATAATATGCATGATCAGTGTCACTATTATCAACTAAGAGATGTGAGATTTTATTCCATTTAAATAAATTATAAAACATCTGCTTGTGAGGAAAAATACAGAACTGAAAACAAAGGCAGTGTTCCTATTTCCTTGGAAAAAATATATTGAGTAAAAAAAAAAGCAAAAGAAAAAATGAAAAAATAAAAATGAACTCCTCTGAAGTAGCACATTGCTATGGAGAATTTACTTTGAAATGAACATTGAAATCTGACCATTTACAAATAGGCTTTTTGTTTGTTTGTTTTGTATATTTTTATTTCAATAATTGCTATGATTGCTTTATCATTACTATCAAGTCCGAGTTAATCAGTGCACCAAATAGTTGCACATAGATGAAAAAATAACAATTTCATCTTTCTCTCCTCAGTAAAACAATTTGTTTAATAAAAAAATAAATCTCTTTTTTTTTTTGGTGTGTGTGTGTGTGTGTGTGTGTTTGTGTGTGTGGGAAATAACTCCTTGACCGTATAGTATTTTATTTTGAAAATACGCTATTGTCTGAAACGGTAATTAGGTTGTTAGGAAGTGTCTGTGTCCACATCAGATGTAGTTCACTTCAATCATATTTCATGTGGTGGTATTTGCTAGTCTCATCTTATACAGGAGGTGATTCAGGTCTCTCCTGACAAATTTTCAGAATCCAGACTAGCTAGGCATTCAAAATCACAGAGTTTGTGAGTGACTTGAAGGGTAAAAGAAAGTGCTTAAATGGATGAAAGGCCCTTATTCTTTCTGATACAGAATTTGTTTCGTGTCTTAAAAATTTAAGATGACAGAAGCTTACAGTAAATTTTAGAACAAAACAAAATTCTGTTTAAAATGTTCTAATTCAGAGAGCATAACTCTTGTTTAGAAATAGTTTAATATTTTGGCTACCTGGAAGTGATGATTAGTTCCAATATTCTTCTGTTTCCCAGAACCTGCAATACAGGAAACTTTTATCTTTTCTATTACTGTTAAGAGACAGACTTTTTTCCATGCTTGTTTTTTACAAAACAAAAACAAAACAAAACAAAAAAACATGCTCTGAGACGTTCCCACTGCAATAAAGTTGCTTTGCTCACTTTTTCTTTTTGCAGACCTGAAAATGAAAATGGAACACATGCAGAAACAATACACTCTCGTTCATAATTATCAATATGAGAATACTTTCTCAGCAACAATTCACTATTCTCCTCTGAGCATTTGGTATATTCCTTGGTCTACAGCCCAGCTCCACTTCACAGGAAAAAATAAATTACTTCTATATCTACTCTAGCGGAGGTCCCCTCTGCATGATAGAAATGAGTAATATAGCAGCCCTGAAAAAATAATTTGAGAAATTATTTTCCACATTTTAGGATTGCCTTATCTGAAATACCAGAAGTAGATTTATAGTAAAAGATAGTATTCTACCACTTAATACTCAAAAACAGATGTCAATATAGACTTAAAGTACTTAGAAGAAGGTGAGTTAATAAAAGAAAACTGTGAAACAGTCTGTAGCAAAATCACCCATAACAAATCATGTGCTCCTTAAGCACTAGAACTCTTTTCCTTGTCAAGACGTATGTGGCATAGTGCTTTAATAGATGACAATCCTGTATTGTATTTCAGGAGCCTATAATGTAGATTTCTGATTTATATGTAGGAAGCAGGTCTGCCAAGCTCATGGGTTTATATTCTCGCTTCAAAGGGAAGATAGTATAAGTGTCATGGCTCAACAGAATTTCTATCTGGTTTGAGATGTATATTCTTTGAGATGTCTGTTGTCATCAAAGACACAAGAAATTTGATCTTCTGCAATCAGATAGATAACTAACAAAGCTTTTGTTACTTTTGGTGGGAAAAGGATTCAGTAAATACACACAAAAAAAAATCAAATTGAATTACAAATTGCTGGCTTTGGTTCTATAAGGACACAGACTTCAGGCAGAATGAAGCAGAGAAACTGTTTCCTGATTTGTCTGGAAGAAAGTAGTTTAAAATATGGAGCATGTATCTAATGTGTGTTTTTTTTTTCTTTTTTTCTGTCCCTACATTTTTAGAAAAGATAAACAGCAAATGTATGACTTACACAAAGAACTAATATTACATATTCAAAATTCTTATTGGGGAATTAGAAATCTAGTGTCATTTTTGGAACTGACATAGTACTTGCAGAAACTTGAGAAAAAAGCAGTCCCTTCTTCTATCCCCAGCACTTCACCCTGCTTTATATCACAGAATCAGAGAATCACAGGGATTGGAAGGGACCTCAAGAAATCAATGAGTCCAGCCTTCCTGCTAAAGCAGATATCCTACAATATGCCACACAGAGAGCCATCCAGATGGATCTTGAATATCTCCATGGAAGGAGTCTCCACAAACCCTCTGAGCAACCTGTTCCAGTGTTCCATCACCCTTACCATAAAGAAGTTCTTCCACATGTTTGTACATAAATTCCTATGTTCAAGTTTTAGACCATTGCTCCTTGTCCTATCACTATGCACCACCAAGAAGAGCCTGGCCTTATCCATTTCTCTCCCAGCTCCCTTTAGATAAATATTTTACAGATTCCCTCTCAATCTTCTTTTTTCAAAGAAGAACAGACCCAGGTTACTCAACTGTTCTTATTATGGGAGATGCTCCAGGCCTTTCATCCTCTTTGTGGCCCTCTACTTGCCTTCTTCTAGGTGATCCCTGAGTCTTTTGAACTGGGGAACCCAGAACTGGACACAGTAGTCTAAATGTGGCCTCACCTCACCAGGGCAAAGTAGAGGGGTAGGATAACCTCCCTCAACCTGCTGGACACACTCTTTTTAATGCACCCCAGGGTACCATTGTCCTTCTTGGCCACCAGGACACACTGGTAGCTCATGACCAGCCTGCTGTACATCTTGACCCCCAGGCTCATCTCCACAGAGCACATCTGCAAACAGGAGAAAGAAATTTTAAATTTACCTTGATATTTGTTTTAAATGTCATTACTTCATCTCCATATCTTCCAAAAATATCTTGAGTGATGAGAGTCATGAATGAAGGAACTGATAAAGTCATAACTACTTTCTTTGCTTTTTCAGTCACATATACTGCAATACTCTGTATCAGAGGAAAGCTTGAGCATAGCCTACTGAGGTTCATTATTAACAGAACTGTCTGGTTCTGATATAATGAAAGTTGTCTCATCTTTGTATTGCTATTACATTGTTGAGCAAATAATCAGTTTGAACAGAAGAGAATAAACAGAAAATGTATTAAAAAATCAAAACTAAACACGTAAACTTTGGTACTGGATACTTACTAAGATAAAGTTAAAACAATATTGTACTGTATCTGTTGACAGAAAAAGACATTACAGATCATTATCTTTGTCTTTTATCAACATTGATAGAATTCCTGCTACTTAAAAAGAAATATTAAATGCTGTTATCATGTCAAATAATTATACATGATGTCTATGTGTTTATAGGCTCTCATTGTAGTTTGTTTAATCACATTATTTTATGATTGAGGATAAGTATTAAAAATAGCTATTTGATTTTGTACTTCTTTAAGAGAAAAATAGATATTCCAATTTCCAAAATAATCATTGACCTATCTTGTTCAAAATATTAATTATTTTCCACATATTTTAATGTGTATTTTATATACATATATATGTATATATATATATTTTTATCAGTGTTCATGTCATAGAACCATAGAATCATGGAATTAAAAAATATCCCAATGTAGGAAGGAAGCACAAAGATCATCAGGCCTGTTCTTGGCTACAAATAAGGTCCAGAGGATTTGAAATACCAATATGAGACAAGTAAATAGTTTCTAAAATACCCATTGGTATTTGCTGCAGAAATTCTATTTCTGAGCTATATTTAAATTAAGGATGTAAGTTTTATTTTTGAGTCATAAAAGACTAACCAGAGAACATGAGGAAATAATTGCACAGAATTAAACAGTTTGCCTTTTCAAAAAAGAAATATAGCATCTTATTTAACTAAATATACTGTGTTGCAGTATTTTGCATCCATTAAACAATGCAGCTTTTGCTGATTATATAAAGGTGCTAAAGATTACAAAACATGCTTAGAGCAATATTTTGTAGGTTTATAGTCTCCCAGACATCTTCTCAAACCCTGGAATATGTTTTGAAAATGAGCCCCATGTTATCATAAAAATGTAGCCTATCTTGAGGCAATTTATGCTCCAAATTATTCTTTACATGTATTTACCTTGTCTTTGCTTAAGATTTCACAGTGTGGATGATCCCTATGAATAAGTTCCTACATATCTTTACTAAAATAAGAATGAACAGGTAAGAGTGAATATTTATCACTCACTTGTGATATTAATATCTGGATAAAATGTGCACTGCTTCCATTTCCCAAACATACACTCATAGTCTAAGGCTGTCAGGTTAGCAGACCTTTACATTTGTGTGTACGTGTGGTAGATGTTCATCCAATTATGCAGTGGATAGCTGCGTAGGCAACATGAGCAACCACAGACCCATGACTGAAATGCAAAGAGGCAACAATAGTATTAATCATCTCCAAAGTAGCATCCAAGAAGGGGCATACAAGTGAGGATGTGGGCACTGCTTAGTTCAGTCTATGCTGGAGGGACACTGACCTGCTGCTTGTACCTGTTTATCAAGGTTTTGTGCATAGTTTAATACCATGTTTTGAACATCACTGTTCTTTGTTCTTCTTTGTGCTAATGAAATTATTTCAAGCATGTCCTATAGGATGCCTCCACTCTATATTAAGATGTTCTACTGGTCAAACACACAGAAGAGACAAAGCAGTAGCTATGATACACTTTTTCCTACCCTACTAATCTCCAGGTTCTCCATATTACCAGATGCAAGATTGCTTGACCTTCTTTAGAGTCCTTCTTGCTTGTCCACCATTGTCATTCCATACTCAACAGTCTTCCACTTCTAATATATTCATAGCAAAAAATTAACAGTGTTAACAGAGAACACTATAAAAGTTAGAAGATACTCCGATTCACTCACCTTCTGCTACAAAATGATCACCAAATATTCTCACTGCATCTGTGTGCTGTTCCTTTTTGAAAAAAACAAAACAAAACAAAACAAAAACAAAAATCCACATAATTATTTCAGGTTAGGGAAAATAAATGTTTTCTCTAAAATCATTTAAGAGGTAACATATCAGTTGAGAATTTCCTCTAATACAGGATCACCTTTTAATAAAGCATGAATTTAAATGAAAAAAAATCTAAAATTATCAGAATTATTAAGTTTGTGACTCACATAGATTTTCATCCAGTCTGAATACAGTGAGGTCGTAAATCTGTAGAAAAAGAACATCATAATTACACATTCACTTTCACTACTCTTGTCAAAGGAAAATATTTTACATTTACACTAAATTGGAAGAGACAAAAACTATACTATCTCTTTAGTAAACTTCTGCATGGAGATTAACAAAATGATTTTTATATTTTTTCCTAAATGTAGGATATTATGCGGCTTTTCAGTACTGTTTTCCAGTACCAATTGTTAGAAAAATATCGTGTGTATCCCTTTAGAAATGTAGCAGCTACAGGAGAATGGTAGAAGACAGATTTTACTTCTGATCAACAGAAGTAATTCAGTGTAATGTGAATAATTTTTAAAATAACACTTTAATAAGAGACTTCTACTAAATGTCACTGAAGAGAACAAATGAAGCAGACGAAGATGTATTGCAGAGACACATGCGAACGTGCTCAGAAAGGTGACAGTGAAAATACAGAAAATCAAGGAATCCAAACAGCTTAGGCTGAGAGAAGATGAGTGAACGGACAAAGATCAATAATGTCAAATGCTCCTGAGCTGTCAGGCACCAGTGAAGAATTGATTGATCCATAGCCAGAACTAATTAAAGTGTCATTGGTCACCTCTAACACTCCAGTTTCAATACCGTGCAGATTTCTAAAACAAGCCTTGATCTTTGGAAGCAATAAATAGATGGTAGTGTAATTCAATTAGATTTGTACTCATCTGTCTGAATGACTTTATTTTCCCTGTGAAGGTAGGCTTACAGCAAGTTTCTAGCTTTATTGCTAATCACTGTTCATAGAGTTCTATTTTACTCACACCAATAAAGTTTTATTAAAAACATAAAAAATGTGAAAAAAACTATTCTAATACTGAAGGATTTATAATTCTTGTCACTTTTCTGAGTCTATACTTTTGCCATAGAATTTTCAGTAAGTATATATGTATACTATATAATCGTATGTTGTATTTCTCATATATTCAGAAAAATTGCTCATCATGGTACCCCTGAATTTTAAGAATTGAAATAATCTGTGGTGTTCAAGGTGAATATTTTAATTGTAAGTCATTGGTACTTCATTAGTAGGTATTGAGTGATTCTTATGTCTTTTGCAGTGATTTTTCAAGATGTTTCTTGCTTATATACTGATTTTAGCGAATCCTCAATACAATGTTTCTTTAATCATTTAAGGTATTTCAGCTTTTCATTAGGCCTTCTATTCCTTTGTTATGTTTTTGACTATTCTTATTTCAGTTAACATATACTTGACTATAACAGTTTTGCTCACATAGTCTGTCAATCATTGTAAATACACTGACTAATTTTAATGCAAAAAATATAACAGCCAACGAAGCAACAATTTCTAGAGTTTACTCCAGATTAACACATCTGATCCTTGCTAATACAAATAAAAGCCTTTATTTTTTAACTCTGAATTAAAAATTTATATATTCACTGTTAAACTACTTGCATATTGAAATTTACCATTACTGATTCTAATATCTCTGTTTTTTTTGTTGTTGTTTGTTTGTTTGTTTGTTTTCATATTCCTGTATATCTATCTTCTTTATCTTAACTTATAATTAAGTTGTAATTTGTTAGAATAAGGAATCATGCTTAAATTTTCACAATTGAACAGTAGCATAAAATGAATGTTTCCAGTTAAAATGGACTATTTCTTTACAAAAGCTAAAGGGCAAAATTAGACATTACTTTTGTAGGCATCCACCTTTGCCTATTAACACATATATGTATCCACTTAATGGCAGAATGATTGAGATTTTTTCAGCTGATTTCTTGTTCATTAATTTTTGAAAACAAAGAATCTCTGTAGGGTTCCAACAATATCTGCCAAGATAAAGTATTTTGTTTATGTACATTTCTAACTAGGTTTTTGAGAAATATTCGGTAGTATAAATCTGTCTCCTTCATACACTTAGTAGGCAGAACACATGGATCTGCTCTGAGACTGCTCCAACTATGACGTTGCAAAATGAAAAAAACAATTTGGAGTTGTTCTTTGGTTGGTATTCTTGTATATGGAACCAGCATATCAGACACAAGGTTCTCAGTCAAGTTCTTCAGATAGATTGGTGAAAGAATGCTTAGTTTATTTAAATCTTGGTTTTAGGTGTAAATGAAATGCAGAGCAGCTTCACACTCATGACACTTCAAATAATGTTCAAAAATACATGCTATGAAAATAAGAATAATAATAAATCTAATACATGTTTTGTAGAACAGGGATTTCAGTATACGATTTAAAGTACAACTAGGTATATGGTATGAATTTGAACTGAAATAAATTATATGCCTTGAATGGACTCAAGATGGTTTTGGATTCATCTGTCCAAATCTAGATTTTTACAGTACAATGTCAATAAAATAGTTATTTAATCTATGTCACCTACTAGTCACTGGAGAGAATTAGGTAATTTGCAATACAATTCATCATATTTTTAAATGGCTTTTAACAGGGTGAATCACACCCTAACATTTCAGCAATTACTAAGAAATGAGCCTGGATTTAGATGCCAATGTACTGTATCCTAACAATTAAATTAAAAGGCACCCACTCAAGACAGTAGTCAATGTCCTTCAATATCACTGTCTTTTTTTATCTTTCAGTGCTCCTTCTTACTTTTCTCAAACTGCTTCATTTATTTTTGAGTCAAGAATATGAGTTAGTTTTGCTTAATTGAATTCTTAGATGTTTATGCCACTTGTATTATTACTGTTATTACTAAGTGCATTAATATGCTTTTTACTTTCTAGGCAGTTTTTCTACCTACAGTATAAAATGAGGATCCTATTTACCACATACAAACACAATTAAGAAAGCTTATTTTTTGAACTTTCTTCTACAGAACATTAAATTCAAGGTTTGTCCTCAGTTAAATGGGGCTATGTCCTCAAGACTCAAATGAGTTTTATTAACAAAACTTTTATTTCTGAGATAAAAGTGTGTGTAATGCTTGAGATAAATAAAGATTTCAATTCTGATGTTTGAAATCATTTAAAATAGGACTTTTGTAATGGAAAGCATGATAAGAAATCGAACAATCGGTTCAGAGATAAATTGAAAAATATACAATTAAAAAACATTTATTCAGTCAAGTTTATAAATACAATTTGTTATATTATCTATCAGAATAAGGAAGACTTAAATGTTTCACCTCTAATTTTAAATGAATATACCTTACATATTCTGAATATTTATAACAACTGTGATGAATAGCGTGATTACTTTAAGATTACAGTGATTAAAACACATGCTTTGAAACATGTTTCCAGCAAATAACTTAATTACTACAGGAAGAATAATCTATTCAAACAGTGATATGAATCTAGGAACTTGTCATGCCAATGTCCATGATATTTTTTGCTGTTTCCACCAGATTTTCTGATATTTTTCATATTCTTAACCTTTAATTCCATAAAAATCATAAAATATAATAACACTTCTGAAAAACATCCTTATTAGAATTAAGAGAAAACTTTAATTAATCTATATTACTATTCTCTTCAATTAATCTCTATTACTGATCTCTTCATATTTATTTTCTCCTTGATGGCATTATCTTTTACTTCTAGCCGATTATTGCTTTACAACTATAATGTTTTCTATGTTTCTGTTTTAAAAAAATAAAGTTAAAATCACTGAGATACAATTACTGGATTATACTCATTATAAATGAAACTATATTCATTTATCAGTTGCATAGTTTCCTTCCTTCCTTCCTTCCTTCCTTCCTTCCTTCCTTCCTTCCTTCCTTCCTTCCTT
>VXAB01009465.1:83805-98707 GCA_013399175.1 Odontophorus gujanensis
GGTATTCCACATCATAACATCATGTAGTGCATTGGGAGTTGAAGAGTTGATACTCCAGCTCTGTGGATCATCGATAGTTATGGATATACCAATACCAAAAGACATGAACCCATTAAAGCCTCCTATTTTATTATTTTGGCTCTCACTTGTCAGAGCCAAACATTGGTAAAGCAGCAGTAGAAGTGAAACCTTCCTGCCAATATTCCATTAAATTTTGTTTCCATGTGAGAGATGGCAGAAGAGGGGTTGTCTGACAAAATGGTATTTGACATGGAAGTCTGTTTGAAGCAAGGGTATAAAATTGAATTCCTCAATGAAGAAAAATATTTACTTATTTACATTAATTGATGTTTGCTGAATGTTTGTGGAGAAAAAACAGTGGGTGTTAGTGCAGGGAGGCAGTGAGTGGTGCTTTTTTGCATCCACCCCAGATCAATTCCTTCTTCATCTAGTGTCTAGTACTGAAATAGATGTACAATACTAGTGGCCCCTGATTCAAATTTTAATTTATACACAATTCTTAGTTTCTTCCATATTTGTGATTTAGGTAAATTGTTGGGTTTTTTCAGCTTCCCTGTCTACTTTGCAACAGGCTATTCATTTAGCAAGTGAACAGTGATATTAGGAAAAAAAAAAAAATGATAATCCAAAGTGGTATTTTTGAAAATGCGTTATTTATAAGTGTAGTAAAATTAGTACCTTGGTTTAAAACAAACAAACAAACAAACAAAAACCCTCTAATTTTAGTATGACTATTTCATAACTTAAAACAGGTTATTACTGTGGGAGAATATCTGTGCTAAGATACTAATTAAATATTCATTATTTTGCTTTATATTTTCTTGCCTTTCCCAATGAGTTCATAAATAGCACTGTAAAAATCATGAAGAAATTGCACCTCCCTAACTCACTAACTCAAGTAGTATTTTTCATACTTCTCTAAGTTTCCTTTGGAAGATACTTTATCAGTTATCAGAAGTTGAGGGAACATTGCATTACCAGAGGAATAATACATTTTCTCAATGTAATTGTGCATCTTAATGGCAACTATATTATTATTACAGGCTTTCTGTGAATTAATTATGTTTCTTAAGAATAGATAACAGTTAGAATCTCAAAATAACCATTTTCAGATACTAAACTTGAGCGATCCTGATTTTGGTAAACTGATAATGGATTTGATGAAACACATCTAACTATAATTTAGTGGTAACAAGCGAAATGAACGCATGAAGAATGTGGGGTGACATTTTCATTATGTCCATTATGTCATTTCCCCAATTCAATCCAAATTAAAACAAAGTTGTAGAAATGTTTGAGTTGCATTCCAAAGCACATAAATGTGGTTCATCCATGGAATCAACCTTCTAGTAATTACACAGATTTAATTCCCCAAATCACTTTCCATTAAGAATAGTGGATTTTGTAATCTAGATTGTGCATTTAGCTACTCCCTTTTTAGCATATTTTTTATCAGTATTAGAACAAATAAAAACAAATAGGCTAAAAGGTATTCAGTAAGCTTCAACACTGCTAATGGTTCTGTTGTGTCAAAGCCTTTTGAAGGGGAACTCACCTAGTTACTGAAAGGCATTACATGCCATATTGCTTAATATATGGGGTATAATCTTCTTACACTCTTACTTTATGTCTACACTTATACTCTCATATGCAAGTTGAAAATTTTTAACTACAAAGTTGAACTAATTTCTTTATAATATTTCATGCATCTTTATATCTATGTATATAATACATTAATGACCTGTCATTTCAATAGTAATCTATACTCAAATGACTGGTTAAGTTTCCTGAAGTGCACCATGTTGCCAGCCCAAAGACATCAACATCTATTTACACCCAAACCAATAGACTCAAATGGGTGTGGGTGTGAAAGAATTTGTTGACCCACACCAAAGCATAGCAGTGTGCAGCAGTTAAATGGCATAGCATATTATATTTCAGTGCTTAAGTATATCTCTTTAGAATACAGTGCATATTCATTTTTTGGTATAGTCTAAGTATTCTGAAGAAAAAAAATCTTTTTTTTTTCGTATCACAGTATTTGAATAAAGAAAAAAATAGTTAGACAAACTTGACATTAATTAGAGAGGCCTTTCCTAAGAGAGTCTCTTACAAGAGAAAATAAAGTGTAGGTGGCATTTTTGTTGTGGTGTATTTATATGCCCAAAGATTTTTTATTATTATTTTTTAATTGAAAGCCATGTTGTATAGTAAATTAAGTCCCAAAAATTTCAGTGAGAAGAAAAAAGTGAAAAGTTCCATTTCCTTCCATTCTTGTCTGTTGAATAACTGTCAATTCACAACTCTTGGGATTTATAGATTGCATGTAATCTTACATTCCTGAGGGATGTGTCAATCTTCATTTAAAAGTTTAAGGGAGGTCTGAGTTCCAGCAGTTAATAGCTTTCTACACACATGCCTTTCACAACTAATAGACACGTTTTATTGAATGCTGTATTCTAAAGGTAAGAAAACCAATATTTATTTATCTTGCCAGTTGCATGTCCAAGTTGATCTTTCTGGAAGTAAAACCTGTAGTTTCTTGATAGCTGTCTGAATTGAAGGCAAGAAATCCAACAGAATAACTTGACGAGCCAATGAGTTATGTCAGGCAGGTATTCCCTTTATTACAGCTCTGGGTGCATGGGGATCACTCACCAAACATGCACACCAAGGAAAGCGGTAACTACACATTCATAGGCATAGTGTATATACATTCATTTTATTTCCAAGGAATTTGTTACATATGCATTGGATGGTCCCCCATTCTGAGCATGTGTCCTAAACTGTGGGGAGGGTCTTTGGGCTGATCTGGTGACATTCTTGCAAAATCTTTCATTGTGTGGCAACTCTACCTCCTTATCACGAGACTTTCACATTGAGTTGCAAAGAGCAACTCCCATCTTTCACTGGACCCTCCATTGTGTTATAAGCAGCAACCCTACCCACCATTGTGTTGTCCTTGTCTTCACAGAACCAACTTAATCTCCTCTCCACCCCCGTCCTCCCCCACTGACTTGCAAACAGAAGCTCTACTTGTTTTCACTTATCTTCAATGTGCCATGCATTTCTACTGTACCTGTGTCCCTAAAGTTACCTGTTTGTACAAGCTATGAGGCCTAGTTTAAAAAAGTCTGTACAAGTCTCCTTGATTCAGAACACTTCCTTTTTTCTTTTTTTCTACTGGCTCAAAGCTCACTTTCCGAGGCATTCCCTGAGATAAGACTTATCTAGGAGAGGAGTGGTGGGTGTCACCATATGCCAGCAGGGAATCACTTCAAGGAGAGTTTTTCATCTGAAAGCATTTATTTGGAGGGGTTTGCCCTCAAAAGGAAGTGCTCAGGGGTGTTTAATGGCAGAAGATCTGGTCGGTGACAAAATAACTGGTACGGGAGGATAATACCATTGTATCTTGTGAAGGCAAAATACAATTTGTCATCTCTTTGTTCTCTCTTAGTTGCTGGCAAGGCCCAGAAGATGGGAACGAAGGAGCTTCTGCTGGGGTCCACAAATTGTATTTGAGAGTTAACATTTGGTTATCTCTCAAATGGTCAGGCAATTAGACTAGATAATCTTTTTTGGTCCTTTCAAACCTATTCTATTCTATTCTGTTCTGTTCTGTCCTGTTCTGTTCTGTTCCGTTCCATTCTATTCCATTCTATATTCTATTGTATTCTTATATTCCATTCCATTCTATTCTATTCTATAATTATATTATATTCCATTCCATTCCGTATTCCATTCCATTCCATTCTGTATTCCATAGGTTTCCAGGTCCTTGACTATGTCTAACTAGCTTTTTTCTTCCCATCAACTTAAACCTCAGTTTTTATTTTGTTGTGTTATTCAGTATAAGCTGAAAAATAAAGTCCATTCATATTAATGTATGAAGAACATAAAGGTGAATATAATTCTACTACTATCTTTAAAGAATTAATAGAATAAATATTAAAAGGAAAATCTGTGGGTAGTGGGGAATATTATTATTGTTGTTAGTGTGACTTTTTTTAAATACACTGTCTCACAGATGATGATGCAGAATGATTTCCTTTCATTGAATTAAAATGTGTTGATGTTAGAAATAATTATATTCAGGTTGTGAAGAATAATGAACTAGAAGAAATATATTAAAATATATATGAATTCATCTAGTTAATTTCAGTGTATAGTAAAAACATATCTCAAGGAGTCATTCTCTTCCTACTTCCCATCTCCTTAAAACCCAGTGCCATAGCAAGCTGGTAGGGAGTAAAATAAAGAGAAAAAATAACTGTAACTAAGGCATTAGCTGAAGAACCTGACTGTTCTTGACTTTCATGTTGATTCAGTAATGGGATATAACTAAGAAGACAAAATTTACATCTGTCACTTTTCCCATTCTCTCCCTTACACTACAACTCTCTCTCTGTCTCTCTCTTTATTAGAGACTAAGAAAGAAAGAACTGAAGTGAAAAAGACAGGTTGAGAAATTAATAACTGTTTCCAAAATCCCAGCAGTCAGAAACAATAAACATAAAAACTTGAAGCATGACCAACAATCTCTCCTGCAAGAAGAGATTTTCATTTTACAGAAGCCAAATTGTAGCTAAGTCTAACAGTATTGATAGCTGTATGTTTCATGTCTACTCCTATGTTGTTCTTCTTGGTTTTCAAAGTTGATATCAAGAATATTAAATAGAACACTATTTCTCTTTGCCCAAGATGTCACTTATTTTTAAAAACCTATTAATTTTATCAACAGCTTAACTACTCATACTTGCAAAATATTTCTGCACATTTTTTCTTGTGCCACATAAGACCATTGGTTAAGACGAATCAAGGCAACAAAAATCTATTTCAGTTTTGACCTCTATGTCCTTTAGGCTACTGTTATTTTCATCCATTTATAGAATTTCAAGAGTTACATTATATACTCACGATTCTGAAAAGAACTGAAGAAACGATGAATGGTTTGCTTTGAATGGGATAGTGTATGGGAACTGTTGAATCATGGCCTGAACCACTGACTGATCACCTGAGGTGAGCACTGAGTCAGCCACAAGAGCACAGGTGAAGCAAATTCACCTGTGTGACCAGAAGGGATAGAGTATGGCTCCACCTCTTCCAGACACCATTTAAGGGCTGACTACCGCTGAGGATGGATCTCTTGTTGGACACCATTCCTGTGTGGTGTTCCAGGCAGTCCTTGACCTTTGGTGGCAGGTGAGCCCTTCTTAATTTATTGGATGTCTTTATACTATCTGGATAATCTGTACAAAAATATACTGTTTATTTCATTACATTGTTTGGGTACTATTCATTCAGGGTATTCACCCTACTGATAGCTGTTGCAACTAGTCTATCAGATAAGCCAAATCATACATTAACTTTTCATATCTTATATGAATTTCAAAGGCATTTGGACTTCTCCCTACCCTGTTGAAAAGGTAGAAACTTTGGCCTTTTTGAAGTATATTATCTGTGGTTCAGCTGAACAGGAGACAAAGGGATGAGGATGGACTCTTCTCTACAGTGTGTGGTGACAGAACAAGGGGAAGTGGTTATAAACAGATGCATAGGAGGTTCCACACACCATGTGTGTGGGAATTTCTTCACAGTGAGAGTGATAGAGCACTGGAACAGGTTGCCTAGTGAGGCTGTGGAGTCTCCTACTCTGGAGATGTTGAAGACCCACCTGGACACCTACCTGTGCAACCTGGTCTAGGGAGCTGTTTTGGCAGGGAGGTTAGACTAGATGACCTCTAAAGGTCCCTTCCAACCCCTACAATTCTGCACTTCTGTGATTCTGAAGCAAATACATAACAACTCTAACAGCGTGCCTGTATCTCAGTGTTTCAACCGTGTAGAATATAGCTTTTGATAACAAAGTTATGTAAAGTTAGCAATGTCTGGATGTCTCTTAACTGTCAAATGAGAAAGATCATGCACTCAGCTGAGGTCAGTGATCTAGTAAAGAACTTTACTTGATACTTTTGTATGTTAAAAAACAAACCTTTAGGATTACAAAATAAATGTTTATTTCTAATGTTAATGAGTTCAATTTTTGAAATTTTCTTTTATGAGGAAAAAATACAAGATAATTATACTATGCATCAATGAAAAGAAAAAAGTATGTGAGATAAATAAGCCATAGTACTAATGCTCTCTTTTTACACTTATGTCCTAAAGTCTGTGATACAAAAATAAGTATTGATGTAAAATTTATAGTTGCCCTTTTCTGTCTTGGGATAACAATGAACTTATTTAAAATGTATTTTAATGAAGAAAAACACCTGGAGACATTGAAGTACATATTTTAAGATAACTTAAAAATATCTAGAACTTGAGCATATAATCTTCTAAAGCATTGCTTAATTCTAGTAGTTGTATACACTGGATAGAAACTATAGGATGAGTATTGTGTGACTTTAGAATATTCTGTATTTAATATTTCCCAGTTTTAGACTCCGTGCTACAAAAATATACTGAGTTACTTGAGCATGTGCAGAAAAGAGCAATGATGCTGGTGAAGGGATGTATGGAAACCATTAGGTCCTAGCCTGAACCAGTGATTGAGGACCTGATGATGGGTTGTGGCCAGCCCTGGTAGCACAGGAGAGAGCAATTCATCTGTGCTACCAGGGAGGTTGGACCCTTAGTCAATGCTTCCCTAATCACATACAAGGGCTAGCAACCAAAGGAGAAGCATCTCCTTGAAGCTGCCTTCCTGGGAGTGTTTAGTGAGCCCTGACCTTCAGAAAGGGGATGATACCTTCTTTATTACTGGTTTGTGTTTGCTTCTCTTCTTAGATGATTCAAAACTAGCTTAGAACAATTGTCTTCTGCCTTCTATTTTTTTGAGGGACAGGAAGACTTATGGGAAGTGACTGAGGGAATTAGATATGTTTATCTTGGAGAAAAGGAGCTTGAGGGAAGATTCCATTGCCCTGTGTAACTACCTAAAAGGAAGTATTCAGGAGGAGGGTGTTAGTTTCTTTTTTTGTGTGGCAACTGTTAAGCGTCACCTTGGTATATTTTGAAGGTTTTTCATTGTGTCTTAGGTTGGGCAATAGAAAGGATTTCTTTATGCAAAGATTGGTCAAGCACTGGAATAAGTCATTCAGGGAAGTGGTAAAGACTCCCTTCCTACAGGCATTTAAGAGACATAGGTGTGAAATTGTGTGGCATGGCATAGTGATGGATGTGGGTAGGACAGGTTAGTGCTCAGACTTGATCTTGATGTTTTATAAATTCTATTATCTTTGAGTCTGTGTGAAACTGGTTGTGTTTATTTGACTTGTTCCAAAATGCTTTAAACTACAAGGAGGGGGAAAAAACAAAACAAAACCACCATATATCCAGGTTAGTATCTTAGTACTTCCTTTTGACCCACGTATTTATTTTCAGGTAAATGTTGAATTCTCCATAAGTTTTTCCAGAAGAAGAGAAAATGAGAGAAATGGTAATAAGAGCTAGTGTGAAAAGAAAGAATTATGTGGCAAAGTAGATGCGAAGAAAATACTCAAGTCTGAAGGCTTAGTAGAGCTTCATGGTTTTGCATTTATTTCACACCAGTGTTTAGTCATGAAATTCTTTCAGGTAACCTGTGAGTTACTTGCATGATATCTTGTACTGCATGCTTTCTATAAGGAAATGTAGGTGTGTGTGTGTATATATATATAATATATAATATTAATATAATCTATTAATATAATTATATAATATATAATATAATCATTACAGTTCAATGAGTCTAGCTAATTTTCATATTCTCAGAATCATTGACTCATTTGAGCTGGAAGGAACCCTTAAAGGTCGTCTAGTCCAATTCTCCTGCAATCAATTAATTGATAAGCAGCTATGTCAGATTGTCCAGGTCTTGGTCTGATGTGACTTCATCCCCAAAGATGGGGCAACCAGCACCTTTCTGGAGTACACATGCTCGTTTCAGTTCTTTGAGGTAAATATAATAAAAGAACTTTATTTCAGGATGTACTTAAAGATGTTATCACTCAAACTTTACAACTTATCACTTCAGAACAAAAAGTAATAATCTATTATAGAAATGAAGAAAGTAGGGGCTGTTATGGTTAAGGTCTCTTTTGAGTTAACTGGCTGGGTCACTGTAATTCATCTCTACTTCTATTATGTATGTTTAGCTTTTGGAAAATGTGACTTAAAAAAACCTTCAAATTTGCTTCCCATTTTATCTAGAATTCTGAGCTTCAGGTAAATTTCTATAGTATTGGGAGAATTTAATTTGACCTGTTGTAGATCATAACCAGAATAGCTGAAGTAATTCTGTAGCAAGGGCAAGGTTAAGCAAATACCTCTAAGACTACAGAAACATAGATTAGTTTTAAGCTCCAGGTCCAAATTAATAGAGATGCTGGGCTATATCCCTGAAATTAATGTACAGGCTGATACAAAAGACAAGTTATAAAGACTGAATCTCCATTGTATTTTAGTACTTCACATTTCTAGCTGTATCTGAGCATTGCAAGGTCTAAGACTTCCTTTGAGCACACTCTTAGACTATCAGGTTTTACATAGTTTGTTTCAGAAGCAAATAATTCTGGTACTGTACAAACAATAATTATACGGTCAGAAGGGCTGCTTAAACTAGTATTACTCTGAAAGAAATGCATATCTAAGTGGCGCCGAAGTTACTGTCTTAAACTGCTGTGTAGAAACTGATAAAGTATGGGGTGTCCTCTCTTCCAAACTGAACAAACCACTGCATGTTGTGGTCATATTTCTTATTGCATAGATCTGGTTTTGACTCAGCAAACTTGCTGGGAATTCAGATGGGACATCTTTTTAATTCCAGTTACTTGGAATGCATGTATACATCTGAGTTAGGCACTGTAGGCTATCATTATAATCAGTTGCACATTACTGTCAAGGGATGAACATAGACACACTTGAGAAATTATTTATTTCATCCTGTAGTAGCTCACTAAAATAGAGCTTATTAATTGCTCCCTGTAAATATTTCTTCCCACTGATCATAAGGGGCGATTGTAGGACCAGCTCTACGTAGAAGAAGAAAGTAAGAGGAGATAAAGATGTTGCATTTTCATACCTGGTGCTTTAGCAACACTGACTAACAGTCTGTTGATTGAATTACGTAAGGCAGAAAATATGTAGTCAACATCAGGGGATAGTTAACTAGCAAATTCTACAAAGGTCCCTAAGGGGATGGATTGGGAATATGGAAATTATTCTGAATTACTTTTTTTAAATGATTACAAGCAACTTCGTATTCCATTTTGGTAGATTTCATTTTTTTTTCAATTAATTGATAAAGTGTTAACTTCTTTTTGCATAAGAGCAGGGACAGCCAATTTAGAAATTTCATTAGTTAAAAATAATTGTAACTTTGTGTTAGCAGGTTCCAGTTTTGTTACTGGTAATTGTTGTTTATTGCAATTTCTTGAAATAAGCATACCCCTAGCAATTAGAAATATTCCTTCTGGAGGAACAAAAATTATCTTCCCTAGTAGATGAAATGGCATCAAGAACTCAAAATACAATATTAAAATCAGAGAATTGTTCAGGTTGGAAAAGATCTTCATGATTATCAAGTCCAACTACAACCTAACCATGCTACCTTAACTCTAACAGTCCACTGTTAAATCATGTCCCTGAGCACCAAATCCAGATGGTTTTTAAATGCATTCAAGGATGGTGACTCACCACCTCCTTTGGGAGCCCATTCCAGTGCTTAACAACACTTTCTGTAAAGAAGTTTTTCCTTGTGTCCTATCTAAACCTCCCCTGGTGCAACTTGAGGCCATTTTTATTTATCCTGTCACCACTGAGGAGAGACTAACTGTGCTGTCATGACAATTACCTTTCAGGCGTTTGAAGAGGGCAGTGAAGTCTCCCCTCAGCCTCTTCTTCCTCATGATAAACAGCCACAGCTCCTTCAGTTGCTCCTCATAGGGCATGTTCTTCAGACCCTTCTTTGGACCTGCTCCAGCACTTCAATGTCCTTTTTGTGTTGAGGTGCCCAAAACTATACACAGAACTTGAGGTGAGGCCTCACCAGTATTTAGTACAGGGGGAGGATTATTATTGCAGTATTCAGAATGGACAGTTCTCAAGGTAGCCTATGCAAATGTCTATAAAAGTCTGTAGTCTATAAATCCAAGACACAGCTGCTTTTTCATTCTGGTTGTTGAAGGGACAGTGGGTTTCTGAGCCTAAGACTGGGAACTCAATTTTAACACAGAGTAACCTAGTGTCAAGCTGTAATGCAAACTGTCAGTTCATTAAAGGATGGGAAGCTGCTGGCTGTAACCTGTCCCACTACCTAGCAAGGAGCAGAGCATCTGGAGGGCACTAGTTCAGCTCTAGCCCTGGGCAACAGCCACCTGCTTGGCAATGAAGGTAAGTCGAGACCAGGGAAAAATGTTGGCTGTTGAGTCAGGCTTAACAAGACACCTGACTGGCCCAGACAAGGCTGAGGGACTGGAGGTGAGGCTTTATTCAGCATCTGGGGCAGCAGTTGACTGTTTCAGGTGGCTGACATAGACCTTCTCTTGGGTGACTGGTCAGGGTCAATGGAGTAGTTACTGCTCTTAAGCTCACTGCCAACGCAAATCTGTGTTCTAATTTGCACTGTGTATTTCACAGGTGTACACAAAGAAAACAGAAATGGGAAGTTAGTATTGAGCAGCAGGGATAAATTCATGTTACAAAATAGTTGTAGGTTCAATTGCAGAAGTTAGTAAACCAGCAATGAGGGTATTTGATGAGAAAGACAGAACTATTATGGTTATGCTGCTCTGAGCAGTCTTTAAAAAATTCTAACATTTCATAGTAAATTAACAAGGCTACAATTAGTATTCATCCTATCTTTTTCTGCTAAGCTGATAAGACCATCTGCAGTAGTGTCACAAAACTATTTTATAACATGTAAATAATTTCTTGTAGTCACAGAAACTGCTGATGCAACACTAACATAAGAGAAGCTGTGAGGTGAAGTTAAGACCACTGATAATAACAAGGGAAAATAAAGCTGAGTAAAAAGATTACAATAACTTGTGATATGGCTGTCTTTTATTTACTTAAAAACTCATTTTTTTTAAAGCTTTTTCTGGAGAAATTGGCTGCCCATGTGTTGGATAGGTGCACTCATTTCTGGGTGAAAAACTGACTGGATGGCAGGGCCCAGAGAGTGATGGTGAATGGAGTAACATACAGCTGCTGACTGGTCATGACTGGTGTTCCCTAAGGGTCCATATAGGAGCCTGTCCTGGATGAGAGCATTGAGTGCATCCTCAGTAAGTCTGCAGGAGACATTAAGCTAGGAGGAAGTGGTGATCTGCCTGGGGGTAGTTACTAGTCATAATGGAGTGTGCAAGCCAACTTATTCTACTGTGTATACAAAAAGAAGAAAAGTATTATCCATTTCTGTGATATAAATTTTTATCAGTTCTCACATGGCTAATAAATTAAGATTTCAGAAATGTCCATTGACCTTTAGAAGTAGCCATTACGTAGATTTTACTATTGAGTAGAACTTCATGTTGGGATGATAGAGGTACTATTTTCAGTCAAGAGTTTATAGTAGCACGGCCATACAGAAGACTCTTACAAGGAATAGATAATGGTGTAATAGTCTATTTGTTGACCACATAGTACTACAGATAACTGTGACTTAAAGTGAGAAGTTGTATTTTTGTTTGTATCATTCTGGATTGTTTGTGGCATATAAACTGATAGGCGTTTTCTCACTCCAATTTATAGGAGGTAGAGGAGGTTCTTTTGATATATGTGTGCTTGACAGTGAGATTAAGACACAATTAAATAAAAATGTCTCACTCCGATTAATAGGAGGTCAAATGTTAGACTGACCAGTTTATTACAAATTCTAGTTGCTTAGGGAGATGGGAAAGGGAAGACGGGTGATGGAAAAGAGATAGGAAACAAAAGCAAGGAGGTCTTTGTAGCAAGCAAGAGAGAGATAGTAACTGCCGTGATTCCAATGTAACTCTCCAGTAGCAATGGGTCGTCCTCAGGTCATTCGAGGTTGTGTTGTTGGGTTGATGATGACTACTTCTTTCCTTTTTCTTAGCAACAGTACAAACTTATAAGTCCAAAGTGGTCGAGTCAACTCCTTTTGGAGTGACAGCTCCTGGTTTTTGGATCTCAGCAGGAATTTCTTTGTTCCCACCTTCCCGCTCTTGCCAGCAGCCAAGAGGGAGCAAAGAGATGCCAAATTGTATTTTGCCTTCACAGAATACAGTGGTACCATCCTCCAATCTCCCTTACAAGTTATTTAATCACAGCCCAGATTTACCGCCATTAAACACTCCTGAGCACTCCCTTTTTGAAGGCAAACACCTCCAAATAAATGCTTTCAGATGTAAAACTGTCCACAAAGCGATGGCCAGCTGAGTGACACTGGCCTCCTAGATAAGTCAGTTTTATTGCAAAAAATGCCTCAGAAAGCAAGCTTTGAGCCATGAAAAAAAGTAATTTTTATCTTTCACAGTTCTCAGCACTTCTAAATTAAAATTTTGAACCAATGCTAAAGCATGAGACAATGTCCCATGGTTTTACTCAGAAATTAAGAAACCTAAGTTCGCTTTCCATAAGGTGAGTAGTTGAGGTGTTTTAGTTCTGTCAATCTACTTTTCTAGACAAATGTACTGAACAGTTGACTATTAAGTATAGGAGTTATAGTCTTCCACTTTCCTCAAAATTACTAGTTTTTGTATAAAGTTAGATATACCTTTTTCCCCAGAAAAATGGGGCATCATGACAGTGTAACCAAATAATCAGGGCTGTTATCTGTCCAGAAAGAAAAATACCTCCTAAGTTCTGTTCTAGTGAATACTTAATTTAAAATACCAAAATTATCATTTAAGTAGTAGAATGTAAGTGAGACCCTTTTTAAATTGTCTGTAGAGATCAACACTCTTCTTTCACTGTGCCAGTGAATATTTAATTATCAAAATGGAACAGCTTACAAGAAAAAAAATAAGGATCAAGACCTTAACCTATAGTCTATAGCTTATCAGAGGTAGGAGATGATGCATGGTCCTATTCTCTCTAGTAAAAATGAAACTGAAATTGGGTTTAATCTCCCAGGTGGTAAGAAGTTAGAAAGATTACATTCGGTTTTGGATTTACTATCTAAACTGTCTGCCTAATTTTAAAAGAGGGTTAAGAAAGGTTTAGGGCTATAAAGAGATAATTGTGTAGGTTCTAGTCTAAACTACAGCTCAGCTGTTGCTCAGTATTTTGAGACATGAGTCTGTGTACTGGCTAGGTTTCCCAGGCTTGATAAGGAAAACAAGCAGAAATTTCAAGTTTCAGCTCTGATTCAGTGTGTGAGAACTATCAGACTTGTGGCTTTACTCAGATTCTTAGTAAAATAATATGACACATCAAATGTGTTTTTTTTTTAATTGGTCCTGTGATTAGACACCATATGATCATGTATTGAGATAAGGCTGGAAGAGTTGGTCATATGTGGGGAGCACAGCCTTTAGCAATCTTTCTTTGAGCATGGAACCCTTTAAGGAAGCACACAACCTGGATACACAAATTTCAGAATTGTGTATTATAAAGAGATCATGAAATAGATTATGCATTTTTAGTGTAAATAAATATAATCCCATAAATTCAGAGCAAAAGAAAAATATAATCCAACTCAGTTACTTTGTCCTAGTTATAGAGGTTACACTTCTTTAAATTTTTATTCACTTCTTCCAGGACTTTGCATACACATATTTATCTGCTAAAACCCTTGGTATTGTTTACTGCCGAGAGTTAAATCTTTGAAAAAACATGCTTTGTCCTTTGTGCATTCCTACTAATTCTTCCTTCCTTTCTGATTCTCATAAAATGGTTGTGTAATTCTTCATATCCAAGAAAGTCAGTGAATTTAAAATACCCATGTTTTCTGCCTATTTCCTGAATACCATACGCTTATTTAACTAGGACAAAAATGTGGAAAATTTCCTAACAATTATGCTTGTTCATACAAAGACATATATATGCTCAGAAAGTGAGCTCCTCTTCGAAGTCTTTTGTTAACTAAAAATGTCTGTATAAATGTTTATTTCCAAACAAAGCAAAAATGACATTCTGCATAACCATATAATGACTGGTGTTTTACAAAACAAAACAAACAAACAAAAAACACCAAAACCTTTTCTTCTTTCTATTCCCTTCTATGTAAAAACAGGCATTTATACAGTGAAAAAGCACCAAGGAGGAGCTGGTAAGGGCAGAGTAATGCTTCCACTTGCATCCGTAAACAAACTTGCACACCATAACACATCCCATTTGAATCTGAATGTTTGACACTCAAGAAAATTTCATGCATTTTAACTGTGTGCTTTTGAGGATATGTTTTTGGTGGTTTGTCTTACTTCCTTGCTGCTCCTACATGAATTTAAATATTGTATACTAGTGAAGAGTTCATAAGAGGAAAAGGAAGTGGAAGAGGAAGAAAGGAAAGAACAAATTCAAATAATATTTAGACGATAGATTTATAAACTTTTGGCTGCCTGGGGCACATTAATTGAAAAGTTGCATTGGACCACATATTAAGTATATAGTACTGTTAATACATATAAAAAAAAAAAGTTCTGTTATTTATTTTTTAAATATTTTTACAAAAAAAAAAAAAGAGCAATAAAAACCTTGTTTTTGTGAAATTGATGCATCAGTTGTGTTTGTTTGATTGATAGAAGTGGTTGTAAATCTTAGTGAGTTTTCAAGGTATTTGTCAGATTTTGGGTGAAATTCTGATCTTTCTATATTTCAGCCTTGACAACAATTACTCATAAATATATGTACTTTCAAAAAGCAATTACATGAGTAATGCATGATTGTGAAATGAGGGATTTTTTCCATCTGGTGAGATAGGTCTTATAAA
>VXAB01009471.1:2732-13449 GCA_013399175.1 Odontophorus gujanensis
CTCCCGGGGCAACCCATACCTCCCCCCCACCCCCAAACAGCCCCCGTGGATCTCAGCGATCCCTACAGATCATCCCATCCCACAGTGGGTGCTCCACGCTGCCACTCGGAGCTCCTGCTCTGCGAACTGCAGCCAGACCTCGCCTCCTCTTTAAGCCAAAAGAAACAGAAAGGAGCGCACGCGTGCTCGGGATGGGGGTGCATTGCCATCTGTGCCCCTTGCAGGGAGCGGATGAGTTTATGGGGCGCTGCGTGTGCCGGCCCAGCCTGCAGCGAGCACCTCGGCTCTGCTGGCACCCCGTGCTCAGGGGCGGCAGGAACGTCGGCGAGCTGCTGGCCGCCTTCGAGCTCATCCAGAGGGAGAAGGTGAGCTCTCCTCCTGCTCAGCGCCCCGAAGTTGGCCCTGCTGGGCTCAGCGATGTCCAACGTCGGAGTGCAGTGAGCAGAGGGGGTGGTGCTGGATCCGGGAGCTGGGAGTGCTGCTGCGTGTCCCAGTGCTCCTCCTGCACCATCGTAGGTCCCTCTGCTGCAGCCATGGGGGGGATGCTCTGGGTCTGGCGCTGCTGGGGGACTGGGGCTGTGCCCCCCCAGGGATGCTGACGTTGTCTGTGCTGCTGCGTGCTGCATCCGTGTGGGTCTGCAGCCACCGATGGGGACGGGGGAGGTGATGCCCACCCCTTCCTCATGCAGGACCTGCAGGAGTCAGGGGGAGAGCCCTGGGGTGGGGGTCCCGCTGTGCCTCCCCGCTGCGGGCAGAGCCCTGCTCTCTCACCTGGGAATTTGGGGGCCCGGGTGCTGGGGCTGGGGGAGGGCTGCTGTTTTCCATCCCTGGGAATGCAAATGGAAGACGTGTGTGTGTTTCCTCCGCAGCCGGCGGTGCACCACATCCCTGGCTTCGAGGTAACGCCTTCCTCCTCCGCCCTGCCCCCCTCCTTGTCCCCAGGCAGTGCTGGAGGTGGGAACTGAGCTCTGCAGTCCCATTGCCGCTCTTAGGATGAGTGAATCCCTGCACAGAAGTGCTGATTTCCCTCAGCCGATGGCCCCTAAGATGCAGCGAGCAAACCCCACCCCGGCTGCACGGAGGGATGTCTTCCTGCCCCCAAAAAATTCACTGGAGTTTGGGATGCTTTAAGTTCCCTGCACTGCTGTCTGCTCAGACTGTGCAGCAATGTGGAACGTGTCCTTTTCCCTTCGGTTTAGGAGGGTTAGGTTGGGTTTGTGGGCGAGAGTCGCTCTCATTTCCTCATCTCCTTCTCTTTCCTGAACAGAACGAGCTGTCCTCCGCTCTGGATGAGGTGAGTCCGTCCCGTTGGGTTGGGGCGATGCAGGGGGGGAGGAGGACTTCGAGGTTGGGTTCCCAATGGCACGTTGGGTGGTGGTCGGCCTTGGTGGGGTGAGCGTGCCCAGAGAAAGGCTGGGAGGGGAGGGGGGAGGAACCCAGGGCACCCCTTGGAGGATGGGGTGACGTAAAGAGGTGTTTTCAAAGACAAACGCCGCATCTTCATCCCGCCTGCTGGTNACCCAGCAGGTCGCTCTCAGGCCGGGAGGACCGAGGGCGTGAAGCAGCTGGTGGCGGTGGTGGTGGTGGTGGTGGTGCAGGAGAGCCCTCTCGTGCTCCACGTGGGCTGAGGGGGATGAGCTCGTGCGCACGTAACCGTCTCTCTGCTCTTCCTCCTCCACTCCTTGCCGCTGCTGTGTCTGGACCGGGCACTGTGCAGCTCTGTGCCCCTGCCTTGTTCTACGAGGGGCTCCTCCGATGGGTACCTTTGTACTCAAACCCTTCCTCCCCTCCCTTCCTCTGCCTCAACCCGACAGAGGGACCCACGCAGCCCGGCCCTCCTGCCCCACAGGAGCTCGTCTCTCTTCTAGTGCTGGGCAAGTCACCTCCCAGTTTGGTGACACCCCTAAGGGCACTGAGCCCAACCTCAGTTGGAACTCTGGGTCCCCGTCCCTGCTCTGTGGGGGCAAATCTTGAAGCCCTCACCTGCTGGCGAGGTGCCTGGCTCCAGGAGCTGCACTGCCCTAATTCACCTGCTGCTGCTGCTGCTCCATCCCCGCTCTCCATCCCTCCCCATCACTGCCTTGCCGCGCTCCTGGTGCACATCGGCATGGTTTCGTCACCTCCATCGGGATGGGGATGACTTTTGCAGACTGGGAGGCACTGGGAGGACCAGTATGGGAAGGTGATGGGGATGGCGGCCCTACCTGATGCTGCTGCCCTTTGGTTTTCAGTCCGAGGACTCTGACCTGCCCTACCCCCCGCCCCAGCGGGAACCCAACGTCTTCATGGTCCCCCAAGGGATCAAACCTGTCCTGCAGCGCACGGCCATCGAGGTGAGCGGCAGGGAGCGTGTGGGGAACGTGGCAGGGGTCGGGTGGCATCCTTAATGGGAACTGAGATGGGTTGCGAGGCGGCTCCGTGGGCACAGGGCTGGGAACTGGTTCTGCCCGTGAGACACCAACCAGAGAAGATCTGCCTAGTGCATTGTGACACAGCGAATTGGGCTCTAGGTTTGTCCTGTGTGGGTAAACCACGTGCCCTCCACTCCTACTGGGTGTAGCTGTCTCATGGACCAACAGGTTTCCATCTATCCTCTGTTCCTTTCGTGCAGTTGGTTCTGGGGTGATGAGAAGGCCAACCAAGCTGGGGCTGGGCAGCGAGCCCCACGGAGTGCTCAGCTCCTGGGGCTCAGTCTTTTCTGCTCGTTCCTCTTGCCCTGCAGATTCTGGCCTGGGGGCTGAGGAACCTCAAGAGCTACCAGCTGGCCAGCGTCACCTCGCCCAGCCTGGTGGTGGAGTGTGGGGGGCAGCTCGTGCAGTCCTGCGTCATCAAGAATGTCAAGAAAAACCCCAACTTCGATGTCTGTGTGCTCTTCATGGAAGTGGTGAGGACCTCTTCGTGGGGTTGGCTGGTAGAGCGGGTTTGGACCATCATTAGAACCACAGGAGCGATGGGAGCTGGAGGGAACCTTCACAGAATCACAGAAGGGTTTGGGTTGGAAGGGACCTTCACAGAAACCAAAGGATGGGTTGAGTTGGAAGAGAGCTTCACAGAAACCAAAGGATGGGTTGAGTTGGAAGAGAGCTTCACAGAAACCAAAGGATGGGTTGAGTTGGAAGAGAGCTTTATAGAAACCAAAGGATGGGTTGAGTTGGAAGGGACCTTCATAGAAACCACAGAATGGTTTGAGTTGGAAGGGACCTTCATAGAAACCGAAGGATGGGTTGAGTTGGAAGGGACCTTCATACAACCGAAGTGTGGTTTGAGTTGGAAGGGGCAGTTAAAGGCCATCTGGTCCCCCTCCCAGCAACAAAAAGGGACACCCAGATCTCCCTTAGGTGCCAGAGCCCCTCCAGCCTGCCCCTGTGTGCTCCCTTTCCACCACCCTTCTGTGTAACCCATTCCTATGCTTCACCGCCTTCACCGTAAAGAACTTGAAATAAGTTGGGAGGATGGGCTGGTGGGGATTTCTGGAGGCCCCATATCAAACCCCACGTTACAGCAGTTTCTTTACGCGTCCCTTGTGCTGCACCCACAGCGTCTGCCCCGAGAGAGCCTCTACAGTCCCCCCATCATTATCAAAATCATCGACAACCGTCCGTTCGGCCGCAGACCCGTGGTGGGGCAGTGCACCGTCCGCTCGCTGGAGGAGTTCTACTGTGACCCCTACGGCGAGGGGACGGACGGTGCCCAGGAGGACGCAGGTACACGGGGAGGAGCTCTGGGCATGGCTGAGGTTGCTCCTGGAGCTCGGTCAGGAGGAGGCTTTGGGGGGCTCGGAGAGCTCACGCTCGTGCTTGCCCTGATTGCAGATGACGTAAGCCTCACGCCCAGGGACGACGTTCTCATTGACATCGATGACAAAGAGCCTCTCCTGCCCGGCCAGGTATGGAGAGACTCACAGCGCTACGTGTGACACTTCACTTCTGGGTGTGGGGGATCAGCAGGACACCCAGGAGGGCATTCCTGGGCCGTGGGGTCCCCCTGGTCCCACCAAACCTAGGAATAGGGGGATGCATCCCTTCCTCTGCACACCCCGACATCTTCGTGCGCTGCACCGCAGTGTGCCCCCGTGAGCCTTTTTTTCTTTTGTTTGCCTTTCCAAACCCGTTTGGATCACCGAGGAGCATCTTGTTCCCTGCGACATCCTCCTGCATGAGGGTTGGCTCTGCAGCAGCAGAAGGGGGGAGATTTCTGGTGTGGTGCTCTTGCAGGCACGCGGGATGGGGTGGCACGGGGCTGCGGGGGATCCCCAGTAGATGCCTCGAGCCCTTGGGCTGCTTGTGAGCCCACTGAAAGCATCTGAGCCCCGGGCCAGCCCCGGGGGGGAGGGAGGTGGCCAAAGTGCTCCTTTTCAGCTTTTTCAGAGCATGGGGTTTGAACCTAGAGCAAACATTTTCCAAAACAACCCCTCTGCCACGAGCTGCGTGGCTCCGTGGGACCCCAGGTGGATTCCCCTCCGTTTGTTTCTTTGTCTTTCAATTCTGCCCTTTGTTTGGGAGCGGGGGAGGAGGCAGTTTGTTCCTGGAAAGCCAACCCAGAATTCCCACCATCTCCCGCCCCGATCCCAAATCCTGGCCCTGACCCCGCTCCTCCCGCAGTTGGAGGTTGGGCGATGGCCGTGCTGGTGGTCCCGCGCCCGCGGAGGGGTCGGGGGGTGGAGGAGCCCCCGGTTTCACGAGGACGGGGACGGTTCCCAGGTGTGCACGGTGTGTGGCTCCGGAGCTGCTCCGTGGGCCTCCATCCCCTGGTGGGGGATGGGAACAAAGGACCGCTGTGTTGTCCCCGTCTGTAAGAGAGAAACCAAACAGATGCAAAACCTCTCTGCTCCGAGGCCGCGTGGTGCATCGCGTCCAAGTGGAGGGGGAGGATCAGCCCGAGGTCTGTGTGCAGCACTGCAAGTGCAAGGAAAAGCAGCTCTGGGTCACTCACAAAAGGATTTCTGCAGCAGGATCTCCTGGGCTCGGCCTTTCTGCTTTGCTCCTCTGCGGGATGCACACACATGCTTTGGTGGTGCACACACGGGTGGCCATCCCGTGTGCGTGGCGTGGGTCAGCCCTGCTCGCTCTCTCCTTGCTCCTCATCCTTGTGGGAAGAGGAGCAGGAAAGACAACCCCTGCAGAAGTTTCTCTTCTCGTTGATGAAACCATCATAGGGTTCACAGAGTCAGGGAACCCTTATGGCCGGAGACCACTACGGCCATGCAGTCCAACCCCAACCCCACCATGCCCGCTCACAGAACTGTAGGAACATTAAGACTGGAAGAGATGTCCAAGATGATCCATTCCAAACCCAACCCGTTGCCACCGTGCCTGCTCACAGAATCACAGAAACATTAAGGTCAGAGGAGACCCCTAGGGCCATCAAGTCCAACAGCCAACGCATCCCTCGCGGTGCAGCTGTAAGCACGGTGCTTCCTGCTTGACCCAAACTCCACCGTGTGCCCACTTGGACCCCCACCCATTGTGTTATGGGCACCCCACTCCGTGGGACCTTGGCTGCGTGGTTCATAGGAGGAGATGCTGCCTCCTAAAACGTGCTTTTGCTGTACGATGTCTTTAAGGGTTGTTTCTCTAACCCCATTGCTAACCGATGGTTTTAATTTGTAGCTTGTGGAGGGCATGACCAGCTCAGCTCTAATTAACCCGCCAGCTTCTCGGTCCGAGCCTCAAGTAGGTATTGCTTCGTTTCTAACTTGCTTGATAAATTGCTTCAACGAATGGTCCCTGTATGTGTGTGTAAAGATCTGCAAAACTGGAGGCACTGCTTTGTGCAGTGGGACTGACGCTCAAGCAGATGTTGCGCGGATGTCCCAGCAGAGTTGGTCTCTCTGGGGTCCCGTGAAAACACGGGGCAGAGGGAGGTGTCTGCAAAGCTTTCAGCCTGCTTTGGAGGGATGCCTGAAGAGCCGTGCTGGAAAGGGAACAGCTCGGGGGCAGCTTTCCATCCTTTTCTTTTTTAAAACGCTTTGACGGAGCCTGACAGAAGCAGAGCTTCAGTTGTACGAAACACAACCCATCAAAAGGCAAATTAGCGAAGCCATCCCAATCATAGGGGTTAAAAGAAGAAAAAGAAAAAGAAAACCCGAATCTGTGAGCTGTTTGCAATGACTGGTGATTTGCTGTGTTGGCTTCTTCCAAAATTGGAGCACACATTTCACGGCGTATCCTGTTACTGTCAGCTGGAAGGGCTCTTGGTGTTGGATATCTCCTGGTGGGAGCGGGTGCCAATGGCCCATGCTGCAGTCCAGCTGCCCCCCCAGCACTCTGGCTTGCTTTGTTCTCCCAGTGCTCTGCCCGTGCTTGGGGACAGCCCACGGCACTGCTGGTGACACGCTTGAGCCATGGGACGTGCTCGGGGACAGCCCACGGCAGTGCCATGGGATGCGCTCAGGTCGGGTTTGTGCAGTGGGCTGAAGGGTCAGGATAAGCTGAGGATAACCCAGAGACAAATTCCTCCTTGGGAAGAGCTTGAGGTGAGGGACATGGGGAGGTGATGTGCATGAAGAAAAGGCTTCCTCAGCTCCTGGGGTGTAGGGTGACCCAAGGTGTAGGGTGGCTAGGACTGGAGCAGAGGAGGAGTGCTGATGTGGTGTTCTCCAAGGCTGAGATGCAGGGTGCCATCTGCAGAAAGACAATAACCAACATCTGGGAAGGTGCACCCATAAAGGGCCGAACTGTTCCGGCAGAGATCTGCTCGTCCCATGTGCAGAGCTTCCTCCCAGCAGGAAATGTGCCGCCCAGATGGGAGCTGGGGGGATGTCTAAGTCTGGGGCAGCTGCTCAGCTCCTCTAGAAGCAGTATTTAGTTGTGCTGTAGTTATCTGTGTGTTGTTGTCGGAAGAGCCTCGTTTTCCCCACTTGTGGTGTGGCTCAGGTTCACCAGGAGCCAACAGACCCATTCCGAGACAACTCAGCTGTCCACAGCTCCTTTTGGTCCAGGCCACATGACCCTTCCAATGCATTTTGTGGAGTGGGTTGGGTTGTGTTGGGTTGAGTTGGGTTGGGTTGTGTTGTGTTGTGTTGGGTTGGGTTCAGTTGTGTTGTGTTGGGTTCAGTTGGGTTCAGTTGGGTTGAGTTGGGTTGTGTTGGGTTCAGTTGGGTTGGGTTGAGTTGGGTTGAGTTGGGTTGAGTTGGGTTGGGTTGTGTTGGGTTCGGTTGGGTTGAGTTGGGTTAGGTTGAGTTGGGTTGAGTTGTGTTCAGTTGTGTTGTGTTGGACTGTGTTGCGTTGCATTGGGTTGTGCTGGGCTGTGTTATGTTGTGTTGGGCTGTGTGGGGTTGTGTTGAACAGCAGGTCTGCATTTAGGGGGCTGGAGAAGGGAAGGAGTTTCGTCCCCCCATCAGCTTTACCCCACCCCCTGGGTAAAGCCCTGCACTGAGATCCATCACAACTCAACCTCCTCTGGAAGAGGATCCAGGATGCTGTATCTTCAGAGGGGTCTGCACGCTGGGTGGAAGTTAAGCACGTGGCTGTGTCCAAGCCATGACTCCAGACAGGCTGAGAGGGAAGCTGCAGCGTGCTGCTGAAGTTCTAGTTTTAAAGGAATTGGTTTTGAATCCAAATCTCTGTTTCTGAGATGACCTATCAGATTGCCTACACAGGGACGCCCCGCTGCTACCTGGAGTGCTCGGGGAGGAGCTGGGTCACTGCTGGGATCCCATCATGAACTTTCTCTGACTGAAACAGCCCCGGTCCCTCTTCCATCCCATACCACATCCCAGAGAAAGCCCTGGGGATGCTGTTGGCTGTCACCCGACGGCTGAACAAAATCCCTGACCGTTGGCTCTTGTGGTGCAGCCATTTTCCATTTAGATGGATTAACATCCTTCACCATTAACATTCCCGCTGCTCCCCTGGTCTCCTCTCCCCTCCGTCAGTAGAAATCAGGAAAACTATCTAACCCAGCTCTTTGTCTCGGGGAAGCAGAAGATACTGTGGGTAAAAGGGGACGGATGAGTCTGAGTGCTTTCTGTGTAACCCAGCACCTGTGGAATGTCACAGGAAAGCCACGGTGGTCAGAGCGTGGCTTTTTAAACAATAAAACGGGGGGAGCGATGAAAGGCAGCATTAAAAAAAAAAAAAAAATAAGAAAAAAATTAAAAAGGGAGGCACGGAGCCCTCGGAGTTAATTTATGCATCATTTCTATGAAAAACAATGTCTATTCAAGACAGCAATTTCGAGTCTGCACCGCTGGCTTCAAATATAAACCCAATAAACCTCAGTCCTGATCCCTCCATTAGGTCAGCGTGGTGGAATTTTGCGGACTCCTAAAATAAGACATCGTTATTTTTCAAGGAATGTTTCACGAATCGCAGTCAGAGCCCCCTCGTCTTTGCCCGTACGAGTTTCGGGAGCCGTGCTCTCGTAAAACGTGTGGATGTTTTCTTCTTGGGGCGGCCGTCCCCAGAGCGGAAATGCCGTTTGAACAGCAGATGGGGCCAACGCTCCTCTGCGGCGCTGGGGGGATCTCAGGGGTCTCCAGCCCTCGTGGCTCCGTGATTCCAACTCCCGCTGGGGAACGCTGTCGTCGTTGGGGTGTGCTCGTGGGGATGTGTCACTCTGCTGTTCCATGTCCCACCAGGAGGAAGAATTCATTGACTGGTGGAGCAAATTCTACGCTTCCACGGGAGAGAGGGAGAAGTGTGGCTCCTACTTGGAGAAGGGCTTTGACACCCTGAAGGTGAGTGGCCCGGGTTGGGTCTGGCTGGCTGGATCCCGGCTGTGACGTTCTTCCACTGACTTTAATTTTGTTTTCGAGCGTTGAACCTTCCTTCCTTCCAAGGGGAAGGAAAAAAAACCCCAAGCCTTAAATCATTGTCCCCAGAGCGCCGTTGATTTTGTTAAAAATACCTATTTGTTCTGTTTTGAGACACTGTCTGTCTTCACACAGTGCGTTCTGGTGGCTTTCCACTTCGCAGCCTTCAAGATCTTGCTGCTTCACTGAGCAGCGGAGGGGAGGGGGAAATGCCACCCTAAAGACCTCTGGGGAGAACAGGGGAAGGTGGAGATTGCTGCGGGGTGGTAGTGGGGTGGGGTTGAGGTGACCCGCTGCAAGAAGTGCCAGAAATAACACGAGATCCCAGTAGGACCGAAGCGGGGTAAACCCTGCTTGGTCCTAAGGGAAATGCTCCCAGCAAGGAGCTCTCTGACTGATGGAAGACTCTGTGGGCCACCTCGGCACGGTCTGGGGTTTCTGTGATGCACTGCTTTTGTAGGGTGGCCAAAGTTCCGATCTTCACGTGGGGAACTCCCTGTCCCTGTGGGTGGTGTTGCCTTCAAGCTTGGGTCCCTCTTGTCCTGGATCCGCTGGGACACAGCTGCCCTCTACTTCTCCCCCAGGTCTATGAGACGGAGCTGGAGAGCGTGGAGGCCTTCGAGCGCCTCTCTGACTTCTGCCACACCTTCAGGCTGTACCGCGGCCGAGCGCAGGATGCCAGCGACGACCCCTCCGTTGTGGGCGAGTTCAAGGTGGGCTGAGAGGAACCTGGTGGGGTTCAGTAAGGGCACGTGTAGAGTCCTCCACCGGGGGATGGACAACCACGTTGAGTGTACAGGCTGGGGGCTGAGCTGCTGGAGAGGAGCTCTGTGGAGGAGGACCTGGGGGTCCCGGTGGCCAATGGTGCTCTGGTGGCCAAGAAGGTGATGTGGTGTCTTGGTTGACCCAGTGGTTGACCATCGGTTGACCAGTGGATGACCACAGCGTGACCGTGAGCCAGCAGGGTGCCCTGGTGGCCAAGAAGGTGACGTNTTGGGGGCTGAGCTGCTGGAGAGGAGCTCTGTGGAGGAGGACCTGGGGGTCCTGGTGGCCAATGGTGCTCTGGTGGCCAAGAAGGTGATGTGGTGTCTTGGTTGACCCAGTGGTTGACCATCAGTTGACCAATGGTTGACCACAGCGTGACCGTGAGCCAGCAGGGTGCCCTGGTGGCCAAGAAGGTGACGTGGTGTCCTGGTTGACCCAGTGGTTGACCATCGGTTGACCAATGGTTGACCACAGCGTGACCGTGAGCCAGCAGGGTGCCCTGGTGGCCAAGAAGGTGACACAGATGGTGTCCTGGTTGACCATCAGTTGACCAAGAGTAGACCACAGCGTGACCATGAGCCAGCAGGGTGCCCTGGTGGCCAAGAAGGTGACATCGTGTCCTGGTTGACCAGTGGTTGACCACAGCATGACTGTGAGCCAGCAGGGTGCCCTGGTGGCCAAGAAGACCAATGGGACCCTGGATGCATTGCCATAGCGTGGTCAGCAGGGCAGGAAGGTGCTATCCCAGCCACCTTTGTGAGCTGTTGTGTGATCCCCATCCGCTGCATGTTTGAGTACATCTGTTCTTCACAGGGTTCCTTCAAAATCTACCCTCTGCCCGATGACCCACGCGTGCCGCTGCCCCCGCGCCAGTTCCACCAGCTGCCAGCCAGGGGCCCTCAGGAATGTCTCGTCAGGGTCTACATCATCCGTGCCTTTGGTCTGCAGCCCAAGGATGCCAACGGGAAGGTATGCTGCTGGGGGGGCTGCTGGGAACCCCCAGCTCCGACCACATCACCCTAATGAGTGACTGGAGTTTGGAATATAGGGTGGTGGTGGCAGCAAAAAGAACGGTCCCCTTCTCTCTTCCTCCACTGCAACATCTGGTGGGAATCCCAGCAGTTGACTCTTCATCCTGAGAACTGGTTATAATAGCCCAAGGAGATTTTCTTTCTCCCCTTTTCCCCTTCCCCTTTT
>VXAB01009475.1:220-41280 GCA_013399175.1 Odontophorus gujanensis
CCTCCAGATCTGTTTCCTCTACACAGTCTTCCAGACACCCTGCTCCAAGCCTGTAGTGTTGACTGGGGGTTGTTTTGGCCAAAGTGCAGGACCTGGCACTTCGTCTTGTTGAACCTCGTCCCATTGGCTTCAGCCCAGCTATCCAACCTGTTCAGATCCCTCTGTAGGGTAGATCCCCTGACAGATTGACACTTTCAGCCAACTTGGTGTCATCTGTGAACTTGCTGAGGTTGCACTCAGTGCTACTGAAGAGGACAGGCCCCAATACCGAGCCCTGGGGAGCACCACTCGTGACCGATTGCCAGCTGGATTTAACTCCATTCACCATCACTCTCTGGGCCTGGCTCTCCAGCCAGTTCCTTACCCAGCAAAGAGTGTACCTGCCCAAGCCACAGGCTGCTGCAGGAGAATACTGTGGGAGACAGTGTCAAAGGCCTTGCTGAAGTCAAGGTCCACATCAACAGCCTTTCCCTCATCCACCAGAAGGGGCACAAGATCATAGAAGGAGATCAGGTTGGTCAAGCAGGATCTTCCCTTCATGAGCTCATGCTGGCTAGGCCTGTTCCCCCTGTTATCCCACACATGCCACGTGATCTCCCTCAAGACAATTTGCTCCATAACTTTCCCTGGCACCAAGGTCAGGCTGACAGGCCTGTAGTTCCCCATATCCTTATAACCCTTCTTACAGATGGGAGTCACATTGGCAAGCATCCAATCTTCTGGGACCTCATCAGTCTACCAGGAGTGCTGACAGACAATGGAAAGCGGTTTGGCTATCACCTCCTCCAGTTCCCTCAACACTGGGGTGAATCTCATCTGGCCCAATGGACTTGTGGCAGTCCAGTTGAAGTAGTAGGTCTCTGACTGTTTCCTCCTGAATTGTGGGGGGTTTATTCTGCGCCCCAGCTGAGATGTCTAGATCAGAGAATTGAGTACCCTGAGGATAACTGGTCTGACTTTTAAAGACAGACATAAAGAAGGCATTAAGAACCTTAGCCTTTTCCTTATCCTCAGTGGTCATGTTCTCAGTCTCATCCAGTAGTGAATAGAGGTTCTCCTTGGTTCTCCTCTTACTGTTGATATATTTGTAAAAACATTTCTTGTTCCTGTTTACTCCAGTGGGCAGGATGAGTTCAAGCTGGGCTTTTGCCATCCTTATTTTCTCTCTGCACATCTTAACAACTTCTTTGTACTCTTTCTGAGTTGCCCAACCCTTCTTTCATAGGAGGTAGATTCTCTTTTTCTCCTGGAGCCTCAAGAAAATCTCCCTGTTCATCCTCACTGGTATTCTTCCCTGCCAGCTCATTTTACAGCTTGGGGCAGCCTACTTCTGTGCCTTTAAGACTTCCTTCTCGAAGAGCAACCTGCTGTCCTGGACCACTTTACCCTCCAAGCCTGAATCCCAGAGGACCTACCTTACTAGTCTTCTAAACAATTCAAAGTCAGCCCTCCAGAAGTCCAAGGCAGCAGTTCTGCTGTCCTCCCTTCTGGCTCCACCAAGAATCAAGAACTCTACCATTTCATAGTCACAGTCAGTTTATGGAAAACAGAAACTATTAAGCAAACCTTAATGTTTGACTTCAATACAATTTTATGTTATAGATAAAATATACATCTATAAAATGCTAGTTGTTTGCCTTGAATGGAAAGAGAACTGGTTTAAAGTGTACCAGTCCACCAAGGTCTTCTAATTCCACTGTCTTCTAATTGTGACACTGAATACACTTTATGCCCTTACTCTAATTCAGGCTAAATAACTCAGATGACTACATGTAAATCCGGCTTTAATAATGAATGTATACTTACGTTAAATTCCTTTTAATGCAGCTAGTGTGAATCTATACATGTAATCTAAGGAATTCAGACCTACAGAAAAATGACTGCATCTTGGAAAGTGATGACTAAATTCAACTAAATTTGCAGAGAGAGTTGAAGTTTTCAAGTGAGCTAATATGATGGTCCTCAGATTTTCTAAGTCAAAAATTATCAAGAATAGGAAGGGAAGTGGTTTAATTTCCAGATGAAATGTTGATAAGAATGAATATTTTGCCCACACTTTTTTAGGGTATTAATAAGCTGAAAATAACCATGTCAGAGAATAACTTTGAGAGAATCAGTAAAAATCTTCTTAGATTATCAAAATGAAATTGAGAAGTGACTCTAATAAGATAAGTAAGAACCTTATCTGAGGGAAAAATGGGCAATTGAGATTTTTCTCACATAGAAGAATGTCAAAAGATATCATCAGGTCCAATGGCTCATCCAGCTTTACTGGCTTTTAACATATATTTTTCCAAATTTGGTGGATCATTTATCTTGTTGTGTCTGCTGTTTGTTGCTTAGGAGGTATGTCCCTAGTTCAAGTTCTTTAAATTGCTGTGCAATTAGTAGAAAGAGATAAATATCCCTTGAATAAAACTGATTTCTCCACGTAGATTAGACATCTGTTGTCTAAGTGAATCACTACTGTAAATTCCTGTACAGTGCAAAAGACTCTATTCCTTGTAGATTCGTTACAAGCGAAGATTTTGATGCAGATTTATCTATGCTACGAAAAGCAACACCAATGTAACTGTGAATCATGGTTTCATGCACCATTAACGGCACTTCAGGACAACCACTGAACAGTGGAGGGCAGTTTCTGAAAGATGACACAGGTTTTGAAGTATTCCTCTAAAGAGCCTAAAGAGTCATAACCAAAGAGACTAACAAGCCCCTAAAGGCAGAGCATCCAGATAATATCTGTGAACCACAAAAGTATTTTGGGCCCTCTGAGATGATTATCCAGTCCCTGAGAGTAAAAGCAGGAAGGACATGATGATAAGTATGAATTAAATATGGTGGGAAAAACTAGAAGGTGCAGGCAGCATCTCTGAAAATTGCTGTGATTCCAGATGTCTCAGCCTTAGGGTCAAATCATAGAATCATAGAATGGTTTGGGTTGGAAGGAACCTTTAAGATCATCCTGTTCCAACTTCCCTGCTACCCTACATAATTTGGGAATCAAAAAAACATCTACTGATATTTGGTTCTGGTTCTTTTTCAACATTAGTGTGAGTAAAGGAAGGACTGTTTTATTGATGGTTAACTTAATGATTAACTTATACCATCATGCTATCTGGATTTTACGGACTGCTTATGCCGTAGATGTCAATAATTCTAGTCTTTTCACTGGCAAAAGTCTTCAGTCCGCAAACTATTCTATGTTGTGTTTGTTCTAGAAAACACTGCTCTTCCTATGTGTGCATGCTCACTGTTCCCTCTAGCAATCTGTTCAGCAAAAGATGTCTCTACCAATCTGACAGAAAAAAAATTTTTTCTACAGACTTTGTAGTATCTGTTGTAGACTTTTCAGGTACTCATTACTACAAAGGCACTTCTACATCTCTCTGCATTAAGGGTTGTGGCATTTCTAATACTGAGCTTACTTAACTGCTACTTTTCCTCAAAGATCTCAAAGAAATTACTAATAATTGTTTGATCACTTTACTCTGTGGAGAGGAACAATGATTTTTTTTTTCAATAACATGAGAGGTACTTAACATTTACACAAGATCTAACATAAAAAAATTGAAAGAAATTTGAATAATATTATGGACTTTGAGAGACACTCATCTGTTCAAATCATTGATCCTTATCTCCTGGATTATCAGCGTATATGTTCTGCTGATTAATCCTTTCTTTCTAGGAACATATTGCAAGTCCAAAACTGTTGCTCTTAGGTTATTTTCCTGCCCAAGGAAAGATCTTGAATTATATTTCAAAACATTCAGACCTTGCAGACTGGCACCTGACTAAAGATCAACTAAATATTAAAAGGTTTTGTTGTTCATTTGAGCTTCAAGACAGAACACAGAAGTCCAGGGGTAAGTGACCAAGAACTATGGAATAAGCATTTTTTAATTAAAACTTACAGCGATAATTGGATGAAATTCATCTGTACACATATGAAAGAATGATTTTGGCATCATTTATAAACAAATTACTGGGAAAAAAAGAAAAAAAAAAAAGGAACAACCATGCTCCCTAAAATGCTGGGGGTGTGGGAGAATGGGGCATTGCAAGAACAAATAAAAATATGCAGAAATCCTTTCACAAGCACACATACATGCACACATATGCACACATACATTTTCTAAACTGAGCATTTCCCTATAAGAAGCTGCAGAGCATCCCAAAGACCTCATCATGGAGTACTTGTCCAGGAGTTTGCTATTGCTGCTACATTCTTTTGCTCTGAAGGTGTTTAGATACCATCAAGACTGATTGAACGATAAAACCTTCAGAGATGAGAGAGATATTTTACTTACACAGGACATGGTTTGCTGAAGTAAAGCGTGGTTATTTGCCACTTCATTTGTAGTCTAAAAAAAATTATACTTGACCCAGTTTAATTAACTGTGGGTTGTGGTTCAACATTTGAAAATGGTTACTAAGAAATAATATAGCTTTAAAAAACCACTATAAAACAATCCTTTTTGTGGTCTGTTCTCAAAGCAGAAGCATAGATTAAATGTGTGTACTGTATTTCCTTAAAGGTAGCAGTGCTGAATATGCAGGTGGTTTGATTCTACGGTTTTAACTTGGAGGTGTTAAAAGTTTCACATGAAGCAAATGTGTCTCTGAAGCAAGCAGCCTTTGAGCACAGTTTGTTTATTCTTTGTGGGTAGACTCTCCTTTTATGTTTATGTAAGTGCCTACTGTAGCTGGTGAAAGAAAGTGATTACCCAGGTCTGTATTTTATGAAGCTGAACTTTAAAGTTATGCTTAAATACAGCATTAATTAGTTGACAGCTTTAGATAATGAAGTGTTTTACGAATACATCGTTATAAATACAAGTGACTTCACAATGAGGTCTATGTGTGACTGGTCACAGGACACAGCTATAAAGAAGCAACATCTGATAATGATTACCAGTGTGGGTCAGATGTTAATGTCAACTAATGACAGCTTTACAGCTGTGAGCTGTGCTGATGATGTTCAGAAGCTGCAATCAGCAAAATATTGTTTTGGTGGTCTTTATCAAAGACAGTAAGGAGGGAATCACTTCAATTGTAATTTCAAAATGCTCTCCTGTAAGAGGTCACATGGGCAGCCAGGTTAGCCCTGAGGAGTGAGTAGGTATGGAAGTGGTCAGCTCCTCTGTTTCTTCAACATTTACAGACAGGCTGATTGACCAGCTGTTTTTTTCTCTGCACTGATTATTTGATAAAGGCTGTGTTTCATATCATTGGCTCAATTTCTTATCCTCTAAGTCACAGAATCCTTGTTTCAAACATTGTTCACCACAGACATAGGAACACACAGTGCAGACAAGGAATCTGACAGGGAAAAATAAATGAGGCTAACTGGGTAAGTCAAAGAGCAACTGTGTCCAAAACCTAACAGCAAAGCTATCAGCACTGAGGTATGTTTTGCCTGCAGAAATTTCTATTTTTGAATAAGGATGTGTCTGTAGAACTAAGGCAGGCACTGTCAACTTCTGTGAATATTAGTTTAGTGCATATTAAAACATCACAGCTCCCTGAGTCCATTTACTGTGGACTCTGACTCAAGAATTCTCTAGTCATGTGAAGGCAGCAAGTTCTGCCCATCTATGGAGTTCAGAGTTTTGACTTCTTTTTGGAGCAATCTTTTATTAACAATACTCTCCAAATATATCCTGTTCTGATTATCTGAATGGATTGTCTGGACGCTAAATGAAGTATTCTCTGTGTAGTTGTACTTTCTAACATGACTTGGCACTGAGTTTTAAAATTGCAGTTGCTAAACAGGTGGGTTTATTCCAAAAGTTTGAAAATTAGTAAGTGGCAAATTAATGTACAGAACCTTGTGTTGATGCTAGACACTTACATGAGGAAAGAAAGGAGGGAGGCAAATTGATGAGGCCAGGCTCTTCTCAGTGGTGTGTAGTAACAAGGCAAGGAGCAATGGCCTATAAGTTAAATATAGGAAGTTCCATACAAACATGTGGAAGAACTTCTTTATGGTGAGGGTGACGGCGCATGGGAACAGGCTGCCTGGAGAGGTTGTGGAGTCTCCATCTATGGAGATATTCCAGGCCTGGTTGGACACCTACCTTCCAACCTCTCCATTTCTGTGATTCTGTGAAAAGCATCTGAATCAGACTTGAAGAAAAGAGCTATTGATGGGGCTCACTGTCACACACCAAGATAGAAAACTGCTTAACTTACAGACAATTAGAATCACTGAGATAATTTGGACATATGTGATGGTAAACTTGAAAAGTAACTATGTTAAATACCTTTGAAAACTCATATACAGCATTTAACAGGAACTCCTCAATGTAACTTACTGAAAAATAATGGAATCCTAAAGGAATATAGTATTTATTGTAATGTGGCCATTGTCAAATCATCAAAGCCTAGCTCATCATTCTCATGTTGGTCTGATGGAACTTTGAGAGATAGTTCTTAGGAACTAGACTTGCTCTGAGAATTTAGCTCTGTCATTGTGGAGTTCTCATCCAGTGCTACCCAACTTTGATTATAAACTCACTTAAGGACAGTCAGTAAGATGAGGAATCTCAGAAAATCGACTTCATGAGGATGAGGTTTACTTCCCCAGTGCATAAAACTCTCTTCATATCATGCCACCTTCAGATTTTCTCCTGCAATTTTTTAAGGGAGAGTTTGTAACAGAAGCAGGGCCTACTTGTTGATCATAGCCATATTCATACATGAAAGTAGCAGAAAGACCCTTCTGAACATATCAAACACCTCTGGAAAAATAAAACTGTCACTTACCACCTGATACTCATCACTTTCTCTAGATACTGCCATGTGTTACTTAACTCTGAACCTTTATATTTAGAAGAGTTGGATAATTGCTTCCATAGGGTCATTATTTTAGAATCAAAGATTAACTCTGTACCCTCCATTAAATCCATAAGTCTTCTTAGCTCCAGCTGTGTTGATGGTAGTAGCTTTCTACAGCTACTATCATTATGAGCAAGAATGTCTCTTATCTACCACTGCAAACGCAATTTGAAAACCTATTTTAAATGTGGCTGGAATGAGTTATTTTGCAAGTCTGCAGTAGACTAATGAAGCTTAGGGAAAAAGCTTGTTTAAGATAAGATCCAAATGTGTTGCAAGACATGAATCTCCTAAGTGAGATAAGGCTGCAACCAAATACATACTGGCATTAGATCAAAAGTAATTGCTCACTCATTTCTGAAAGCTTGATTCTAATCAGAGATGCATAAGCCACTTTCCTATGTCTCTCAACTGAAACAACAAAGGTTGAGGTGTATTTGTAATCAGCAGGTTTTGGAAGATGTAGAATCATCTGATGTGAATAGTTATTTTTGTTCATGTTATATGCACTCTAATTCATAATAACTTGACCTTGTGGCAACACTTTCTTTTAATGTCTGCTTCATTTTCATGGTATGTTAGCAAAGCTATGTTAGAATGAGGCCCTCTGCATTTGTATTTGTTTCTATTTCTATGAATGTTCTGTTTTTTAATGTTTATCTCTACTAGGTGCATTTAACTATGATGCAATTTCGAAACTTTCATATGGTTTAGGATCCCAAAATAGAAACGGTCTTTCTTATCGCATAAGAGCAGTGTTTTGCAAAATGCAAAGATGTTAACTCTGCAATTGTGGATTTGTTGTACAGGGCTTCTGGATATGTAATTCATCTTCAAATGGGTTCAGCCTTAAGATATTGAGAAGAATTTGTATTAGAGCTCTGGGGGCCTGTCCAGAAAATGCAACACCTCAAGGTTCTTTAATGATAAGGGTTCAAAGGGAGCATTCACTGACCTTTCACTGGGAGACCCCACTGATATTACTGCACAGGTTCACCTCTCCTTTATATCCTCATGATTACCATTTTCTCCTCCCCATGTCTCTGCCACATCATTCCTTACTACAGAGGATTCATGTCCTTAGTCCATAGTAACATTTTCCATGACAGAAATGACAAGAAACTCTTAAACTCTGAATGAATTCATCATTTTTTCATTAACTTTAATAATGATAATTTGTCATAACACATTATAACAAATTCTAAGAATTCATCCGAGCCAGTGTCTGAAAATCCCATTCTCTATAGCTGAACAGAAAATCAGTATTAAGATTTAAGTTAACTGAAAGCTTGGAAGCATTTGCAAGAGGACAAGAGGACAGCTCTGAAAAATATTTTACATTGAACAGAAGAACCTCATCAATTCCTCAAAAATTGAATTGTTGTAAAAAATTGTCTCAATAGCGAATCCAAGGCTTTGCTTTCATACTTTGTTGTGATTTCTACATTTCATTCAGCAGCTATCACAGCCCTGACCAATATTTCAGCCAGGAGGCAACAGCTACACCTTTTTAATCAGATGAAACTGCTCCAGAGTTGGCAGTATTTTGGATTTATTGCGGCATTTTTCTTTTGAAAGTATATACATGAACCCCCCCAGCCCTTTAGATAACTGACTGCACATCTTGACTCATCAAACATCTTTGCAGTACTGTTCTTGACTGATGACGAAGATGATTGAAACATGTGCTAAAAACAAAACTGTATTTATACCTTGTTGGTGTACAGTAAACATCACTCAATGTTTCTTAAAAGTTTCCCATTGAAGTATGATAGAACAAAAATTTTTAAGACAGCTAATTTCTGGTTTTATATGGGGCTGGAGTGTTTGACTTGAAGAAACATATTTGTTTAAAAAACAATTTGGAGACATATGTAGCCATGGTTCTTGCAATAGACAGATCATCTTTCACACCACTGACCTATAGATGCTTGTTAATATTAATACTAACTTCTGGATTGTTTTCCTCCTTAACTCTAACACTCTTCTGCAAACTGTCCCACCAGATAAAAGCTATCACAAAATTTGTCATCAAATTAGGAAGCCACACGGCTTGTGTTTCTAGTCTGTTATGGTTTTTTATTTTCAGCACAGTATTTTTATTTTATCATTTGTTATTTTATTCATAGATTCATAGATGCATTAGGTTGGAAAGGACCTACAAGATCATCTAGTCCAACCATCCTCCTATCACCATCCCTACCCACTAAACTACTAAATCAAATCCCTTAGCACCTCATCTAAACGCTTCTTGAACAGCGCTAGGGATGGTGCCTCAACCACCTCCCTAGGCAGGCCATTCCAGTGCCTGACCACTCTTTCAGAGAAAAAGTTTCTCCTCAAATCTAATCTAAATCTTCCTTGGCGCAACTTGTGGCCATTCCCTCTTGTCCTGTCACTAGTAACCTGGGAGAAGAGGCTGACCCCCTCCTCACCACAATCCCCCTTCAGGAAGTGGTAGAGTGCAATAAGGTCCCCTCTGAGCCTCCTTTTCTCCAGACTAAACAATCCCAGCTCCCTCAGCCGCTCCTCATAAGACTTGTGCTCCAGACCCCTCACCAGTTTTGTTGCCCTTCTCTGAACACGCTCCAGGGCCTCAATGTCTTTCTTGTAGTGAGGGGCCCAAAACTGAACACAGTACTCGAGGTGCGGCCGCACCAGAGCTGAGTACAGGGGGATGATCACCTCCCTGCTCCTGCTGGCTACACTATTTCTAATACAGGCCAGGATGCCGTTGGCCTTCTTGGCCACCTGGGCACACTGCCGGCTCATGTTAAGCCGAGCATCAACCAACACCCCCAGGTCCTTTTCCTCTATGCAGTCTTCAAGCCACTCTGCCCCAAGCCTATAGCATTGCATGGGGTTATTGTGGCCAAAGTGCAGGACCCGGCACTTGGCCTTATTGAACCTCATCCCATTGATCTCAGCCCAGCTATTCAGCCTATCCAAATCCCTCTGAAGGGCCTCCCTACCCTCTGGCAGATCAACACATCCTCCCAGCTTGGTGTCATCTGCAAACTTACTGAGGGTACACTCAATCCCCTCATCTAGGTCATCAATAAAGATATTAAACAAGATGGGCCCCAATACCGACCCCTGGGGGACACCACTCGTAACAGGACGCCAGCTGGACTTAACTCCATTAACCACTACCCGCTGGGCACGGCCCTCTAGCCAGTTCCCCACCCAGAGGAGAGTGAACCTGTCCACACCACGGGCTGCCAGTTTCCCCAGGAGAATACTGTGGGAGACCGTGTCAAAGGCCTTGCTGAAGTCCAGGTAGACTACATCAACAGCCTTTCCCTCATCTACCAGTCTGGCCACCCAGTCATAGAAGGAGATGAGGTTGGACAAGCACGACCTGCCCTTTGTGAACCCGTGCTGGCTGGGTCTGATCCCCTGGTTGCCGTGCATGTGCCGTGTGATCTCCCTCAAGATCATCTGCTCCATAACTTTCCCTGACACCTAGGTGAGGCTGACAGGCCTGTAGTTCCCCGGATCTTCCTTACGGCCTTTCTTGTAGATGGGAGTCACATCAGCCAGCCTCCAATCTTGTGGGACCTCTCCAGATAACCAGGAATGCTGATAGATGGTAGAAAGCAGACAACTTTAGCCACCAACATTACTTCTTAGCCATGTTGCAGTGGTGTAGAAGCATTTTGAAACTATGAATTACTTCATCAACCTGAATTACTCTTCAAGTCTTGGGCAGCCTGCTTTAGGTGTCCCTTTTCAAGCAAGGAAGTTGGAGCAGAAAATCTCAAGAGATGCCCTCCAACCTAAACCACTCTGTAATACCTTCTCCTTTCTTATTTCCTTTCCTCTGGAAGTATTTTAATGTGCTATTTATAATTCCTCTCATGTGAGTGGTTACAAAATGGTCAGATCATTGATAAAAGTTTAGACAAAGGACATAAAGAGGTCTGGTTCCCATTTCTTAGCCAAGGCAAAGCAGACTTCACATGGTCAGTCCCATCATCAGGTTTTTGTGTAAAGGAATTGGTGTCTCCAGGAAACAATGGAGTCTGATTCATGTGGCAAACATGTGTGTCATAATCCAAAGACTTCAACTCTGATTAGCCTCACTCTTTAGAGCTTTTGAGTCTTTGTAATAACTACTCTTAGCTTCGGGATTTCTTTAAATAGATTTCATGTCTTAAAAACATAGAAAATTGGAAATACCAAAACAAAAAATAATGTGAACTTCTAATACCGCTTCTACAAGTAGGAAATGCTAGTGCTCAGGATAACCACAAAGTGGTTATTTGTCTCTCTTCTGTAATGTATCTGTTCTATTATAATCTTAAAGTAGACCACAGCACACTTCAATATATTCTCACCTGAGAGCCTTTCAGGTCATGTAAGGTGATGTGCAGAGGAAGGCTCTGAGTTGCACAGTGGAGAGTCCTGCTTCTAAGTGTTCTCCTTCCCTTGTAATTACAGCTGAAAGAGGTGAAATATACAGAGAAATAAGATTTTAGAAAGAGAAAGAGCTTCTTTTAAGCCACTGTACTCTATTTTTAAGAACTATGCCCACCAGAGGTCCATTTAGATGGCAGGAAAGTAGCAGAGAGCTCAACAGATAGCAGTGAGCTCTGGGCTGTTTCTTTCACAGGTCTTTCTGTTTTACTGTCCATAAAGAACATTCACAAACAACAATGCAATGGAGGAACAGTGATTTCACAGATTCATAGAAGATAAAGCTTTTTAGGCTCCAAGCAAGCAGAAACGCCAAGAAAGCCACAAGTTACTATTAAAAAGATAGTAAGAGGTAAATTATAAATTAAAGCTGTAACCACAGATATTAGATAATTACATTGAAACAAAGGTATACTAGAATGCATGTCAGATGTACCAAGTAAAATCAATTTCATTTTCTGTTTTGATGGAGACATAGTACGAATTAGAAAATCAAGATCACTGGAGTTCTACGTTCCCAAATTATTTTTCAGGTTGTAAAGCTCATAGCAGCTTAAGAATTTTCCCTGTAATATTTTCAACTCATCTCCATACTCATTTATCATTAGCAGCATTAATAATCGTTGTTTTTTTTTCTTTTTTCCCTCACAGATATAGATTCATGAAATATATAGTCCACGCAATCTGTATAACCTGTGTGTAAACTGCATGAATTAATCTGTATATTAATCTAAAAAAGAATGACATTTTTCAAATTAAAGAAAAATCAGCACACTTCCTTCCCACAGTGTTCTCTGTTCAGTCAAATTATTGTGTTGTTTCACTGTTTTGGAGACAGGAAATCCTTCTTCCCTAAGGATGTTTTCCATGCAGTATGCAGTTTATACCACAGGGAGGCGGTGGATTCACCATCCGTGGAGGATTTCAAGAAATAAGTAGATGCTGTACTTAGGGACATGGTTTAGTGGGTAAGGTGGTGATGGATCAACGGTTGATCAAGGTGATCTTAGTGATCTTTTCCAACCTTAATGATTCTGTGATTCTATTCTATGCAGCTCTTGTTATGGTCTGTCTGCTACCTTGGGTTGGACAGAATAAAGCAACTTCATTTTCAACACATGAAAACTTTCCTGGATTTTTGAGCAAAATGTACAAATATTCCATCTCTATTTGCCATTCCATTTACCAGTACATCAGTATATGTTTCCAGCTCCCCAGCAGGCACTACTCCCTTGCTTTCAATACTCTGATACTCTTCTGGCTGTACCTGCTAGGTTTCCCAGCAATGAAGGTAAACACTGAAGTTGTTTATCCTGTAGAGGTCTGCTACTGCCCTGTGAAGCAGAGCAGGAGAGACAGAGGGAAGTGCTGAAAATAGCAATGTTGTGCATATTTCTGGCTTTCTGAGCCTTATTCTTTTACAGTTTGATGGTCAATGACTCTTTTTCTAACTTGTCATATGAAAAATACTTTGTCCTTAAACCTCAGAAAGTCTCACTTTGACCCTATCCCTACTTCCATTGAAATGACTGAGTTTCTTTTTGCCATCTAGAACAGTATCAGACACTTCATTTGTCATACAGAATGAGTCTTCAATGTGATTTTTTTGGGGGGGCTGTTCTTATTTACATTTCAAGAAAATTATTGGAGGAAATAAGAGAGCTTAAAGAATGAATATTCCACAATCTGTGTTAGTTTGTTAAATAGCAAGGATCCTGATGATGAAAAATATCACAGGGAAGTTTTATTTCCTCTCTGAATGCAACTTCTGAATGATTACTCTACGCAACTCTTTTCCATTTAATGTGAATCACAACCTAAGTGATGGTATTTCATCAGTAGATCAGATCAGATACATGCACTGAGCTTTTAAATGAACTTTTTTGCACAACCAAATGGGTCGGTCTGTCATGAAAATGATGAAAAAAAAATAGATGGTGCAGAGATTCGGAAAGTGAACTGTAATAGGAATCTCAACAAACTGAGATCAGCTGTTAAGATGTTTGCAATTTTAAAAGCGTTTTTGTCTCCTCTTACTTTGACAGCATGGAACACATTNATGAGGTGCTAAGGGATTTGATTTAGTAGTTTAGTGGGTAGGGATGGTGATAGGAGGATGGTTGGACTAGATGATCTTGTAGGTCCTTTCCAACCTAATGCATCTATGAATCTATGAATCTACATTCAGGGTTCAGTTCAAGTGTTTTTCCCATGTAATCTTTCCCAGACTCCTCCTGGGGGATGCTCATTCAGTCATGCTGCTGAAGAATTTATCCCTCAATGATGTACAAAAATAAAGTGTTAAAAATTTCTAGCTAAATTGGAAGGCCAGGAATCAAAAACCTATGAAATGGCAGAATTAAGCTTGCCCGTGTAAGCCAGCCTTGCTGGATAGTCAATTACTGTACTTAATGATCATGGTTGTGTACCACTTGCTCCATTTTTGTTGCTGGAGTCATGGTGCTCATCTGAAAAGTACTCAATAGTCTCTTTCATGTTTAATACGGTCTTAAGTCACTTCTATGACACAGTGCTCAATTCTTGCTCTGAAAACACTGTTCCTAACTTTGTGAGATTTTACTCCCCCATCAGAAAAGGAGATTATAGTAACCCTACATTAAAATGATGATAATGAAATGAAGAGATTCTACCCCAGCAGTAATAGACCACTACCTCTGCACTGGGCATGAAGCAGACATTTTGTTCACAGGTTTCACAACTAGATCTATTTCAGATCCCTGAATGAAGTCTGACAAGGTCTGAAAGACTATTAGCCAAAAAGTTTTATGGCAGAGTATTGTGGGGTTGTCCTTGCAATGCAAGAATCACCAGCTGTATTGTATAATGTGTGAATGCGATAAAATTGCTATGCGTGATGGAATGGTAAAAAAGCTACAGTACCTAGAGACCAGGCCTTTTATCTCTGCAAAGGATGCTGACTCTCAATGATATCTGCATGCCAGCTGCTTGACTCAGACCCACTTCCAAAATATTTCTCCTGTGGATGCCAAACTTCTGGAGGGAAGAAGCAGCTACAGGAACAGGGACTGGAGTTTAGCGGTGCTTTCTTGTGTCTGTAGTGGTGAGCATGATATTGGTATCTAAGTGCAGTATATGAAGATAGCTACCTCATACCATATCTCACATTTGTAGAGCTAATATTTTATGAGGGAAACTGTTCCAGGAAATGTTTTGCTTTGGTTTTATCTTGCTGCCTTCAAAAGCGTATTATTATTACGTCAAGGTTATTTTGATTTCCTCGGAACACAGAAATGAGGGGAAGAAGTAATGCTTTTTCCACATCTCATAATCATTGTGTCCTGTACTCCACAACCTATGATGAGCAAGGAAGAAACACAAGACTTTGTCTTACATCTAGGTCTAGGCATCTGCAGGTATGAAAGCCAAAACCTACCCCTGCCCCATCCAATGCACAGAACTCAACATAACCAGCAGAATTAGACAGTGCTGAAGAGTTCAAGATATTTAGGCAGATCTCTTAGATGCTTTTCTCCAAGACAGAGAGATACTGTTTTTCTACTGAGAAAACAGCAGATGCGACTCATACTTCTGTCTTTCATAGGTAGATTCAGCTTGAGGAGGCAACCCCTGTGATGAGAGGCTGTGCAGGTGAGTGTGATGCTGGTTCCTGCTGGCCTGGACTGGATTAAGAACTGACTCCAGGTAAGTCCAAGTAAGGTAACAGTAATATTCCTTCAGAGGAAATGGTTGGGAACAACCCTTATCAGCACACTGGTGTCTGTATGTTAGACCAGGAATGTGATATGTAATTTTGCTTCATTACACCTCCAGTTTGCCCCAGAAAAATAGAACCCTTCTCACTGGCAACACAGGTCTCCTGGTCTTTGTATGAACCTGAATTAGATAGCGATACGAGCAATCCCTACGCAGGAAGGAACAGGCCATAGTCATTTTCTGCCTGGCATTTCCATGAATTGGTATTGCTTATAAACCATTTGAACAGAAAATAGATAAAAGCTTCTTCTTAAGATACTGTATGCAATACAAGTTGCCTAAGCAGTGTGATATTCATGATTTATTTCTTATTTGAGAAAGAAATATTTTTTCACTGTTCCGCCTAAAGAGTGCTACAGCGTTTTTGGAGACTTATGCGGTATATAGCAGCAAACAATGTCTAGCACTTAGAAAAACTTTGTAATTGGACAACATACTGCCAGGAAGAAAGACACCATAAAAGAGGAAGGTACGGAAAATGACAGCACAGGGACAGACCATACACGCAAAACAGAAAATGAAAATGAGTGTTGGGAAATAGCGTGCTATGCTTCGCAACAATTATCATCTCAGGATCTAATATTTCCTATTTAAGTAAACATTTTCTTCCTAAGTACTGCCAAAACTGTGGAATTTATGTTTTATAAGGCTTCAACAAAGCATGTATCTACCAACTGGCATAGCTTGACTTTAACCCAGTATTTTTAAATCTGATGTAGTTTGTTTGAAATGTTCAAACATATTTGACAACTTTTACATCAAGGTTGTTGTTTTTTGCTTATACGCACACAAATGCCAATTACAACTGGTATTTGTGTGTGTATAAGTAAAATATTATTTTTCAAAAATCTCCAGCTTTAAGAAACTGCAGATGAAGCAGAACATAGGCAAAGGTAGAAATCTTCATTTCTTCAAAGATTAAGAATAGCTATCTAGGCTTACACTTCATTTCTCGCTTGTATATATAAATATAATGATGACAGCTTCTTGATGATTATTTTTTATTTAAACAAACAAACAAACAAACAAATCAGTTTGTTGCCAAGTAAGTTCTTTGCTGTGAAGTTCTAATTCCCAGTCAAGGAATATTATTACATCCTTTTGAAAGTGCAGGAATCACTTGTGTGACAGAAGTGCTACACTTGGGGCAGAGTAGGTCATGCTATCTAACATCTACATTCCTGAACTCTTCACTGTGAAGAATTTTTTAATGTTTTATAGCCATGTTAGACACAAAGAGCTACTACAGAGTACTTTGTAACCCAGAAGATAAGGTCAGTGCTAACTGGGCATAACAAATCACCACTATGTATTTTGACCTTGGATTCCAGTGTATAAAAATGATTAGGGAAGGGGGAGAAATCACATTTATCTACACTGCAGACCAGCTGTGAGTATTTATTAGCTTCTTAGTATGTTTGTATGACATGACCTTGGTGATGAAGCAGCAAACAGCTAAAAGCAGTACGCAATCTCCCTCTCTCCTTCCTAGGACCTTGTGTTTGCTCAGCACAGGATAATTCCTTCCAAGTCAGTTTCTCCTAACCTCTGTACCTTTGTCTTGGCAACTGTAAAAATATTCTTTACAAATCATGGATGGATAATCTGACAGACTCCATGAGTAATCAAAGCCTGATGAGACTAGTCTTGCCCCAGTGGCCATTTTGTTTGACTGATTTTTATTACTACCAGGGAGATGCAGTCTGTGCAAAAACATGCTTAAAATAGACCTTATGGGAACTGCGTAGTGCCAAGGGAGCTCCCATTCATTTCTATCTAGTAAGAAGCCTGGTTTAAGTACGTTTTATTGTGGGTTTCTTGCAAAGGAGGATTTCTCTGCAGGAAAACAGAGGCTCAGAGTACACCTGATAAACCGAGCCTTTGTTATCAGGCATTGCAGAACTAGCAGTGCCTCCTGCTCAGTCCACTTTGTCCCAGCCCTGCCCTGAGATGTAGGAGGAGAGGAGAGCTGCACCTCTGGACCCATGCCTCAGCAAGGGGGTTTTGATGAAAAACTGAAAACCAGCAACTAAACACTCTCCTTTTCCTCTTATTCAGAAGCAGATAATAATGATTTGAGTCATATGTTCCAGATATGGGAAAACACATCTGTGGCTCACTTTCAGCAGCTCAAAGTTGAGCTTGCAAAGGTTTTGCTAGCTTCATCTTTAAAATAAGAGATGAGTGGTGCTTGGGAGTTCATTTAAAAATCCAAAGTTGATCAGAAAGGTACTCTGTACTGAAAAGTGGCTCCTGTGTACTAACATTAGCCTTTTTTACAAGATTATACATTAGTGCTCAAATGGATATCAGCAATTTACTGTCCTGAATTCACTACCTAATCACTATCTGCTATCAGTCAGCATGTGGTACGTTACAGAACCATAGAATCACAAAATGGCTTGAGTTGGAAGGGGTCTCAAACATCATCTACTTTCAACCTCCCCTACCACAAGAGGGTTACCACCCACCAGCTCAGGCTACCAAGAGCCCCATCCAACTTGGTCTTGAGCACCTCCAGGGATGGGGCATCCACAGCTTCTCTGAGCAGCCTGTACCAGTGCCTTGCCACTCTTTCAGTGAAAAATTTCTCACATTTTATCTAAATCACCCATCTTTTAGTTAAAAATCATTCCCCCTTGTTCTACCTTGTCCCATCACTATCTACGCATGTAAAATGTTGATTTCCCTCCTGCTTATATGCTCCCTTTAAGTACTGAAAGGCCACAATGTACTTTTCCTGGAACTTTCTCTTCTCCAGGCTTAACAAGCGCAGCCTGTCTTCATAGGAGAGGAGCTCCAACCCTCTGATAATCCTCGTGGCCCTGTTCACGACCTGTTTCAACAGCTCCATGTCTTTATTGTTCTGGGATCCCCAGGCCTGGACACAGTACTCCACATGGGTCTTAACAAGAGCAGAGGGTGCACTCGACCTGATCATGAATGTCATTGATAAAGATGTTGAAGAGCATCAGTCCCAAGATGAATCCCTGGAGAACACCACTGATCACCTGCTTCCACATGGACATGGAACCATTGACCACAAACCCTCTGGCTGCGAACTTCCAATCAATTCCTTATCCACCCTTGAAACACATACCACTCCAATTTGGAGATAAAAATGAAGTGTGGGACCACGTCAAAGGCCTTGCACAAGTCCTAGTAGATGATTGTCCTCACACTTGTTTTTTTCTAGCAAATACAATGAAAGATTAACAACTCTCTCCCTTCTAGTCCAAACTTATTTTCCATGGATCTGGTTATACCTTATCCTGCCTCACACAACAGTCCATTATTTCTTGAAGATATATGGACTACTACTGCATTACTTGTAACAGACAGTTTTAGTGCACCAAATATGTTGTTTCTAGGTTAAGCCCAAACCAGAGACTTCCTTGAGCAGACAGAGCAAGGAATTAGTGTCGTCTCCAGAATCAGCACTCCCACAGCTCTGGTGACATTACCATAAAATACTTGTTATGGGAAAACAGAGAATGCACTCGATGTATGAAGATGAGAATTTATTGTAAGTGTAATTGAAACCTTAAAAGTCCATTCAAGGGATGGATATTAGCACTGATCTCATTACTGAAAAGGAAAAAAGTCAGTGAGGAGAAGAATGCTGTTACAGAGGAAATATTTCATTAGTAACTATACACTTAAAATTACTATACACTTTTTTTGGTGTTGTGCTCAGCCTTCCACTCCCTTCAGGTTCCTGATGTTAATGGCTTCAATCTGGGGCTGGGTGAGTATGGCGAGCCACCTGCAGCCCAAGTCCTTCACAGGGAGAAAAGAATTGTAAGTGTCAATGGCTTATTCTTCTATGGATTCACATGACACAAAGGGTCATTTTCATATGCTGTCTGTTGTTCTTTCTTCACTGATCCACAAGTCCACTTCAAATCTGATTTTACTACACATAATGTGTTTCACATGTGTTAGATGGTTCTGCTGGGTCCTTGCTCTCCTGGTTGTCCCTAATGGCAGTGCAGCCCATGGCCAGGTGTTCATTTCTGTACTTGGCCATTGGTGAGTTCACTGCAACCATACTCAGTCCAGTACTCAGTCTGTGCCCTGTCCCTTATTGCCTTGTCCTGAATGCCTCAGTATAGCACCCCATGTCTCCACTTCCAGTACCTCTATTATCATAACTAATTGTTCTTTTATCATAACATAATCAGAACTAGCATTGTTCTCCAGGAGTTTGTACTAGGTCCTGTCTTGTTCAACTTCTGCATCAGTGACCTGAATGAAGGGACAGAGCATGTTTTCTGACAATACAAAGCTAAGAAGAATGGCTGACACACCAGGAGGCTGTGATGCTATTCAGTGAGATCTGGACAAACTGAAAAGTTTGGAGATGACCTGCTGGGAAAGAGCTCTGCAGAGAATGATCTGCTTGTCCTGGTTTAACAACAGGTCATCCATGAGCCAGCAGCATGCCTTGGTGGCCTAGAAGGCCAGAGGTATCCTGGGGAGCATTAAAAAGAGTGTGCCCAGCAGGTCAAGGGAGGTGACCTTCCCCCTCTACTTTGCCCTGGTGAGGCCACATCTGGAGTAATGTGTCCAGTTCTGGGCTCCTCAGTTCAAGAAAGACAGGGAACTTCTAGAGAGAGCTCATCAGAGGGTGACAAAAATGTCTGGGTCTTGTCTTGGCACATCTCCTGTATGAGGAAAGGGTGAGAGAGCTGGGACTGTTCACCTTGGGGAAGAGAAGGCTGAGAGGGGATCTCATCACTGTTTACAAATATCTTAAGTGTGGAAGTCAAGCCCCTGGATGGGGCTGGGCTCTTTTTGATGATGTACAGTGACAGAACAAGAGTCAACAGGCAATAAGTGGAACACAGTAAGTTCCATAAAAACATGAGGAAAAACTTCTTGACTGTGTGGGTGACAGAGCACTGGGACAAGCTGCCCAGAGAGGCTGTGGAGTCTCCTTCTCTGGAGGTATTCAAAATCTGCATGGACACTTTCCTGTGCAACCTACTGTAGGGAGCCTGCTTTAGCAGGGATTTGGATTTGGTGACCTCCAGAGTCCCCTTCCAATCTCTATGATTCTAAGATTCTGTGATTTTATATCAGACCTGTATTTCTCCACAAGTCATTATGGTCAAGTCACAAATACTGTGTGCTTGTCTAAAGCTATCATCATATCATCTGAAGACACAGGCAACAGTACAGAGCCTGTGGCCTGTCCCCACGGGTGGCAATGATGCATTGATGTAGCTGCAGAACCACTCTGGGATGATGGACAGACCCATACTATTTCCCTGCACAACGACAAATAGCCAGAAAACCTTTTTCCTGTGGCATTACCTGAGAAGATCCAGTTCTCACCTGCTTCATATATCTCCCCACAAAGCCGCTGAGTTCAGTAGGAAAACAGGTCATATGAAACTTCCCTGCATCTACAGATAGGAGATTGTGCAAGAAGTTGGAAAACCATGCTGCTCACAGGGCTCATCCTGCTCCATTAAAAGCAAAGCAGGAGAATTCAGATCCAGTCATTCAAACATAACAACAGTTGTGACGGTGGTGATTACAACAGCAAGTACCACATATTTTCATTTTGCAGTAAACTGCTGTCTTTCTAAAAAGATGAATTCTACAGTTGCTAACCTGAGGGTTGCTTTAGTCCAAAGCCTTTGAATTTATGGTGAGTAATTTTATTATGATGATGAGGCAGGAACTCATTTTCAGTGAAACAGATGATGAGTAAGCTGAAACAAGGCAATTTTCAAGGAAACACCTCAGTCATACATGACCTGGTACAGCCACGAAGGTATAAATGACTGCTGGGCTTCTCAACAAAGAGAAATGTGTAACCACAGGAAGTGAGTGCCCCATTTCATGTTAAGAGTATACTCTTGCTGTACCTGTGTTCTTCTACAAATAAGAGACACAGGATTAAACAGAGGTTGCCTTCCTCACAGTGGGTCTTGTTTTACAGTAAAGAAGGAAAAAAAGATGTTTCAGCTGAACAGAATCCCTAGGGAAAACACAGATCTTGCCTGTGAATTCAGCTGCTGTTGAAGTTACACCACTCGCACATTCCTCAGCCGTTGCTTCAGCATAAGTGAAAGCATTGAACAATACACAAAGTAGCAACATGGGAAAGTTGCAGAAGTAAATTATTTTTTCATCCCCTCTTTTTTGCTACAAGTGTTGTTTTTCAAGGAAAAGAACAGCGTCAATTCAAAGCCTGCAATACAGATTTCTATTTGCATGCTCATAGCACAGAGCTTCCAAAAGTAACTTCCCCGGACCAAGACCTCTCAATTACCATATAAAATATTTAGGTCCCTTTCCCATTGTGTGGGAACATAATGTACCAGCAGAGGCCATTTCAGACGGGTTGCACTGCATTCTGCTCAGATCATCCACCCACCTCCCCATGCCCACCTGTCACCCATCCCTCAATCCATCCATCTGGAACAGCATTGGAACAGTGTGAGAAGGTGTGGATGCCCCATCTCTGGAGGCATTCAAGGCCAGGCTGGATGGGGCCCTGGGCATCCTGATCTGGTGGGTGACAACATCAGAGGGTTGGAATTGGGTGGTCTCTAAAGCCCCTTCAGACCTAAAAAAGCATATAAATAAATAAAATAATGAATTTATGAACTCTTTTAATCTGTATTCTCACTTCCTAAGGAAAACTCCATAAAAATCAAAGAAGAATTCCCCCCAGAAGTTTTCACAAATTCTGCAGAAGGAAATAAATGACATCTGGCAGCTGGAAGACCTCTCTTCTCTCATTTTCACTCCAGAGAAGCCAGAGAGCTTGAAATGAAAGTAGATGCTGCAGGTAAGATACATTTCTAGCTTTCTCTTTCTCTCCTAAAGAGGGAGCTAGAAAACTGTTTGATTCAGTTGAATTACGTTTTGGTGGTTTCCTTGCTGTTGTTTTCAGCTAACTTTATGACCCCTGCATTCCAGTCAATTAATTTTCTTCTGTTATTTTAAAATTATGAGGAAGGAAATAATTTTATTTGCATTCAGGGGCTTTGTTAATCTTGTTCTAGGCTGTAACAAAAGAGAGCTGAGTGGCAAAATGTTAAGTGTTAAGAAAATACAAATAGATTAATTGCTAAACTAGGATTAAATATGGTGCCTGTGTCTTATTGTACCTATTTTTTATGGTTATTATATCTTAAAAGTAGTAAGCAGAAACAAGGGCCAAAATGGCCTAAGTGCCATGCCAAAATTTCCATACTGTTGTTGAGGTCCAGATGTATATTCTCCAGTAATTTTCCTGCTTCCTGATACCTCAGTAACTCCCAATCTGTGGGATCAATTCACTGCCAGAAGAATGAAAGTAGTGGTGCCTCGTTGTCTTTAACTGCATACACGGTTCAGATCATGCATTTTCAAGAGAATTTTAAGATCTGCTCTGAATGTAATTGCCAGTGGTGGTTACTATGTTGAAAAATAGTGTTTCATGTGTGATAATCTGCTCAATCAAATAGATAGCTTTATTGTGTATCTCTTGTAGTTTCCACATAAACAGGAAGTATTTCTTTCAGAGCAACCTACTTATACTGAAATTGGAATATGTTCAGAGAATAGCAGTCTGTATACACTTCTCATTGCATGTGAGGACAGAAGAGGGCGAAGTATTATTTAAACCAAAGACATTGTTGGTAGGAGTGCATATAGATATAAATTGTCTTTGGATGTTAATACATTAAAAATGACTTTTAAACACTGGAGCAGTCATATTCTAGGGCAGCCTTCTGGTGAACAGAAGAGACGGGAATGTCAGCACTTATGAACTGATCGGTGGACTGTTTGATGGACAAGGAAGTGGTTGGAAGATCATACCCAGAGAGTGGTGGTCAATGGCTCAGTGTGTGGTTGGAGATCAGCAGCAAGTGGTACTCCTCACTGGACCAGTGCTCTTTAATATCTTCATCAATGACATCAACAGTGAGATCAAGTGCACTCAGCACGTTTGTGGATGCCACCAAGTTGTGTGGTGCAGTCAACATGCTTGAGAGACAGAATGTCATTCAGAGACCTAGACAAGTTTGAGAAGTGAGCCTAAGAGAACCTCACAAGGTTCAACAAATCCAAGCGCAAGGTTTTGTACATGGGTCACGGCAACCCTCACTATCAGTACAAGCCGGGGGATGTAAGGTTGGAACACAGAACTGCCCAAAAGGACCTTGAGGGACTGGTAAATTACAATATGGACATGAGCCAACAATGTGCCCTTGCAACCCAGGAAGCCAACCGTATCCTGGGCTGTATCAAAAGAAACATGGCCGGCAATGCAAGGGAGGTGCTCTTGCCCCTCTGTTCTACACTGGTGAGACCTCACCTGGAGTACTGTGCCCAAATGTGGAGTCCTCAGTACAGGAGAGATGTAGACCTGTTGGAGCATGTCCAGAGGAGGGCCACAAAAGTGATCCAGGGGATGGATCACCTCCCTACAAGGACAGGCTGAGAGAACTGTGGCTGTTCTGTCTGGAGAAGGATCTAGGGAGACTTGATAGCAGGCTTTCACTATGTAAAGGGGGACTATAAGAAGGAAAGGGACAGACTCCTGCTAGGACAAGGAGAAGTGGTTTCAAACCAACTTTCAAACAAGCAGAGGAGGGATTATCTTGGATATAAGAAAAAAATTTTTTACAATAAGGGTGGTGAGGCACTGGAACAGGATGCCCAGGGAGGTGGTGGAAGTCTCATCCTTGGAGACCCTCAGGCTCAGGCTGGACAGGGCTCTGAGCAACAAGATGTAGCTGTAGGTGTCCCTGTTCATTGCAGGGAGTTGGATTAGGTGACTTCAAAATGTTCCTTCCAATTCAAAGGAATCTATGATTTTTATTCTATGAAGTCAAACGTCACCATATGAAGATACCATACAAGAAAACAGTTGTAGATTCCAGTAAAACAAGAACTAGACACAGTTACATCAGAAATTGATTTTAAGATTATTCCTCAAAATAGAGACTTTTAAAAATGACTAACACTGGGATAAAATAAAGTGTCATTCCCAGGAGCTTTGACTATTATATGCAGACGTATTTTAACCTTTTATGAAGAAGACTGGTAATAAAGGTGAGCCCACCTTAACCTTTTGAGCTGAGCTATTATTCCTGTGTGGGAACATCTTTCCTCAATCTGATGTGAACTTATTAAGAAAGCATATGAAGTCACTTTGATTATCAGTTTTATATATCTATATCCTGGGCAATTAAAGTAAGCTTAATTTTCTCCTATGCCTTTTATCAATTATTATATCCTTTTTTATTTCAATTTCTCTCTCTAAAAGCAGGAGAAATAATCCCTATCATATCTTATAAAATGATGCAAAACCTGGGAAAGAAAACTGCTGTGTCTGAACATTAAGTTTCTGTTTCCTAGAGCATGTCTGCTAGAAGAAAATCCCAAATCAAAGGTGTTGTAGATTTAGTGTCTGATAAAGAATGGTCAAAAGTCTTTGGAATTTTAATGTGGTTCACCTTGAAGGAAATGAAGTATTTGCAAAATCAACCACATTTTTGGGTTTCTTGAGTAACAAAGTCAAACACTTCCTCTTTCAGGAATGCAGTATAAACTACTACTTCTCTCTGTGAGAATCTTCACACCTTCACCTTAAGAAGGATATGTTAAATATGTGTATCATGTTTATCTTTCTTGTTGAACTTGCCTGACTTACGCAAGCATTGATCCAGCCTATAACCATCCACGATCACGTGAAGATGATTTCTTATGGTCTATGGTGGCTTTTGCAAGCTGCAGAGTCAGATGAGGAGTTTTAAAATAGCTTTGAATGTAGGGTAAGGGTGTTGAATGCCCAAATGAATCACAGTGGGATTTCGGATACTTTATGTGTTCCTCTGTAATTAAGGTATTATGGAGTATTACTATAAAAGTGTTTACAAAACACTGTGAATAATCCAAGAAAAATACCTTAAGTCATCCCACAACTCTTCACTGTAAAACCATGGCTTGTCCTGTTGAATTTTCTCTAAGAAAAGCAATATCCTAACATGAAAACTACTTCGACAAAAAAAGAAATTGCTTCACTTGATTGAAGAGAATCAATTCATAAGCTTAGGCATAGAATTAACTACCCCTGATACCTGTAACACAAATAAAGCACCTATACGTTTAAAAAATAAGATGACATTCTTTTCCATTTTAATGTTTTAATGTCTCTGTTGCATCTTCATTCTGGCATTGATTTAAGGTTTACAGAAGTAAATGGATCGCTTTCCAGTGTAGTCAGTTGATTTAACTGAGATACAAGGCTTTTTAATAGCATTCAACAAACCTAAGTAGCTACCATGTGCCCTTTTGTGGTTAGTTGGTACACAATCATGCTGCCACAAAGGTTACTTGAGACAGTCTTATTTTCCCTCTTTGAAAAATGAACTCTTGTATCGTAAACTGAAACTCTACTTGAAGATACTGGGTGAGAAGATCCTGATGCAGTAAACTTGTCCATCTAAAGCAGCCAAAGATCATAGGAATCTTCTTCCTCTGAGAAATTATCCCAAACTTGAAAATGAACTTTCAATTAAACATGAGTAGTATTTATATAATAGATAACACTACCTCTTATTAGTAAAGAGAGAAAAGAAAGGGTTTAATAGCCAGTACAGCTATTTGACCACTTGAAAATTCAAACTAATTGCATTTCAATCTTCTGTCTATGCATTGCTTCGAAAGGATTTCCTTTTTTCACAAATTTAGGAGGAAGTTGGGTATTTACATTTATATATCTTCATCTGTTGCAAGTGATGAGAAATTTGTACATGATGGAGGGGAGATTCCTCCAAAGACATAACCGTTTTAGGTCAGTCCTGGCACTTATCATCCCATTTAGCTGGTGGAGACTGTTCCTATGTCCTGTACTTATTCTGATGTTCTACAGAATATCTTGGAGTTGAGCGGTCTTTATCAAACAGAAAATTACCAGCTGCGTTTGTACTATGCACCCTTACCTGGTGTGTTCTTATCTCCTCCAGGCCCTATACATATCTGTTTGTCATGTGCTCCATATGTTGGCTCAGCTAATCATTCCTCATGTCCATACAAGCATCATGTTGTTCAGCTTGGAGTTTTGTTGATGTCAGGTCTGCTGTTGATTTTCTGTTCACCAAGGCTATGCTGCTTTAATAAGGCCAGTGCAAAAGCACCTTCAGAAGACAGCAATCAGGTGAGGATTCCTCCTGGAACAGAGATTGTCAGGAAATCCTGTTTTCCAAAGACTGCAATGTGATAGATTACCAGTACATTACGAAAGACCAAAACAGGCTACCATTGCTGAGATTATTTTCGGGAAGGTTTAGATTCACATAGTCTGCAGTGATTTCATGAGGCAGCTACCAGCATCCTGGGGCTGCCTTCAGAAAAAGACCTTGTGGTACTTCATTCCAAAATCTCCCAGTACTGTGGTCAGTGTCCATACATTTACGTCAGGAGTTCTGGCTGACCACAAGTCCAAGATGTAACCTTCACAACCCTTCTTTCTACTTGCAGTCAGAAGTCATTTGGTGGTGGTCTATTCCGCATTCCTTGCTCTTCTCCTTTTGTCCATTGGCCCTCAAAAGTTTTCCCCTTATGTTTTTCATAAGTAATAGACTTCCTCTTTGTGTAACACTGGAAAAATCACATCAGAGCAGAAACTACTGAAAGTAAAGCAGATGCACATGAACAACACACTGAGGAACTCTGGGGATTATACCGGCTTTATCCTTGCTTGCATTTATGTATGTAGAATGTGTAGTGTTTATGTTACACTAAGGGTCCTTTGACCTACCTGGGCTGATTTCCTACTAAAACAGTCACATTGAGTTGATTCCATGTAGCATGTGCAAGGTCCCAACAAGCACCTGGCTGATGGGTTTTACACACTGTGAGGCTCCTACGTGTGGGAGCACAACCTAAGCAGGTTGTAAAGCAAGTATCGGAAGGACAATAAAAGGGTCAAGCATGAGTTAGGTAAAAGAGGGAGAAATGATCAGGCAGGAGGTGAACAGTAGTCATGGAGTAATTACTGACCAGCCTGTACTAAAACATTTATTTCATCATAGGGCTGTGAACAGTCATGTCTGAAGAGAGGTCAGTGGTGAAAAACTGACGGAGATTGATTTGATGATACTGAGTGCTTGGTACATATGGAGGCAAACCACGTTAGATGTAGCAGATGAAGTAAAAAGAAAGAAGCTGTACTAAACCCAGCAGAATGGCCAATTGTGGCATATTTAGGGATGAAGCAGGCCACTGTGCAAGAGGAGTCCCAATGGCTTGGCACCACTATTTACCCACTGCTGCTGGAGAGTGAGGAGGGCAGTAGCATGGCTGCAGTGTAAGCAGAGTACTTTCATGGTGAGAGTGTGAACTAGGACTTCAGTGTGAACGAAAAGGATCTGAGGGTGCTAGCTGACAACTGGCTGAACACAAGCAACCAATGTTCCCATGCGGACAAGAAGGTCGCTGGCATCCTGGCTTGTACCAGAAGCAGTGTAATCAGCGGCACTACAAAGGTGATCGTTCCCCTGTACTCAGCACTGGTGAGGTTGCATCTCAGGCACTGTGTTCAGTTTTGAGCCCCTCAGTACAAGAAAGACATTGAGGCCCCAGAAATTGCCCGGAGAATGGCAGTGAACCTGGTGTGGGGTCTGGAGCACAAATTAAGAGGAGCAGCTGAGGGAACAAGAATTATTCAGTCTGGAGAAGTGAAGGCTCAGGGACGACCTTATTGCTGTCTACAGTGACCTGAAAGGAGGTTGTGGCGACGTGGATGTTGGCCTCTTCTCCCATATAACAGTGATAGAATGAGAGGTAATGGCCTTTAGTTGTGCCAGAAGAGGTTCAGGTTGGATATCAGAAAAAACAACTTCTCAGAAGGAGGTGAGGAATTGGCACAGACTTCCAGGGAGGTGATGGAGTCACTGTCCCTGGAGGTGTTCAAGAATTGTGGAGATGTTGCACTGAGGGACATGGTTAGTTGTCACAGTGATGGTGGGTTGATGACTGGACTAGATGATTGTAGTGGTCTTTTCCAACCTTTATGGTCTATGATTGTATACAAAGATTGCACATTTCCCAGTGGCTTAGAGGAGGTCTGCATAATATGGGCAACTAGGTGTAGGTTTATGCTTTGGTTCTGGGCCCAGCTCCAGAGTACTGATTGTTGCTTTCCAATGGCACCATGTCTGTGATGCTCCCAGGGGCAGGGACCCCCACCCTGACACAGAGGAGCGAGCATCCCAAGTTCAGATCCTACGAGATCTCAGAGAGGTACAGGATAAGGTAACAAAACAAGCACAGTATTTTCCCAATTAGTTTATCTTTCTCTAACATGCAACTTTTGCTTGTGGTAATTTCATTAGAATGCATAGCGTTCTTTTGGGGTATAGCATTCTTTTTTTTTGAGAGTCACAAGCTTAAAAAACAGTGGTAGCATCAGGAAGGTTTGTTTCCTGTCATATATTGCCCTGCTAGTATGAACTCTTATTTTTTCTAAAGTACTATCTTGTGGTCAGCTGCATCTGGTGCTAATACATGTTACGGTAAATTTACATTTTACCAGCTGAAATTTCCTGTAAACCTTCTGTGGGCTAGCAATACAAAATGAAACTAAGCAAGTCACTCACAGATGAGAAACATTGTTTGATTTGATTTATTTTTGGTTTTCTTTTATTGTTTTATTTTCATCGCATCAACTGAAAAGGCTACCATCTTAGTGCAACTTGTACCAAGCATGAAGAAAAGAATGTGGCAAAAAAATCATTTTTAAGACACTTACAGACATTTTCCTCTGTCGCAAAAAGCCTTGCTACTCTGCAAGGAGTTATGGGTGGGGATGTTTAGTGATCAGTCAGCTCCAAAGGAGCTTGCAAGAAGTCTGTTTTGCTCTGTGTATTCTTCTAAGCTACATACAAGAGCGAGAACATTATAGTGGTTTCCTACTTGTTATCTCATTATAATGTGTGCAGCTCCTAAAGGAATAGTCCCCAATGCCAAAGGAAATTCCTCCGCGTGACTTAAATAGAAGTGGCTGCAATTAGGTATAAGCTATGAATAAGTAATAGATAATATATGCATTTTGATCTTTATTCTGTAAGGCTTCAAGAGAGCCTGGAAATTCCCTACCATGATACATATAATGAATAACACTGGTACAAAAAATGCATTTTTTTTGTCCTTTCCACGGAAGGTGATAAGAATTAGCAGCATTCATATCAATTGGTCATTCCTATGTGAAATGCTTCCCTATGTGCCTGTATTCCCCATCTGGAGTGAGGATTCCATCCAGAAAGATTCAGATTGCTCAATTCTTTCCTACAGGTTGACTGCAGGCAGTCAGGAAATGTGCAAAACCTTTTTTTTTTTTTCTCAGACAGCAATTTTTCCTCAAGTTGCTCTTCCTTAATCCAGCAGATAGAACCAAGCAGTAATACTGAGCTCTACAGCCTGGGACTAGTAGAACACCTATCCTGCCTGAGGGCAGCATCCTAACAGCACTGCCCAGAGGCAGTTTGAGCCCAAGGTGGCTGTTGAAAAGGGATCTGAGGACTCGCGGTGTAGCACTATGCAGTGCATAGTGCTGTGCTCGGGCAAAGTGTGTGATATGTGCTGGCTTGATAATCACATGTTCGGACTTCACCATGGTGTTGGTCTGATGTTGCACAGAAATAATCTGCACGTTGCTATCAGTTATCTCTGCTGAGCAGTTTGCTGTTGCTCAGTTTTCACAATGCAAAAGCACCTGGAAAATACACATTTATTTAAATTGTGATGTTTTGTGGCCTAAAAAAGCAGGGAGGTGTGGTTAAGTCCCTGATGACCTTTCAAACTGGTTAACATAATGTAACCAGCAAGTAGAACAATCAAAGCCTGTTTTTCTTGGTTCTATTTTCTTGTGTTATAGATATCTTTCCAACTCAACATTTCAAAACCCATCTGCTTACACATCTCCCACGCAGTTAGAAAAGCAGTGCAATGCAGCAAGGGGTGGGATGAGAAATATAGACCCGGGCAGGGTATAACTGCCCCCTGTGCACCGCACAGGCCATGCTTGCCCCTGCCCAAACCCCCAGTTGGGTGTCAGGGGCCACCCTGGTCCAAGGAGACAACAGGGTGCCTGTTCCCACATGGGGCTGATAGAGAGGCTGTGGCTGTGTCAGACAGTAGTCCAATATTTTCACATCCTGGACTTTCCCTGGAGATACATATAACAGCTGACTGCCCAAGAATGTGGGTTTCACCATTTCATTGATACAGAGAGTATGTGCATCCAAGAGATTTTGCTTGTAGGAGCATTGTGTAGCTTTGCTATGTAACAAAAATCCCAAGATGAAGTCATCGTATGGTATGCATACATGTATGAGCAAACAAGACTCAACTCAGACCATGCAAGCAGTGGGATTTTTGGATGCAATTTCCAGATTCCTTACTGTGTTTAGTTCTGATAATGGCAGTGGTCTACAACCATTTAAAACTGTAACCTGGCGTGGATAAGGATGGAATTACCTCCACCTCCCTGAGCCTCCCTGAGAGCCTCCCTGAGCCTCCCTGAGCCTCCCTCCACCTCCCTGAGACCCTTTGCTTTCTTTGTCACGAGGTGCAAGCCAGTGAGGACTGGCGCATGCAAGTGATTTGCATTGCATTTTATCAGATGTGAAAGGAACAAATCAATGGTTTCCTTCAGTACCAGCAACCTCCACTAAACACAATTTAGTGGTTTGAGATAAAACAGAAAACACACCTGTGTAGTTCAGATGCAGAGCTACCATTTAAAAGAACATGATCCGAGATCTAGAAGTGTTCTTGTGCCACAGGCTAAGTGTGTAATGTAAAACTGATCCTCAGCTGACATGAACAAACAATAAATCTGATATAATCAGACTTGAATTTCAATGGCTTTATCCTTCCTCATTTAGCTTTCATTTTCACTCACCTCAGCTGATAGTTATCATCCATTCTTAGATATATTTCTTGGCTATCTGTTTAGTCATACTCTTCTCATTGCTTCATGCAACATCAGTTAAATTCCTTGAGAACTAATAAATTTGGCCTAAGATTTTTTCAAAATGACGTTTGAAGAGATTATACTACGTGTATGTATGTCCACTGTTTTCCTTTGGAAGTGTCTACCTTATCAAATGATAGATTCATTTTCTTCTTTCTGTACTTCACTGGAGTAGCTATTCTTTGTTTTTCCTGACCTCTCTCTGACCACACTTATAGCCAGTGTCCAAAATTCATTCAACAGTTGGCTGCCATCTTTTGTTTTGAGCTTTGTGTTGTCCCTCATCCCTACATGTAGCTGTATCTGTTCATATAATACTGTCTTCCCCATCACCTGCCCCAGCTTTTGCAGGTAGTTCTTAAGCCATGTTGTAGACTACTGATCTTTCTTCTTTGTCTGTCTAGCTTTCTCACTTTTGTTTCTTGGTGATCTCATTCACAGGTAGCCATTCAACCGCTATCTCTTCTGAGGACTACCCACTCCACTCCTTGAGCTCATCTTTTTCTACCCAAACTAGAATCTCTCTGTGAATGACCAACACTTAATGTGGTCAAATGAAGTAATAACTTCTTACTTGTCAACCACTTTTAAATTCAGGCTAGTAACTTTTCCTGGGGCCTGCGAGTGCCTCCTTTAGATCAGCATTCTTTGGATATTCATGATCTTATTGTCTTGCAAGTTCTACGAAGTCAACAAATACAACACCATCAAATACATCACTTCTTCCATCCACAGGTAAATTTAACAGCCGAGTTTTTAATTTATCCTTATATTCAGTTAAATTCTACTCCTTGGCTGGAGCAATGCAGTCTTGCCTTAACTATGCTGATTCAAGATGCTTTAATCTTACTTTTCGCACTGTGTCACATTAGTCATGTGGCCATCACCACTGTGTTCTTCAACATATTTCCCTTTTTCCTTTATGTCAAATCTACCTATATGCACCTGCTTGGTTTTTTATCCAGATGTCTTGTATCTGGAACAGTTTTTTGCTGCTGTTTCACACATTGAACTATATCAGGTTTTAAATTATTTCTATGAAAAGTCTTCAGTGTTTTTAGAACCTGATGGTATGAAGTTTCCAATTATTTGAGAATGTGGACAGTGGTTTTCCTGTCGATTTGATACAAATTATCAGCAAGTAGCGGCTCTGCTTTTGGGACAAAGGTCTTACAGACCAATGTGTCTGCTTCCAGTTGGTCTTCTAAACTCAATGTAGCCTTTGCTATGGGGAAATTAATTAGCCTTGTGTGGCATATCGTGATCATGTTTCTCAACAGCACAAGACTAAAGCAAAAAAAAAAAACAACAAAAAACAAAAAACAAAACAAAACAAAAACAAAACGAAAAACAACGGTTTAATTGTTTCTAGCTGGATTGTCATGCATCTAAAAGCTGAATTTTTCTGTATAAGCGGAGATGATGAGGTCTGCCTGTTTCTCTCATGAACTCAAAAAATACTACAAAAATTGAAATTACCGTGCCAATTGATACAACAAATTCAGTAAACCCATTATATTTTTTTGTGACTTTTTTCATCAAGAGATGGTTGGAGAAAACCTCCCAGGGTTCCTTTTGTACCTATGTACTTCTCTTATGGATACTAGCCTCATTAACTTTCTATTAAGATTGCTACCTTGCTTTTTTGAGAGGAATATGAGTGTAATGTTAAGTATTTAACCTTGTTGTGTAAGCAATTTAGGAAAGCTAAGTAGGAAAAAGCTGATTTATTTTCCTTATCTTCCTTATTTTCCTCATTCTTGAAAATTATATAATGAAACACTGTTATCAAGGTTGCCATCTGGGAAACTCCAAATTCAAACCTAAATAAAGGCAAATCAGTCTTGTGAGATAAGCATTTCCACTAAGTTTAGACTTTACACAATGTAAATTGACAAACATCAAAGTTCTGCAAGATAAGTGAAATTATTCCCATAGCTTCTGCAACACAGCTTGTCACCTCTAGGGAATCTTGTTAGTTCAGCAAATGGGTGTACTCTGGATGACAACCCAACCCTGTGGTGGTAACTGCTCAAAAACATGGAAATGAGTCATTTCCAGCTGAAGTTATATGTGTAACTGCTGCTCTAGCTGAAGTCCACACAAGTAATCAAGCCAAGAAAGTACAAAATCAATTAAATTACAGGCAAACATTTCTTCAATACTATAAATTATTAAACACAGGTAAATAAGTGTCAATATCTTTCCACTTACAGAAAAAATACTATCTTCCTTGGAAAATATCCTGGCAGGAAAGGATGGGCTGGAGGAGCCAGATAGAAACAGTCAATGAGTTCAACTTCTTCCAGTGCAGCAGGAACTGACTGTAAGTACTGTAGAGCTCCATGCACACACTCACTATCTGTCTGAAGCTGGGTTGGTTTGTTCTTCAGCTGTGGAGCTGATTACTCATTTGCAGCAAGATGGGCAACATGACAATCAGGCTGCATCAGTCTGCCACCCCATGACTTTGGGTTGCTCTCCCTAGTTCCCCAGGGAAGGGATCCAACATCATTCCACCATGGATCCCTGTCCCTTGGTGGGCTCACTCAAGATGTGACTGCTCACAGCTGCCAGGTGAATTGCTCCCTTTGCAATCACTTTGCACTTGAACCTCTGTGCAGGGCCTCCTCTTTGCCTTCCAGCTGTTAAACACATTTCTCTCCAGCCACATTTCTTTATTCTTCAGGTGGGAGAGCCCACTCTGTAATTTTAATTTGCCTCACCTTTCTGTGTATGAAGTGCAGATGTGACGGAGGTGTCTGAGCAATTTGTAGTTGCCACGGGAGATATCCATTTCAAAACAATTTTTAGAAATCAGATTTTTAGAGATTATGAAGCTATACTTTTTTTCTTGAAAAGCATTATCAAGTGACAGGAGGTACAGCCTTCAAATAATTTAGAATTCAGAATGAAATAATGAAGTAATTTGCTGTCCCTTTGCTCTAATAATTGTCCTTGCTTTGACATTAGCAATTCATTTTCACTGTCGCTCTTTAACATCTTGGAAAAGTAACCACAAACTGTTTCTTTGGTACCCAAGTTCTTTAATTACTCTGTTGCCTCGTTACCTATATGAGTCAGCAAGATGACTCGTTCAATAGCCCTGTGTGTAGTTTAGTGCCTTTTTAATACAAATAGCTACATCAAACAGCGCATAAGTAGGAAGCTTAAATGTGTTGCATTTGAACTCTTTGCTCTTCTGCTGCAGACTGTGTTCACTGCTTAGCTTTGACCACATCTGAGTAAGACTATGGTGGGATTAATTTCTCTTCTTGATAAAAGTTCCTGCACCTCAAAATTGTTGCAGTTATCTTGATCACTTCTTCCTGTAAATGGTCCAACAACAGCAGGTATGTAATGCTGTATATTAGAGATATGCAGGTACTCAGTAACCCCTTTGAGGCATGCCTCTCTGTGAGCTGTGGGTAGTGGTTGCCTTCCACTTCACAATGTCTGCATTTAGCTTTTCTATTGTTTTGTTGCTTGTGTAAGCTGGGGGCAGGAGGGGGTCAGAGCTGCGCTGTATGTAGTGCTCCTGGCAGGACCTTGGCTGTTCAGCTCAGCGTGAATTCTGTCCAGGCAGCTCAGCAGTTGTTAAAGTTTTGTGTCTGATGGAAAGAAAATGTGGCTTGTTTCTGCGACTCTGAAGCAGAAGTGATACTACACCAGGCTGAACATCAGGTGGGGTTTGGTCTTGGACCTCTAGCTCTGGATTTTTTCACAATCCTTCTCCTCACCACAGTCTTCTTGAGCACATGAAAGCTTGTGTTTCCTTTTCAACAATTTTATCTATGGTTGAAACTCAAATATGTTGCCCAGATGCTGAGCATAAACAAATTAACTCTGCTAATGCAAAGACATTATGTAGGCAAGTTCTGTGAGTGTGTGCATGTCTCTGTAAAATAAAGTACTGTGTGGTGGTTCTTTGGGGTGGCAAAGCAAGACTGCAACAAAATGAAAAATGGTCTTTCTTCTTGGGTTGACAGCAAATCAAACATTTATAAATACCAAGCCACCTCTCAGCCCTCATTGGAGATGGAAAAATTGGAACTGTGTCTTGCTGGTTTCTCAGAATAGAAAAAACTACTTCGATGCTGAATTTATTATATATGCCTTTACATATTCCTTGGGGAGGGGATGCATTGTATAGGAGGACTCGTCTGACTCAGAGACAAATTAAGAATAACTACTGGGGAGAAAAAAAACAACAGTAAAAAGCAGCAAAAACCTCAGATTTTCCCATGAAGATAAAACCAACTAGTTGCAGAGAAGATATAGCCAAACAAGAAGTAAAACTCCCACACTTAATTTTTAGACTTATTTCTTATGTGGATGAGTAAGAGTCTCTTTGATTAATGGATACCATGGACAAAGCATAACAACAACAGTTCATTGAAGTAGCTAATATTATTTATTAGGAGCTCACAAGACACTGGTCCCAGGTAAAAGCTGTTATGTTATGTTGCATAAATCCAGCAGTCAGGTGAATGCAACAAAGAGGAGTAAAGAATAGGGTGAAATCAGAGTGGTCATAATATAAAGTATTTTTTAAAACTACTAAATCATGTGGCTGAATGATATGCATTCTTCTTAAAGCATGGGGGTGGAGCATAGAGAAAGAGTTGACAGAGACTCTTGTAAAAGCAGACGTGCATTATTGTGTGTATGTATTAATGCACACATGCAGATGACTACTGCACAACAGCTGTTCAGTCGTCATCTGTTGATAGAGATTTCCTGCACGCTCAGCCAACATCAGTGGAGTCACATCTCAGGAAAAGCAGATCAAGAAACATGCAAATGTGTGGCTCTGAAGGTCATGGTTTAGTGAGTGTGGTGGTGATGGGTTGGTGGCTGTACTTGATGATCTTGGTGGTCTTTTCCAACCTCAGTTATTCTGTGATTCTGTAGGAAGGGGTGGGTTTGGGCCCTATTCAGCTCCTGGAGGCTAAGCTCCAGAAGTGGCCAAGCAAGAACAACAATCAGAGAACTTCCCTGGGAGTGAGAGAGAAAGAGAACAAGATGATCAGAGGAAAAACATCCCATTTCAAAGTCATCACAAGACAGCTATTGAAATCAGAAACAAGGATTGAGGATGAAGGTTAAAAATGGATAAAAATCTTGCTTGTATTCCTATCTGAATCAATAAACTCAGTTGTAGCTCTGCTGTAGCTCATTCATCCAGAGCATGAGGGCAGAGGAAGTACTGGGAAATGAAGACAGCAGCAGGAGCAGTGCTATCTGAGCAGTAAGAGGGGAGGTTGAATGCACTGCATATTTTGTACTATCCAGAGATGAGCTTCAGATGGAGAACCTGACTCAGAGCTTTCCAAGATCCCTGCTGCATCACTACACTGCAGTTTCAGAAATGCTTTGGAGAGAAGTGCACATGAGCAGCTTAACCTCAAAGGATAGGTCACACTGACAGATAAATCAGAATTACACCTGTTCCATAGTGTCAGCCATTTGCTTGCATGATTTCTGAAAGTTTATGAGAAAAGCCACTTCAGAATAGAAAGTGGCCTAGCAAAAATGAAAATACATTAATTGATGTCATACATGGTCTAACAAACTTAAATATATGTGAAGAGATTGCTACGTGGACAAGAGTGCCTAAAGCTATTGAACAATTATAGAAGGAACATAATGCTAATCCTCAGCACTGAGAGGTCAGATGGACCTTCCCACACTCTCCAAGAGCAACTCTGGTTTGAGACAGGGCTTTTGATAGATGTTAGTTCTACAAAAAGTGAAAGTGACAGTATATTTGAGCTTACAATAATTTTAAAGCTTCTTAATGGCATGGTAAATATTTATTTGGAAGCAGCCTCCATCATTGCATAGAAATACTTGACTGAATTAACTCCTACATTTCCTTTCTGCGTATAACTTATTTTGGAGACAGAGACACAAATGCCTGATTCTTAATTCTCCTAATTGTTTATGCAGCATTTGTGTGATGCTCTGTACATCATTTTAGAATTCATAGGAACACTCTGAAAACAAAAAGCTAGCTTGATAAGAAGATCGGTTAGAGGTTCTAAAATGAGTAATTTTTTCCACTTATCTCCATGTCATTAGCCACTTGTGAAAAATATCATCTTGTAAATATACCAAGGTATTTTTCTGTAGTGCTCAAGAAGCAAATAATTTTTTGCAATGTTTATGGGAAAAAAAAAAGAAAAGAAAAGGAAAAAAAACGATGGCTAGGTATACACCAATAACTTCTCCAGATGGATAGTATCCATGTACCTTCAGCATTGTTTGCTTCAATTAAAAACCAAAAAATCTTCTAGTTTGTAGACCATTTGTCATAAAATACTTTCCCATTAATCTACAAACTAAGACAACATTTATATGAACAACATAAGTCAAATGTACTTTATGTATTCTCAACAAATCTCTGGTAACTACTGACTGCATTGTAAATTGTTGTCTGGTTCTTTATGTGTTTTTGAGAATACTGTCATTTATCACTAAAAGATAGCTCTTCCATAAATTCACAACCATTTTATTCCAAATGTACATCCACTGTTTTTAATTAGGGACAGGAGTTTAACACATTCATTTGTAACCAAAACCAGAACCACTGAGCTTTATGGTGACTTAAAAAACTGGACTGCATTAGGTAAGAAGTGTTCCCCAGGTATCTGGAGAGTCCATAAGACAAACTTGACTGAGGAATCGAAGCGCAAGCTTTGACCATCCAAATTAAATGCAGCCCGTGACAAGTAGCTGTTTTCTGATTATGTGAAGCAGCCCATGTTCTTCCTGTTTCTTAGGTGTGTATGCCAGGTTTGGGAAAGAACAACCAAGATCATCAAGTACAGTGACCAACCCATCACCACCACACTCACTAAACCATGACCTTCAGAGCCACATATTTGCATGTTTCTTGTTCTGCTTTCCCTGAGATGCGACTCCGCTGATGTTGGGGAGTTTCGAGGTTATTTTTGAGGAATTAAGAACATTCTCCTTTGCAATAAGTTCTTTTTTGTTTACTTACAAAAGACTAAAAAGAGTGTGGAAATATAAGCTACAAATAAAGAAAACGTTGGTGGTCTTTTTGGTATAAGATCATGGGTGTGTAATATATATATTAAAGTCATAATCTCTTCTATACTGATTCATTTATTTATTTATTCAATTGTTTGGACCCACTTCTAGAAAAAATAAGAGCCTTATATGATATGTGCTGAACACAATTTGTATAGCTTATAAATAATAATAAAAAACATATTTCCATTGATTTTTTGTGAACTTTGAAATCAACCAACCTACAATAGCAATCTCAAGAAGCACCACCTGTATGAGGAACTGTAGATCAAGTGAAAGATGTCAAATTGAATTTTCACTAGTGACACTGAAGAACGGTACATGGACATTGCAACAAATTGGTTCAGACTGAGTTCTCTAGCATTTGTTTAGCCCTGTAACCAAATTTTCAACTCTTGTTTGTATTTATTATGTTAATTACACCACTCAACTTAGACTCAAGCTTTCTTGAGATAGTGAAGTCATATGAATGTAGACAAGTAGGGAGGATGTTATATAAAGCACTGAAAGTAGATTTTAACTTGCTGAAAATGCGCTATTAGCAGAATATGTCTATTCAGTGCTCCATCTAAAGATGAAAATAGAATGCCAAGTCCTAACCTGCTCCTATAAGACATAAATCACCAACACCTACATACAGACTCTGAGTATACGACAAGAAATCTATGGAGAGCAGCTCAAGGTGGTATTACAGGATCAGCAACTAATGCAAGGAGATGAGAAAATGTACATAGGAGAGAGTTGCACATAGCATAGAGAAAGGTGTCAGCAGGTAATGTCTGTTTTTTAACTTTCAGGAGACTGTAAGAAAGGTCCATCCTGGGGAATTTCCTTAGAGCCAGTGGCATTAACAGCCTGAAGACAACATGAATTTGTGAGTTGTAGAAGGACTTTCCTTCCAAGTGTCATCAATTTGGGGTTCACGGCACATGAACCTTTGGGAGAGAGACTACACATTTTTTTCTGGAATATTTTCGTGTGGAAATAATTATGTAACACCTTTCAAAAAGCATGCTTATTAGTGCAGCATGGAGTGGAGCTGGACATACTTTGTGCAACAGGAAACTGAAAACTTTTTCATTTCGAGCTCCCTCAGGTATGGTTTGGCCATGGTACAGCTGCAGCTGTTTTTGCCATGGATTAAGGAGATTACCCAGATTACAACTGCCGTTAAATGTCTGGCACAAGCCTTCACTATGCCTTCCCAGGAAGAAAATGCTCACTGTGAGAGAGCATCTCAGAAAGACAAGAAGAAAAGTGGAAGCTGGAAAATGAGGAGTTGTATTTCCCTACTCCGCATTAGGGTAAGCTGCACCCAGGAGTCGTAGTTGCTGCTGTTGATCAACTGCTATGCTGAACGCCTACTTCTGCAGTCTGCATACATCCTATGCATTGCAGAAGTTGCTGTTATCACTCCTCTGTCTCATGCAAGGTAGCAGAGAGGTGAGAGTTTTTGTATGAGTAGATATTTAAGGCTGAAAACCCCACATCTCTCTTCCAGGTTTGGGTTGTCTTCCACATCCAGCCTTCTTTTGTACATTTAATTTCTCCAACCTCCCACTGATCAAAAACAAAATAAAAGCATGGTCGCTCCTGGGCTGGGAGGAGAAGGGGATGAGTAGGACAGATCTGAAATGGCAGCGTTGACTCAGGAGTCCTGCGGGATTTTGGGGTGAAACGGTTGAACTACAAACTGTAGGCACAAAGTTTGTACCTACACAGAGTGGTCCTATTGGCTATCAGTTATCTAAAATGTCTCAGGGGAATCCCAGAGATCTGCAAGCCAGTAAAGGTGACATCCATACCATGCAATTTCGAGACAGAGTGGGTTCGTGTATAAATATGGTGCTCAAGAGATTAATAAATGTGACGTTTATGAAAGGAACTCACACCTCATTGTTAAGATAGACTTAACTGAAAAGTCAGTGAATACAGACAGGGCAGAGTCAAAACATCATCTCCTTGAATCCGCTGAAGAATATTCACTGATTCACAGTACTGCTACCTGTGAAGCTGAGTTATTATGTAAAAATAAAAGGCCTCACATAAGCACATAATTGGTTAAAAGACAAGAAATAAAGCATAGGACTCATCATACAAGTTTTGCAATTGAGTGAGTTTAAACAGGGGCAGCTTAACTGGGCCTGTGCTTTTTAATTTGGCTATCTGAAATTTGGGAAACGAAGTGAACTGTGGAATAGTTCAGTTTGCTGATGTGCTAAGGTATTCAGGATAGCAAAGAGGAGGTCCAGCTGCCAAGAACTGTTGAACAACTAAAATACTTACAAGACAGTATATTGGCAGATTGAAATCAGTGCTGATGATTACAGAATTATATACACAAGAAAAAGCGATCTTCATTTTACATACAAAGTGACAGGAGCTGAATAAGCTCTTGTGTTTAAGGAACAGGGTTTTAGGATTTCAGCAACTAGATCTGTAAAAACATTGATTTGTCTGAGTAGTAGTAAAAATGTCAAACAGAAAACTAGAAACCATTAGAAAGGAAATGTCAGAAAACAGAAATCACTTTGGCACAGCATGACTGCAGCTTGGTGTATGGCCCTGGTTCCTTATCTCAAAGAGAATAGGGGAAAACATCTCAAAAACTACCAATAGAAAGGAGCAAAACGATGACATGGCTGCTGTGCAGGAGACAACTACATGCTGAGGACTGCTCAGCCTGCAACAGAAACAACTCAGTGGTGGAGTGAAATGTGAATGTCTAAACACAAGAGTGGCTTGGAGATAGTAGAGGGGCTCTCCTTGTCCCTCCCAGCCCCAAGATGAGGTGAGGAGTGTGAATACTGGGCTCAAAGTGAGAGGAAGAGTGTGAAGAGCGATGCAGAGGAGGGATAGAATAAATGTACTACAGAAATGATGCGTCAAATACACAGGCTTTCTGAGACAGTGCTATCCTTCTTATTAAATCTTTTTTTTTTTTTTTTTTTGTCCTTTTTTTATTTTAAAAACCAAAAGGGAAAAAATACCATTT
>VXAB01009479.1:0-25592 GCA_013399175.1 Odontophorus gujanensis
CCCCTTCCCAACCCCCACCCAGGGCCGTGCTGGACGAGTTCTTCAGGCAGCCGGGCGTGCTAGTGCTGGTGCTGGCACTGAGACACGCCGGGCAGCTCCAGGTGTCCGCCTGCTTCCCCCCCTCCGCCCTCGGGGCCAAGGGCACCTACTTCGTGAAGAGGAAGAAGGAACTGCATCACGCGGGAGAACTGCAGGGCAGCGCTGCTGCTGGGGGACATCAGCCCCTCGCCAGTGGAGCAGCTGATCAATGTGGTGGAGGAGGTGGGTGGACCCGGGATCCCCGCAGCTGGAATGGGAGGGGGGCATTCATGGGAAAATCCCTGTGCTCGCCCCGGGGCTCCCCACCAGGACACAGAGCTGGTGCCAGACGCGAGCAGGGGGTTCTCTTGGGTTTCTGTGTTGTTTAAAAACTGTGATTTCCCCATTCCTGGGAAACGTCGGAGAGGATTTCTGCTGAGCTTCCTCTGGGCATCGCTGCCCAGGGGGCACTGGGAGGCAATGGCTCAGACCCCAGGAGCTGTGGGATTCCTCTTTGTTAGTGCACTGACCCCCACTCTGTGTACTTATTGCCACAAACCACACGAACCCACCTGTGCCCCCCACCCCCCAGCTGCTCTCACTGCGGGTGACGGCCCTGGCTGAGATCCTGGAGGAGGTGGACAGCTGCTACTGGCCAGCACTGCGTGCTGTGTTCCACAATGTCAGCACAGGTGAGGCTCTGGGTAACGTTCTGACCCCAATATTTTCCTTGCATGAGGCACCCAGGATGCCCACACCATTTCTTACCTGTGCCAGGCTTGCAGGAGGCCAGCAACATCAGCATCTACCTGCAGCTGCTGCAGATGCTGCTGGAGGAGATGGAGCAGGCAGAGTACTCCCAGGTGAGTTTCAGGCAGAGGAACAGCCATGCAGTGCCTGGCCTCACCCCACAGGTATCTCTGGTGCCCACCCCTGGCACAGCACAGCTGTGTGTCTGCATCTCCATACTGACAGGGCTCTGCTCCTACAGCTGCAGCCCTACGTGGACAGAGTGCTGTACACCATCTGCCTCACCTGGGTGCACTCCGAGCACTACAGCACACCATCCCGCACTGTCATCATCCTGCAGGAGATCTGCAACCTTCTCATTGAGATGGTATGGAGGGTCAGGGGTCAGCAGAGCCCCGTGCCAGGTGTGGGGAACCATCAGCTGCTCCCAGGGCTCCCCATGCCCACAGCAGCTTTTGTCCATCCCAGACTAGAAACTTCCTGAGCCCCGAGGAAGTGATGAAGGGGCTGCAAGGAGAGCTCGACGAGACCTCGGAGAGCATCAAGCTGATCATTTCCACCATCGAGAAGCTCTTCCAGTCCTACAAGCACTGCTGCTCTGACTTGCTGCCCTCCTTGTTCACGGCACGTGTGGGGATGGTGTGGGTTCACCTGTCCCCACCCCACTGTGCTCACAGCCCCATCCCTCCCCAGGAGAAGGAGCCGCAGCTCCGGGAGTTCCCCCGCTCCCTCATCTTCAGGAGGATGGACGCCTTCCTGCACCAGCTGAGGATGATCGAGGTGGGAATGCAGCTCTGCAGGCACAGAGGTGGGGGCACAGGGATGTGAAATGCAGCACTGCTTCTGCTCGGCAGGAGCTGTACGAGACGGCCACGGAGCTCCTGAAGCTGGAGAAGGTAGAGCTGGGCAGGGTGAGGGGCACCATCCCGAGGCACCAGGTGCTGCAGGTCTACGAGGAGGTCTCTGAGCTCACCAAGGATTTTGCTGATTGCAAATACGATCCCTTGGATCCTGAGGATGGGGTGAGTGGGTGCTGGGATGGAAAGTTTGTATTTGAGGAGTGAAAATCGCCTCTGGCTGGAAGGCTGTGTGTAAAATCATCACCACGGCCACCTGCGTGCTGGGACGATGTTGGGCTCTGGGGCTGAGTGAACTCTCCTGGAGCTGCTGACTCTGAGCCTCCTCTTAGCACTGCCTTGTCATTGGCAGCAATCGAACCAGGATTTTACAGAGTTCCAGAGCAAGATCCAGGACCTGGACAGACGGATGGCCACCATCCTGTGCCAGAGATTTGGCGACTGCAGCAGCCTGGGGGCGGCCGTGAAGGTGCGTGGGGGCAGAGGGGGGTGGGCACTGGGTGCTGCTGGCACTCCGACCCATAGCAGTGCCACGAGCACAGGGTGAGTGCATTCCTCACCCTGCAGCTGGTGCACATGTTCTCAGCGTGGCTGGAGCGCCCGCTGCTCCGCACCGCTGTGTCCCCACAGTGCTCAGCGCTGCTGGCAGTGTTCAGTGCTGAACTGGACGATGTGAAGGGGCTGTTTGATGCACAGACACGTGCTGGTGCTGCCATCTCTGTGCATGCCAACATGCCACCAGTGGCTGGGCAGCTGCAGTGGGCACTGGAGCTGCAGCAGAGGCTGCAGGGGACGCACCGGGAGCTCTTTGCCATCAACCACCCATACGTGAGGCTCAGCCCCAGCACCATGGGGACGTGGGGCAGGATGTGTCCCAGCTATGGCAGTTGTCTCTGCTGTGCCTCTGACAGCGTGATGAGCAGCCCTGAAGCCACACTGGTGTCCAGGAAGTATGAAGAAATGATGGAGCTTCTGCAGGGTCACTGTGATCGGGTGTACGCAGCGTGGGCCAGCGGGGCTGAAGAGGACTGCCTCTTCCACCTGGAGCAGCCCCTGATCCACAGGGACCCACGCTCCTCCCTCATCAGCATGAACTTCAGCAGGAAGGTGATGCTGGCAGTGCTGGCCTGACTCACATACTGCCCAACATTTTGCTTTTTCCTAACAAGCTCTGTCCCCACCACGGTGTATTGTTGCAGCTCAGCGCTGTCCTGCAGGAGGTGAAGTACTTGTGCTTCCAGAAGCAGGAGGACATCCCGGGCAGTGCCAAGAGCCTCTTTGCACAGAAGGAGACCTTACAGAAGTTTGTGGGCAACCTGGACCTCATGACGGGCTGGTACAACAAGGCAAGTGGTTGGTGTTGGTGCTGGTCCGTGCCATGAACACTACCCTGCTGAGTGCCATGCGGGTTCTGGGGAGCTCTTGGGGAGGTGGGGGCTCCTATGGATGGGTCCAAGAGCCTGTGGTTCCCCAATACCCCGGTGACCATGAGGCCATCCCTCCCACAGGTGAAGCTGACAGTGCTGCCCGTGGAGCTCCCACTGGTGGTGATGGAACTGGAGGCCATCGATGGCCGCCTGAGCACTGCAGAGCAGACCCTGTGCTGGCACCACAAAGGTATGAGTGACACTCTGTGCTATGCAGGAGTGCTCAGCCTCTCCCCTGTTTGAGAGGATGGACAACAAGGACATGGCACTGCTGGACCTGGACAGGCGGGCGAGCAATGTGCCCCAGTGCTACGTGACCATCCAGGAGGCGAGCAGGAGGATCGAGGCCATGGTGCAGCTGTGCACAGCCCGGGGTGCTGCCAGCAGAACCAGCAGAGCAGAGGGCACCCATCTGCAAAGCACTGTGAGCTGGGGAGCTCACTGTGCTTTGACTGACAGCTACTCAGTTGGTTCCCTTTGACCTGCAGGAGAATGCAGAGCTGTTTAAGGCCGACACATCATCGCAGATGTGGCTGGACTGCATAAAATACATTGACACCATAGTGTTGGATGGGCTCTCCACACTTGTTCACAAATCCTTGGAGCTGCTGCTCACCAACACGGACCCCAATGTAGGTCCAGGTTTGCTCTGCTGCTCCATGCCCACATTCACCCCACGCACTGTTCCTCCCTCCGTGTGTTCTGTTCAGTGGTGTGGCTGTTCTGTCCCCACCGTGGGGTCCATGGGGACACTCGGGTGCCACTCTCCTCCAGGCACACGTGGCCCCGCTGTTCGAGGTGTGCATGGAGCTGTGTGATGGTGTGGTGGGGTTCCAGCCCTCGCTGGATGTGATGGATGAGAACAGCTTCCTGAAGCTGCTGCAGCATCTGCTGGCCAACATCTGTGGCTGTGCAGCGTGCCTGCCCCGGCTGCGACAGTGGAAGCTGAGCTACAAGTGTGCATCAAGGTGAAGGAATCCAAAGTCACAGAGGTGGAAATAAACACAGCCAGGGAGAACTACCAGCCAGTGGCAGAACAAGCATCCCTGCTGTACTTCATCCTCAGCGACCTCAACAAACCCCATCTACCAGTTCTCCCTCAAGGTGAGCGTCAGGCGAGGCAGCAGTGGGGTCCTGTGGAGCAGGGGCTGGGTATTTCATCATTAACACCTCTAACAAAGTGCTTGGAAGCACAGCACTGAGCCCAGCCCTGCTCTGGTAGGCATTCAACGTGGTCTTTGAGAAAGCCATCCAACAAACAGCTCCAGCCGAGGACGTGGGGCAGCAGGTGATCAACCTGACGGACGAGATCACCTACTTGGTCTTCATGTACACTGCCCACGGCCTCTTCGAGAAGGACAAACTCATTTTCCTGGCCCAGGTTGCCTTCCAGGTAACGCAAATATGTTTGGCTTCTGATGTTTGGTACTGGATGTGAATTTGTTATTTCAGGCACGTTCTCCTACTCCCTTGCAGCTGATGGAGAGTAGGGGCTGCAAGCAGGGGGCTCCTGTGCAGTAGCCACCAGCCCACGCTCTTGGCTCACCAGGTGCTGACCATCAAAAAAGAAGTGAGCCCAGCAGAGCTGGACTTCCTCTTGTGCTTCCCTTTCAAGACCGGTGTCACATCCCCCGTTGACTTCCTGCAGCCCCAGGGCTGGGTTGGCATCAAGGTGGGTCCTGGCTCAGGGTGCAGTCCCAAGTGTGGCACAGCAGTGGGTTGGGGTCGAGCTGCAGCAGCTGGGAAGGGAGCACAGAACCAGGAGCACTGTGTTAACCACACACACCCACCCCGGGATGGGAGGGCAGCACCCAGCAAGGACCTGTGACTGCAGGTCCTCTCGGAGATGGACGAGTTCAAGAACCTGGACAGCGACATCGAGGGCTCTGCCAAGCGATGGATGAGAAGGAGGTGTTCCCCCAGGAGTGGAAGAACAAAACAGTGCTGCAGAAGCTGTGCATGCTGTGCTGCATGTGGCCCAACAGGATGACCTACGCTGTCAGGTGCCCGCACCCCTCCAACAGCCACATGCTGCCTGTGCCTGCCCCCAGCTCATGGTGGGGTGCTGCTTTCCTGCAGGAACTTCGTGGAAGAGAAGATGGGCAGCAGGTTTGTGGAAGGCAGGAGTGTGGAGTTCTCCAAGTCGTACGAGGAGAGCAGCCCCTGCACACCCGTGTTTTTCATTCTCTCGCCTGGAGTTGATCCTCTGAAGGATGTGGAAGTGCTGGGTAAGCTGGGTCCCAGCTGCACTGCATCACAAAGGCAATGAAGTGATCCCTGAAGTGCTGCATGGCAGGAACTGCCCTGTGCTCCCATCAGCACGAACACAAAGAGCCAAATCCTCCCCTTCCAGGCAAGAAGCTGAACTTCACCACTGACAACGGGAGGATCCACAGTGTCTCGCTGGGGCAGGGCCAGGAGGCGGTGGCGGAGCAGGCACTGGAGGTGGTCGCAGCACAGGGACACTGGGTCATCCTGCAGGTGGGCACAGCCCCAAATGGCACAGCCCTCACCCCACGGCGGTGGCACTGCCATGTGCAGAGGTCCAGGGGGAAACAGAATTTCAGAGCACACAGCACACGCAGGGTTTGTGTTGCAGAACATCCACCTGGTGGCCTGCTGGCTGGGCACGCTGGAGTAGCACGTGGAGCAGCACAGCACGGGCAGCCACCCCAACTACCACGTGTTCATGAGTGCAGAGCCAGCACCCAGCCCTGAGGCACACATCATCCCCCAGGGGCTGCTGGAAAATGCCATCAAGATCACCAACGAGCCGTGCACGCCAACCTGCACAAAGCCCTCGACCTCTTCTCACAGGTACCTGTGCTGCTCTGTCCCAGTGAGCAGCCTCACATACAGGAGTCATGGCACAGATAGTTTTAATGAACAAATTAGGATCTAAGAGTGCAATAATTAACCAGCCAGAAAGCTTTTTAAAAGATGGAATTATACGTGGGTTTGCTTTTTTATATTAAGTATACGCTCCTCCATTCTCCTTTACCATCAGCCATGATAAGAGGGGATGGCCACCTCTGTTCTCCCCTCACCTGCCATTCCTCTGCAGGACACAGTGGAGATGTGCAGCAAAGAGATCGAGTTCAAGTGCATCCTGTTTGCACTCTGCTACTTCCACGCCATGGTGGCACGCACAGCAGAGCAGCCCTGCAGGGATTGCAGCCTGCTGACAGCAGCACCCTGGGGTAGGTGCCACGGGACGACCTCTGGTGTCTCTTTGGTGTAATCATGTATGGAGGGCACATCACAGATGATTGGGACTGGCGGCTGTGCCACACCTACCTGAGCAAATACATTGGAGTAGAGATGCTGGATGGGGAGCTGCACCTGGCCCTGAGCTTTCTGATCCCACCCAGCCTAGACTACAAGGTAGGAAGAGCTCTCTGGGCACAGGAGGGGATAGTTAGCATTACAATCTGCTGGGGAAAACTGCTGCTCTGGATTAGCACATGGTTTTTTTGGAGTTTCCTCATGCAACCCAAGCTGAAGCGTAGCAAAAACAAAAGCTGTGCTTTTCCCATCCAGTGGAAGCATGCAGCATCACTGGAAAAAAACAGTTCCTGTGGTGGTAAGGAAAAGATTTAGGTAAGACAAGTGGAAATCACTGTGAGTAAGTACAGTGAGGATGAATTTTTCAAGGTTGAAGCTAAATTTGCATTGATGTATACATAATCGCTCATCCTCTGCCCAGGGCTACCACAAGTACATCAACAACAGCTTGCCACCAGAGGGCCCCTACCTGTACAGCCTCCATCCCAATGCCAAGATCGGGACCTCACCACCACCTCTGAGAGGCTTTTTTGGACAGTTTTAGAAATGCAGCCCAAGGAATCAGATGCTGGAGGTGGCTCAGATGCCTCCCACGAGGAAAAGGCAAGTGAAGCTGCTGCTGCTTTACTGGAGGTGGCTGGAGGGGGGCAGGGCTGTGTAGGGGATGCAGTTCGGGGTCACAGCCAGCACAGGAGCAGGCTGGGGAAGAGCACACACCTCTACTGGAGTGTGTTTGCACTGGGGCCTCACACTCAGTGCCAGTACCAAGCAGGAAGGGGAGCTTGTCACTGAACAGCAGCAGGAGCTTCAACCACTACAGCTGCTGAGGAAGCAGAGCTCAGAGCCACAGCAGAGACTGTGGTGTCCTGTCAGCTCCTTTCCCCCTCCCCTGGTCCCACATCAGTCACAGAGCAGGCAGGCTGAGCACCATCAGCTGCACTCCTCCAAATGTGCCAAGAAACCCAAAGGGGAGAAATGCTCCCCAATCCATTCGCCTTTGCTCAGTGCACACACTGAGGTCACCAAAGGCAGCAGTGCTCAGAGCCGGGTAGAGAGGAGCATGGCCCAACACAGGTCACATGCTGTCCTCTGCAGATATGGCACATAAATAAAAGCTTTCCTCCTGCCTCCTTGGCCTTTATTCTTGAATTTCAGTCTCAGCCTCCTGGCTATTAACAACCAGGAGCAGACAGTAAAAGAGTGGGGTATGAGTAACAAAGAAGCATAGGAAAGCACAAAAGCAGAGAAAGAAGAAAGAGACCTTACTGCCTTCATTAACCGTTAACTCTGTGTTTTTCCTTAAATAATAGCAGCTTTATGGTCTGCATTTTCCAGTCCTCGATGAGATCATGGAGAAGCTGCCAGAGCCCTTCAACATGGCAGAGATCATGGCCAAGGCAGTGGATGAGACACCATAGGTGCTGGTTGTTTTCCAGGAATGTGAATGAACGAACATCCTGACCCATGAAATCAGGTGCTCTTTGAAAGAATCATACCTGGGGCTCAAGGTATGTGCTGGGAGCCACAACCTGCAAATAGCTCTTGCTTGTTTCAAAGCACCACTGTGCTACCATTGCTGATGCTTTCAAAGCAGCACTGTGCTTTGTGCAGGGTTTGAAAGCAGTAGCTGCCATCAGCCTTGCTTCTTCCCCCTCCAACTGCCCCATTTTTCTCTTTGTTAAAGGGAGAACTAACGATCACAGCAGACATGGAAGAGCTGGCCAATGCTCTCTTCTATGACAAGGTGCCTGAATCCTGGACATGTTATGCCTACCCCTCTCTTTGGATTAGGGTGAGCAGATTTCTTCTGAACACTAAAGCTTGTGGAGCAAGAAGGTAGCACAGGAGCCCAGGAATCACTGGGAGTTCACTGTTTTATTCTTCAGTGTTACTTTTAAACTGCTTCAACTACCTGAACTGTTATCCCAAGGTTAAGAAGAGTTCACCATGAGCACATGCCCCGTGTTTCAAAAGAACAAGAGATGCCCTAACATAACTTTATACATCTCAGAAAAAAATATATATTTAATAAAACCACGTATGTAAAGAAGAAACAACAGCAGTAGTTACTACAGTCCAAATGCTCATTTGGAGTTGCATTGCTGCAGTGCAATCTGGTGTTTATTCATCACTGACCACGCCAGCCCAGCCTGCCCAGCACATCTCTGTGACGTCAAAGCAGTGCTCCACTGTCCAAAGGCCACACTTTGCTCTCCAGCACTTTGCTGTTTTCTTTTCCAGGAACTAGAAATCTGGACAATGGACTTTGTGCTGCCTGCGACGGTGTGGCTGGCAGGGTTCTTCAATCCCCAGTCTTTCCTCACTGCTATCATGCAGTCCATGGCTAGAAAAAATGAATGGCCACTGGACAAGATGTGCCTTGCAGTGGAAGTGACCAAGAAAAACCGTGAGGATATGATGGCTCCACCCAGAGAAGGCTGCTATGTACATGGGTTATTCATGGAAGGTGAAAGATTACATCTTGTAGGAGATGTTTCAGGCACAGAGAAATCCTAGGTCAGAATTAAAACTCCCTGCACACACAGCAGGTGTTAATACTCACTACCTAACTAAAATTCAGGGCAGCTTTTGCAAAGCTTTTATCCCACGCCAGTGCCAGACACACGCCAGCTGAGGGCAGCATCAGCCTGGCTTAAGAGCAGAATTTCACAAACCAGAAACTAAAGGCTGACTGCCTCTTGAGAACCTGAGGACTTTAAGCTTTAAGCTGCATGGTTCTAGTGAATAAATTGCATTACACTTCTGTTTAACATGTGAATATGACAGGTCAGGAAACTCGGAACATAAAATAATTACTGCTAAAATAAATGAGAGGGAATGAGATGGTAATATCAGCAAAGCACCAAAAGGGCCAGCAAAAACAAGGGCACAGGGCAAGTAAGACAGCTTAGTGTAGCTCCCACCACAGCCACGTTTTACCTTCACCATGTAAACCTGCACTGAAGGGATGAGTGGGGTCACAACTGATTCAGACATCCCACACACAGCAAGGCAAAATGCATTCATGAGTCACAGTGAGACGCTAGCATGTCAGCCCTAATGACTTCTACACCATGGCTGCCCAACCTTCAGACTTTACCCCCTCCAACTGTGCTGCTAGAACAACCCCTTCCCACCCATTAGTAGTTAAAAAACAGCCACTACTAAGTGAGGATGCCCTTGGGCAGCTGATACCATGACAGCTCTGTAATCGTGCAGGGCCTCGATGGGATATCCCTTCCGGGGCTATCGCAGATGCTCGGCTGAAGGAGCTGACACCCATGATGCCCATCATCTTCATCAGAGCCATCCCTGTGGACCACATGGACACCAAGAACATCTACGAATGTCCTGTCTGTAAGACACAGATGCGAGGTCCCACCTACGTCTGGACCTTTAACCTAAAGACAAAAGAAAAAGCTGCCAAGTGGATCCTTGCTGCTGTTGCTCTGCTGTTGCAGATCTAAACTCCTGCTTGCCAGAAACCCCTTATGAAACTCCCTTGAAGTTTGGCTGCACCACAACTTTTAGCAAAGTATTAATAAAAACAGTGCTGGAACTGCTGTTGTGTGGGGACTACTCTTGCAATCCATGGAGTTTCTCATGATGGATACTGGCTTTCAGTGGGTGGTTTCTCATAAAGCACTGGTTAAAGCCAGGCTGCTGAAGAGAGCCCAACAGAGCAATGGCATGCAGCCATCTAGACTCCTTTCCTTCTCACAGCTCTCCTTCTTTTCACAGGTATGCATTTGATCACTCAGTGCTAATTGCAAGCAGAAGTTCATCAAGCCACACGCAGTGCATATTCCTGCATGGAAGCACTGATTGTTTAAACCAGGCAGAAGAAAGGCAGATTTGGCAGTTTCCCACAGGTCAACCTGCACGACCCAGAAAGCCCAGCACCTTCACCTGGGACAAACAGGGGCCGGGGCAGTGCCATGCTCTGTGGAACACTCAACTTTCTCCCACAGAGACAAACCTTCACACCCTCCACCTCCCAGTTTTCAGAGGAAAGACAGCTGTGAACTGGTCAACCTCTGACACTGGAGTCTTTACTTCTGGGTTACAGACTCTGCTCCACTCTTTCTATCAGCATCATCACCTGTTAAGTAGATGAGAGCTGCTCTGGCCATCACACAGAAGCCAGTGCCTGTCTCCTTGGTATAAAATAATATACCAGAATCTTCTCATCCTATTAAGTATCTGAACAACTGAGTCTAGAACACTTGCACAAAGCTTCCAGACATTTTAGTACAGAGTTCAGCCAATGATTCAACTTTTTTTCCCTACAACATCTCCGTGTTTCCACGATAAAAGTTACTGCACTAGTAACACAGTCAGTGTCACATGAATTTCCCATTAGAATAGCAGAAAACTCACCCAAAGCTGCAGCTCTGCTTCTTTCAGAAGAAATTCTTGATCAGAGGTGTGACCAGTTTCACCCAGAGCTTCACGTGCCGACTTGGCTGCTCAAATGTTGATGATGACACTACACCCGAGCAGAGGTAAAGCTGCTCCTGCTCCTGCATAGGGAAAAATCATCCCAGAAGTGTTAATCAGAAGTGTTAAGTTAGATATAACAGCCTGGAAGACATGGTCCAAAACTGGCCACAATCCTGCCAGAAGGATTCTCACAAGCCTGAACATAACAGTCTCATTCCATGCAGCACAGCTCACAGAGCAACAAACCCACCAAGGAGACAACACAGGAGCTGTCCTTCCAATCCCCCTGCAGCAGCAGCTCCACCTCTGGGTGACTACTGCTGTGCTAAGGAAGTGATCCTCAAGAATTAGCAATTTAAACTCCAGACAGTAAAGGCAGAAGGTTTTGCCTTTGTGTGCCCTGAAGCTTAGCTCTCTTACAGCTGTAGTTTCAGGAAAATCCTAAATCCCTCACTGTGATTGCCAGAAAAGGAAACCTTATCATAATCTCAAGAGACTGGCTTGCATACTCCTTTCTAGACACAGCTCAAACACTGTGTTTTCAAATGAATGTGCAGTCATGATTTCAACTACATTACCAGAAATACTTAGGCTTCTTTATTGTGTACACAACACTGCAGAAAGAGGAAATGAACCATCATGGTGATAATACGTGCTCATGTTGCACGTGAAAGCAGATTTCTGATCCAACGTAGAAGTGGTTTTCTTACCAAAGCCAGTCAGGTTTCTAGATTTGCAGGCAAGCAAGGAACAGATCATCTCCTGTAAGTCTGTATTTGATCTTTTTACTAGTTTAGTTGTCACAAACAACAGAACACAAAGTGCAACGCAGAAAGCAGGAACCAGGCACTGGGAAGGAACACAGAAAGATGAACCAGGAACAGACAGAAGAAGTACGTACGCCGAACCAGTCTAATTTTAGAAACCCAAAATGCTATCATCAATCCTGCTAAGAAGACTCTGTGACATGGTCATCTGATACAGTGAGGTAAGCTGATCACTGGAAGTGAGAGCAGTTATCTGAATTGAAATTTGGAGGCTTTCATGAAACCCTCAGCTCACTCAGTGAGACACCCAGCCCACTTCCTTCTTCCAAGCCCCTATTTTAAAAATGCTGGATGATATTTGGAACTGAATGTTGCACAGCCAAAGGGATTTCATGGTGCTGTGCAAGTTAAGAGGTGGCTGCTGCACATCAGTTGCAACATTAAAAGCTCGGGTATTATTCAGAAGGTTATTACTAAGAAGGCTGAAAGTTGAAAGGATCAAAGAAAGAAATGTCAAATAGAAAAGCCCAGGAAACAGCCCTACATGTCAAATTCCTTGAAAAACAGACACTAAGTATTTTGTTTGCTCATTTAACTGAAAATGACATTTCAGCTGCAGTGCTGAATGGAGTTGTAATTTGCACAGAAAAGGAGAGAGCACTCCATTAGAGGCTGTATCACCTTGGCATAAAATGAAGTCCTCTGAACAAAGACTACAGAACAGTAAACAGTCAGGCAATCTCAGAAGCAGCTTCCAGCAAATGGGAATCATTTAAAGCCCTTTAAATTAGATCACTGGTGCACTGTTTGAGAAAATTCTTCTGTCATGTTTTCATTGATTCTCTCCTTCCATTAGAAACAAGTAGAGGCAAGATATGAATTGAAATATTCAAGCAACTCTTCCAGTAATAGAACTGTTTTTGATTAGATATACTCTGACTCATTCTGAGGAAGAGCCCTGATGCAATAGGGCAATTCCCATTGATCTGTGCCTTCTTATGCCAAGACTCAGCTTAATATAAGACATTTTTCAGATCCTTAAGTTGCACACAGAGGCACCAAACCGATACGCCTTGCATCAGAGTACTACGTGAGAAATTACAGGGGACAACATCAGCTGCCATAGAAGATTCAGACTCAAGACAGACAAGAGAAGCAGCAAGAGTGCTGAACTGTCCAAGCTGCCTAATGAGAAAAGAAAAAGCCAGGACACTGAACATTAAGCCACTGAAAAATGCTTGTGTCAACACTAAGAGCTGCTGCGTGTAATTTCATGGGCGCTGTGATCCGACCAGCCCAGAAATGCTCTTACTGTAGAAATTACACTAAGATCTGCTGCCCTTGTTCACCTCACAGAGCATGGGCAGCCACCCAAAGGCTAACTGCTTGGCACTCACAGTCCTACAAAGGATTTCCCAAATGCCTGAGAAGCGAAGTCCTACAGAAGTGTGAGAACGGTGGTTTCTAGGGCCTGACCTCATCAGCCCAGCATGCTGCTACCTTGGCAGTGCCCAAATATTGGGGGATAAGGCCCGAGAATGTGCTGCATGAGCAGCAGACAGAGCCAGCAGATCCTCCCTGAGCACTGTGTCTCTCAGCATCCAGAGCCTGAGCATTCCGATACTCGAGTTCACTGGGGACACATGTTCTTTTCCATTATGGCCTCCATTTCCCAGAAACAGGCACTTGTAGCAGGCATCTCATCAATAGTCACTTAACTGACAGCTCCTTGAGACTTCCTATGCTCGAGAAGGTTTTGAATTATTGTGGCTGTAGGTTTTTATTGCAACTGCGTCATCAGCATTCCCTGTGTGACCAAGAAGCACAGCATCCACACATCCTCCCTGTAAACAGCTGCTTACCTGGTGGAGTTGCTGCTGCAAAGCTTTGTTTTCTGTCACGATTGCAACCTGAGCTTCCAAGTCGCGATGAACGGATCGATATCCAAAATTAGGAGACCCAATCAGGGTTAGGCAGGGAAGATTGCTCCCTGCCAGGTATAGCCAGAGGCCTGCAGGAAAAACAGGAGAAGAAAGGAAGTGTGGCAGACAAAGGAAATGACTGGGGTAGCCTCAAACAATTGCTTCAACTTGGAAGAAATGAATTAAACACATTAGATTTACAGCAAGTGACCATGACACAAAGCAAGCCCTCAAAAACACACCTTCCTGCAGATGGATGGTTGTGGGATCCTTGGGGTACACTTGTACAACCTGCACTGTCCAAACTTGCATGCTTTCACAGGGGCTGCTGGGACACTCTTTAAGAATACAAATACACTGCACAGAGGGCCCCAAAAATAATTCAGAATGAGTAACTGTCATTAAGTTAGAGGTCATTCTGCAACATGACATCTCAGATGCATGGATATAAGGGAAACAATTGGTCAGTACTCTACAGCAAAGAGAAGAACACCTTCACCAAGGGACAAAGTGCCACACAGGTACTTGAGCACTGGAGCAATCTGTTTTAGAAGCAGGAGCAGAGCACAGTGAGCAACTGCCTTCCTGGGACCTCACAAGACAGAAGCATGAAGAGGCATCTCCTTGCTCTGACAGGTGAATTCACATGAAATAAGCACTGCTGAGAGAAGTGCTAATTATAACGCCCACTCGTTTCCTGAGGAGTGATCTTCACCAGAAGATGAATTCAGCTCTTGCCAGGATGAAGGCTCACAGGGCCACCCATCACACAGCTCTGCCCTCCCCGGGGGGCACAGCTCCTGACAGATGGCAGCTCCCCACTGCCAGTCACATGGAGACTACAACAAAGAAACTGGACCATAAAAACCACCTAGGCCTTAAAATAGAAGCAGGTTTCCTAACTCAACCCCAGAGCAGTTCCAAGAATGCCTTGAGTAAGAAGCTGCCGATTCACCACTGGTTCCTGTAACCTCCTCCCCACCCCCACATCACACACTCAGCAGCTTCACTGCTTTGAGCTGCACCTCCAAGCCCCAAGCTGGCATTGCCCGTGCTGTGGCTGCCCCATGGACTGTCCCACAGTGGTGCAGAGGGGTGTGGTGGAAGGCAAGGAGCCCAGGAGGTACTCAAGCAGCACAAACCCTGCAGGCTGTGCCATCGATCGTGGCAGCTGCATCGCCTGCTGGTGCCCAAGCCACGGGGATCCCTGCAGACAGAGCCATGCCAGGCAGCAACCAGTGTCTTGCTCTTTCTAAGCGGCCATGCAGCAGCCCTTCACTGTGTCTTTAGCTTTATGGCCACCTGGCAGGATCTGCTCAAACAGTGACTCACCTTTCCAGAAAGAGGAAGAGCAGTTTCCCGGCCACCACTCAATAGCAGCAATGCGGGCTTATCACAGAGCAAACAACCACCTGCCTGGCACTCTGTCACCTGATGCTTTCATGGAAGGGACCCTAATCCCAAAAGATAGCTCTGCGTCACCCCCAGCACCCCGCCCAGAAACCTGCTGGTCCACACTGCTGTAGGCAGGCACCGTGGCACTGCACCCAGACAGCTGCTTCCACAGCAGAGCTCTGCATTTCCCAGTTGTGTGTGTGATGACTGTGCTGTGCTCTGAGCTGGGCGCTGCAGCTGCACTGACAGACCCAAGGACAGCCGTAACCATGGTGGGTGCCATGCTTGAGGACACAAAGTGTTTCAAGAGGAGTTGGAAGAGTTTGCAAAGCAGCCTCAGCACTACAGCATCTGCTGTGAAGCAATAGCCTATAGGAGACTGAAGGGTGTCCCTCATCTTAGCACGAGAATGAAGTAACAGGCATTGCTAAGTGTTGTCCCCCAGTCCAGGAGCCAGGCTCCAGGTACAGTCGCTCTTCAACTTGCCCCAGCTTGTCCTCCTCCTTCCCCTTCCGCCCTGCCCGCTGCAGAAGGTCCCAGATCCTTTCTGAATGTTCAGGCCATTCACAAGCCCAACACTGTGAGACTCCTGCAGAGCAGACAGCTCTGCCAAGCCCCCCACACTGCTCCCAGAGCACCAGGCAGCCCGCAGCCTCCTGCTGCAGCACAGGGATGGGTGGCTGCCCTCTGGGATCCTGGGAAAGCTGCCACACTCAGTAAGGGCCAACAAAGGAAACCCCGCTGGGAGCCAGCAGTGCCTGGCAAAGAGGAGCAACCTGCAAAGCACAGAGCCCTGCAGCAGGTGCTTCCTGGAAAGAGGCACATGCAATGCTTCCAGCCAGGCAGGCACCACGAGGCGCCGAGGTAGAGCTCTGCAGCTGCAGAGGCTGATGTCACTGCCACCAGGGCACAGCACGCGTCAGGAAGGCTCACAGCTTCTATATATAGGAAACTCAGTAACGTGTGTATATTTTCTTTAGACAAGAAAAGGCCTACTCAGCAGCTTTCTCTCCCTGCCACCTCTGAACCTTCTTCCAAACAGCCCTGCAGGAAGCCGGGTAGATAGAGGCATTCCCACAGTTGATAACAGCTAATCTCAAACAAACAAACAGAGCTGAACTACTGGTCAGGGCCCTGGGACAGGCCTGCGCTGGCTCGGGGCGCATCCCTCCACCCCTCTTCACCAGACACATGCTGCAAACAGTGACAGTGTCCCTCTGCACAGCCTGGGGAAACTGGCGTGTCATCGAGTGCCAGATCGGGCACTGCTTACAGGAACAGCACTGCCCTGGGGGACTGGTGAGCCAGCACAGGAAGTGACACAGTGACAGAGCAGCAGAAGGTGCTGCCAAGCACAGCAAAACTGCCTCAGTGTGGCTGAGCACTGCTCACTGTGAGGTGCAGCACCACCACGGCTCCAGCGGGAGGAGTGTGAGCAGCCAAATGCCCTCGACTACTTGCATGACTACACTCTGCTGTGCATAATGTAGGAGGAGTCAGTGCGTGGATCCTCTGGAAGGAAAACTGAGAGACACAACAAGCAGCAACTAGTCAGGAGAAAATATTCACACTTCAATCAAGGCGGTGTTGGTCTTGTGGATGGTCTGAACATTCAGAAAGAATCTGGGGCCTTCTGCAGAAAGCTATGATGACAGTACTCTGTTTTTTATATATATATTTTTTTATCATCTACATTTGTTAAGCAATATCCATTTCTCAACAACTTCCCCTCCGGCTCCCAGAAGGCACAAGGGTGCACCTAATCAGTAAGCAGCACTTTACCATGTGCCATAAATGGGAGCTGGTTTAAATTCCCTGAAGCGTGGGTCACCCCACAAAGCCCTACTTCCAGGAAGACCCAGCTTCTCTTTGTTCAAAGTGTCAAGGGGGATATGGGAAACAAAATCCTACCACAATCACACATAAGTATCCATGCAGATGCCTTCTTTCATTTCACATTGAGACAGTATCTTAGTGCCACCACCAAGACAATTCTTGTATAATCCATAGGTCTACAGCAGCAAGACAGGACTTTGCATGGCTGTCTCCTGGCTCGAGGCAAGCAGGATGTTCAAAGCTTGGATGAGTACTTTGGAGGTTGAATCTAGACTCAGCACCCAACCATCACCTCACCAGTTGCATAACCCATACATATGCAAAGCACGTGCTTTCTGAACAAGCCCTCTTGAGAAACAGACATCTTACCCTTGGCATGGAAAGTCCATCCAGGCCTGGAGTACTCCTGCAGCTGGATCCTCTCCTGTTGGTGAAGGCAGCAGACCTCATTGTAAAACTGATGTTCTATGTAAACGTAGGCAGAAGGGATGGCACCTGCCACCCCTTTGGCACCAAAAAACCCATTCACCTCTGGTGAGGCCAGAAGAATCCGATATTCTGCCCTAGTGCCCAGAACCAGGTCCATGTAAGCTTGTGTCAGGTTGAAGTAGCCCGTGGTGAGGTATATCCTGGCGTCTCGTTCAGCCTCTGTCAGCAGTGTCTCTGTGACCATCTCATCTATTTGAATCCCAAAAGGTTTCATTTGGATTAAGGGATAGATCCAGGTGTCAGGTTCTGGTTTCAGACCCCCAGATGTTTCAGAGTTGTGCTGGGGTAACACGGAGCTGCCTTGCTGGCTGCTGTGGAAAGTCTTTGTGTGAAGGAGTTCTTGTCGTGTCCTGGCAGAGTTGATCACTTCCATCACTCTTTGATTTGCTATCTCACAGTATCTCACCTTATCTCCTGCAGGAAAACCAGGAGAGATCAGATCTGAGATCTAAAGGTACAGAGCTATGCATCAGCTATTGAGTAGACAGACAGCAATATCAGAACAAGAAGGAGTTAAGACCACGATCACACAGCTCCCTTCTCCAAGGCTGAAAAACACGTTTCAAAAGTAGCATATCTACAAGACAGAAGAAAAACACTCAACTATAAGAGGAGTAGAAACTCAACTATCAGCTGCTTGAAAAATCCACTGTTCTCAGTCTTCTTCCTAACTCAACATTCATTGGATTCCCAGAAGACTCAACTACAAAATATTCATTACTCAAAATTGCACTATATTCGTGAAACTTTCACTGTAGGTACGCATATCTAGCATTACACACATTAATACCAAGTTACAAATCACTCCCTCTGGATCATTTTATTCAACCAGATAAGGAGACTTCCTCCTACCTTGGTAGGGGTGTACCATCCCCTCCATCATCTCGACTGTATCATCCTGCTGTAGCTGCAGAGACACATCTCCAATTGCATCCACTAGCTCTGTGAAGAAGTCTGCGATCTCAGGAGAGTCCTGCAGGAGAACATAGCGGTCCTGACGATTGGTGAAGTACAAATCACTCAGGTTTGCACTAGGAGAGAAAAGAAAAGTTCCAGAACACAGTATAGGTGTACAAACCTGAACATCCCAGCCTAAGTTACAGATCTCACCCCATATATAATGAGACTAACGTAGAAATGGGTCATCTCCTTTTGAATCTTGAGGATATGTATTTTCTTTTGGAGGAAGACTCCTCCATGTGAGAAGATCACATGAAACACCTACGGTTGCTCTTCCATATCAGAAAAGCACTATTATGATATTACAGAAAAACCAGGTGCAAATAATGAAGTTCAGACAACTCTAGTAGCACCAGAAACTCTTGCTAAATCAACCACAGAAAGGCATGAAGAGGAAAGGACTCACCCGCTCAGGATCACATTATCATCAAAGAGATAGACCTTGATGTGCTGCAGGCCAATGGTCTCATTAAAACGCTCTGGAATCAGGAGCTTGAGAAGCCCACGCAGGTTTGGGGTGTGGAAAAGGGAGACACGCACTTGTTCAGGGAATCGCTGCAGCAGTGGAATCAGCATTGTTCGAGAGTTCCTCCTGCCTGGGGGACACAGGGTTGTCACACAGTGCTTCCTCATGGGTGAGGAGCACACCACAGCATGGCTCAGCAGCTCCTCAGCCAGAGGCTGATCACAGAATGCAGTGCCAGCACACGAGGCAGGTACCAGCAGGTTGGGGTTTTTTCATCACCTTAATTTGCACTTCTGTCAGCAGTAACATCAATACCTAGAACTGTATGTTTGTAGGTGAGCGGGCTTGGAACCGACACCACTCCACACCTAGCACTAATGCTACAAAAAGGCACTGCAGAAGGCTAAGTGTGCTGCTACTTCCAACGCTTCCCCCACTTTTCCTTTTAAAAGGAAAACATAGAAGAGCATAATGGATGAGGACAAATGTACTGACAAGAGAACTAGACAAGCAAGAAAGCACAAGTTGCACAAAGCACAGAGTCTGACCCTGTGATCTTCTGGCTCCTAACAGCTATTTTCTAAAGAAGAGTTGTTCAGCTTGACAACTTTCTGGGAACACACAGTTACTGGTATACAACAGGACAGGTTTTGAAATGGATGTGATTTAAGCCTGTCAGTCCTATCAGACAAGACAGTCTCTCTCAAAAATGACAGCGTGTCACCATCTGACTAAAATAAGCTTTTGAAGAAAGTAAGGTATCATAATATCTACCCCGAGATCCCCTGGTGTAGTCAAGAAGAATGGAAACTCTGAGGTTTGGTGATTCATTTGCTTGCAATGATTTCTCCAGTGCTTCTTCTAAGCAATTCACCTGCAGAGAGAGATTGTACTACTCATTACGGAAAACAAGTCAAGCTTTATAAGGAAAGTGTTCAGAAACCAGGAGGTCAGTGGTCATGAAAGTTTCCATTCTCTAGTACGAGTATTTCCTAGTCATGCAAAACACTGCTGGTTTATACACCACATCTGTCAGACTGGCATCCTCCCCTGTCAGCCTGCAGCAGCATATGAAAGGGCATCAATTTTACAGGCACACATTCTTCCAGACTCTGAACAGCAATTAATTTCAGCAGAAAAGGTTCCAGCCTCATTCCCAAACCATAGACTTCCATTACCAACAAAAAATCTTGGCAGGAACGCACAAATTATACAGAGGCAGTTTTATTCCTTAGCTACAAGGCTGCCTGTCACATGTAAATTCCAGTGTTGTGTACAAGCCCAGACAAAACCAGGCACAAATCTCTGCGCAGGACTCTGTCCACCTTTACCCTCCTGTGGAATTTGATTCTGACATAAAAATTTGGCCAAGGTCAGACTTCTCCCTAAAGGACTTAGGGAATGCTTTTGTTTCTGGAAGGACAGGAAACAAAAGGTAAACAACACAGAGCAGAAGTGACCTCTGTCTTAAATGCAAAGAGCTAGTACTGAATCTGCATACTGCATTCTCAGGACAACACACAGGACTACACATAGACAAGAAAAAAATAAATCAAGCCTGATCCCCCAATGCTGCAAAAGCCCTTGGAACATTATGCCAGAAAACTCTGATGGTCAGAAACACCCAGGCTCATTCATTCATTCATATGTTCGCCAGTTCCAAGGCTCTGTTGAAGGCTTAAAACAGAACTACACGCAAATCCCTCCTCCATCCAAGGTATAAGTACATCAATGCAGTGAGGAACCACAAGGAAAGCTCTCAGGGAGAGAAGAAAACATAAACAAAGTAAATCTATATGAAAGTCTTAAGGAAATTACAAGTTCATGAACTGCACCTCGCATACAGCTCTTGCACCTGCAGGAACAAGATGCTTTTGGCAAGGGGAGGCATTTTCTTTCTGCATTCATCCCCACTTCCCAATCCCCTTCCACACTCACCAGCTCCTGCTCAAGGAGCCCTGTTCCCAGGTATAGTGAAGCCATCACCACTCGCTGCTTGGCTGCTTTTATCTGCACCTGAGAGTAGAAGAAAGTAAACTCAGGTTCACCCATGGTCACTACCTTCATTAGGATCTAACTGTTCAAATCACAGAAAAGCTCCAGTTTCACCCAAGGAAAGGCACAATGAAAGAATAGCATACTGACAGCAAGGATTTAAACACACCGGTGTTTAAAATATAGAGCAACATCAGCACCACTTCTGCATCCAAAAATCAATGGAAAAAAAAAAAATCAGTGCTCTCTGTTAAGCTGAGGAACTTTTTCTCAGCTAAAACTATTCAGCACTTTGGGCAGTTACACTGCACTAGCTGCAATTTCTGTATCAGTACCACACTAGCAATCCCAGCTTTCATACTGCATTAAACCTCTGTGTCCCACCCTGTGAACCTGGCTGGATCTAAATTCAAAGCTGCTTTCGCTCTATGCAGGGGATCGGACCAAACGACCTCCAGAAGTCATTGTGTGGTCCCACAGTCCTGAAGCTTTGTTTCTGAATGAAAAGCTAATGCCTTCCTCAAGATCTACAGCTGCTTGTGCAGTGACACATTAGCAGGCCATGAGCAGTATCACAGCTTTCCCCACCACCCATATCAAGGCTTTGTCCTGAGCACTTGCCCTCCTCTCCTGTTGCACCTGAGGGTGAGAGGAGACCTCGGTCAGCAGAGCTCTCCTTCCCTCCTCTGCTTACCACTGAAACCAAGGGGTGGGAGCTGCTGCTGGCTCATGCTGCCCAGACAACCCACACATGGCCTGTTCTCCAGCAGCTTGCTGCAGCCAAGATCATGTTTCAGAAGTACTTGAACATACTTTGAACACATGTTGTCAAAAGACTCATGCAACTGTGCTAAACACATTCTCACCTCAGCCCTGCTACTTGATCCCAAAAAGCATTCACACTCGAAACCCACAGCTTACCTTCAAGAGTTCATAGAATTCAGCTGGAGAAGAAAGCACCTTGACATGTGAGCTGGAGATCCCAAACTCTGGAACCAGATTCCTGATCCACTGGAACCTGTGTGCTCCTTCTGGGCAAAGGGAACAAGGCATGGCTGTGGTCATAGGAACAGGTGGGGTGAGCAGGGGGGCTAGGAGAAGCCATGATGATCTGTGAAGAGACATGGAGGAATTCAGTGTGGCAGAACCTTTGCCTCCCACAGACAGCCTCCAAATAAAGAATGAGCTGCAACCAGGGCCAGCATATTGTAAGGATCCACAAAGGCAAGAATGCCTTTCCCTTCCCACACTGAAACCAAACCTAGAAATAGGAAAACGTATGTAAAAGGCAACAGAACAGATGTTAACACCATCAGCTCCTACCTCAACTGGCAGTGGGAAACAACTCATTCATGAGAACATCGAAGCAGGAGAGGAAAGGGGCTAGAAGCTGAAGAGGCTGAGATGTGAACCCTGCCAGCAGCCACAAACCAGGTGTCTGGTGGCACTGCTGTGGGACAGCTCTCCCTGTCATCAATCACTTCTGAACTCTATCCCAACCACACAAGCTACAGCTCTGCCACAGTCTACAGTCACTGCCATTTCTAGCTTAGCTCTCAGCTGGGCTAAAGAGTACGTGTTTCCATTTCACGCAAAGACATTGTAAAAGTCACACTACTTTATAATTTCTTTAATGAAACAAACAAAACGAAGCAAACAAAAAAAATAAGGAGATCTAGAACAAACAAAGTGCCTGAATGCAAGTCCCAGCAGCAGAACAACACACCCAAGGACAATGTGTGTTTTGAGGGGTACACAGTATGAGCTAAGGATCACAATTGAGGAACTCAAGGTTTCCTTTCACAGTTGTACGACTTGCATTCTGTACAAGCACTAAAAGAAGGTCAAGGCTTCACTCACAAACTTCAAAGTAACTACAGGGGAAACAGCAGGAAGCTCATTCTTTAAAAAGAAATTTCAGAACAAATTTCAGTGCTTTGAAGTCATTTGGAAAAGAAACCAACTTACTGCTAAGAGTCATGCCTAAGGCGATGACAAGAAGTAAATGGCATTTTTACTTCTCTGCAGGCTTAACATGCATGCAAAATTATCCAGTCATACAATAACTCCTGGTGGGAGTTTGTCCACATGACAAAACCACATTTCAACACAATTAGCAGCAGTGACTCTCATGAGATCCAGGAATTGAAGAGCGAGTGACCAAACTACATCCCCAAACCGTGCAAAAAACACTTGGGTCTGCAAAACCTGCTCTCGGGAGCCCAAAACCAACCAGGACAGAGTCAGGAAGGCCACCCCATCCTGGAGGAGTGCTGGGTCCCACAGGGCAGGGGGCAGCCACCAGCGGCCCACCCCACTGTCTTCTGCCATCACCACAAACCAACAAGAAACTTGATTACGGCCTTTACCAGAATTTGTTACGAGGAACTTTTAGGTTTTACCATAATCCAAAGCCCAAATGACCACAGATTCCAGGAAGATGATTTCACTCCTTTGCTTCATGATAAAACACTGGATCTTCACAAGGTTTCCGAACACCCTTACGCAGAAGTCAGGCAGCTTTCAGTTGCATTTCCTGGAAAATCCACTAGTTTGTCACTGACTACTCATTGCAACAAAAGTCTGAGTCAGCTTGTGCAAGAATTCCTGGGATGGTGACTTTCAGCAGATTGTGAGGATTGGGCTCAGACTTGACATCCATAAGTGATGCTGATAAACAACTCTGGCTGCTGGAAACAATGGGAATGTTCCAGAGAAGATGGGGGGGGGAGAGAAGTACTCCTTTCAAAGTAGAAAAGAAATACAAGAAATACCAGTTTTTAAGCACTCTCACCTTCACAGAACATGCTCAGGACCTTGCTCAACTCGTGTCCCAGGAGGCACACACGGCCTGCCACGTCATCACTCAGTAGCAATTTTATGTTATTGGGTTTTTGGCATTACATGGTAAGAATTAATCAGTAAAGGAGATAACCATTTTCCTTATTGCTCCATGGGTTAAACCTGGCCAAGTATACCTCCAGAAGCCACTACAGAGCAGCCAGAAATCCACTTTCCCAAAGCACAATTCCAAGCAGCTGTTTTCTGGCAAGGAGCGGGCGCTGCAGGTTAACCCGCACCCTCACAGCCAGCCCAGCTCTGCAGGATCCCCCACTGCTGCAGAAGGAGGGCCCCAGATTCCTTCTGCACATTACTGATAGCCACTAATCACACACTCTGGGTTTTTTGACTGCCCCAGCAGCTTAAAGCACACCTACGCTGTTTGATCTTTTAACGCAGTGCAGAAACTTCAGAACTTACTTAGGCTGCGAGCCTAAAACTTTTCCACACACAGAGTAAGTCAGGATTTTGCTCTGGCCAACAGCAGCAACGGCACAGCAACCACTATCAAACCAGCACCTTCTGCCCACAGTGGCAGAAAAGAAGTTCAAGCAACCACGTAAGCACAGCACAGTCCTTTCAACTGCAACACGCAACAATTAGAAACAGCGTAACATGAAGAAATCACCAAAATTCCATACTTCAACAAAGCAGCTTTCAGAGAAATAGAAACCAGGGATGGGGGGCGGAGGAGGGGGAACCCTTCCCACGTATTCCACATCATCATGTTAACCAGAAAGAGAAAACAGAACTAAAAGGAGCTCACCTCAGATCTTTTCTGCGTAAGAAGTTGGCCCTAAATATAAATGAGGGATTTTTTGCGTGTGTTCTATTTTTAAAAATTGTGGTTTTGGTACACAAACTCATGATAGAGCTGAAACACTTCTTCACTGTAAAGCCTCATCTGCAGAAACCAGAGGTGAAGTGAAACTGTGGGGTAAGGCACTGTGCTTTCACCCACGTATACGTCACCACGAGGGGATCCACGAACTGCTCCTCTTTGAATTCAGCTGTGCCTTTCCAGGACTCAGTCTAGTAATGCATCTGCATCAGGAAACACTGATGAAACCAGAAGAGGAGCCTGCAGAGATGCCCTTAGCTTACTGAGGACAAGCAGCAGAGCACAGGAGACAAAAGAGCTCTGAGACTACTGTGAGCTCAACCACAGCATGGTTGCTGTCCACAAGAAGACAGTGAGGACATAAAGACATGCTGTGGTGGCAGACGTCGCTGTACAAAAGCAGACTCCACACATACGGAGGGCTGTGAGAGATGCTGCACTCACTGCAGCACAATACAAAGCCCTTCCAGTGCTCTCTTACCAAACGCAGTAAGAAGTGATGCCCAAAGGCCACAGAAACAGCCCCTTCATTATTTAAGATGCTTCAATGCATTTTGTTTCATCAATTCTGAACCCAGCACATGGTTTCAAGGAATTGTAATCGCCTCTGTTGTTTTAATAGTTCAGTTTTAGCATGAACTGTACTCCTAATTGCACAGTCCCACAGAAGCAGCAGCACACAACCAAAGGGACTGTCAGGATCACCGCATGGGGAGTGCAGCACTGCCCAGAGGAGCACAGCAGCGTGAGGGCCCACACACAGGGCCACGGCCATTCTGCACAGCACAGCACAGGCACTCGGCACATACAGGGCCACCAGCTCCTCATATCCACTACCTGATCCCTGCACCTGATGCTGCCCAGGAGGTTTTTCCTTTCTATTACACGGGGACGGCAGAAGGGGACAGTTTGAGCAATGCTCACAGCACTGCGTTCCCAACCTGGACACCCACAGCACGGCAGCATGCGGGCACACGCTCCAGGCCGCATTTCTCCAGCGCCGAGCCGGGATCAGCGCGCTACCGCGCAGCGCCCACGGCCCGGCCGTGCTGCGGGGCCGAGCGCAGCCTCCGGGGGAAAGCCATTCCCCACCCCCACACAGCGTTCGTACCAACGCTGGGCCGTACCACCGAGCGGACGGAAGACCCACGGCAGCCGAGGAAGGGGAAGCGGCGGCGGCGGCGGGCGGGGCCGGGCTGGCTCCTTACCTGCGGGCGCGGCGGTCGCGGCCCCGGGACAGGCGGTCGGAGAGGCGGCCGAGCAGCGCGGCCAGCCCGGGAGGACCCCGCGGCAGCCAGGC
>VXAB01009480.1:0-13168 GCA_013399175.1 Odontophorus gujanensis
CTTGTTGTACAGCAACTCGCTCAGCTCCATGGCCGCAGCACTTCCGCAATGCCTCCCCGCACTTCCCGGACGTCACTTCCCGCCGCCACCCGGCGCTTCCGCTGTGAGCGCGGCCAATGGCGGCGCGGTTGCCATGGGTACGGGAGGCGGCGGCGATGGCGGAGGCGGCGAGCGGCGTGGCGCTGAGCGGGGCCGAGAAGGAGAAGGTCTGGCCGAGCCGGGCCGCCGCTGACGGGCCGGGGCCGCGGCCAGGGTTGTGGACTCAGCTCGGTTCGTTGTGTTTTGCAGCTGCGGGAGAAGCTGGCGCTGCTGAGGAGGGAGTACAGCGAGACCGTCAGCCGGCTGCGGGTGAGCGGGCCGGGCCGGTAGCGGGGCTGGGTCCGGGGAGGAGGTGCCCGGAGGCCGATCCGAGCCCCTCGGCCGTGTTGTATTCCCAGCGGGCGCATCGAGCCGAGCGGGCCAAGAGCCACGGCGGGAAGGCGGCGGCGGAAGGAGCCCTGCGGCCCGGGACGGGGGAGGCCCCGCAGAGCCCCGCAGGTAGGAGCCGGGCGCGGCCGCGCGGAGCTCCGTGCCCGCTGCTCCCCCCGAAAACTCGGCCCCCCATCCTTACACTGCAGTCTGCAGCAGCACCCCTTCTCCTTCCCTCCTCGCTGGGTGCTCTCTGATCTTCACTGCGCGATCTCAGCCTTTCACTCTTACCAGAGTTGACTGATTTAACTGTGTGATGTTTTTTCTCGGATGCAGCTTTGCTGGGTGTGCTTTACACACACGAGGTTTCTTCCCACAGGCTGTAGTGATGACGTATCTCCTGGTGCTGACAGGCACGAAACGTATCACCTACAGACTGAAACCTGCTCAGGTCCTGACACAAAGGCTAAAACATCTGTCATACTGCAGCATAGTCCTGAGTTCTTCAGTAATGAAGTTAGCTTGCAGGAGGGCTCACAGGCAGAGAGTTTACGGGCTAGCCAGGAAAATGCTTCCCGTGGACTTCCTGTGCCTGCTCCTGAGGAGAAAAAAAATCAGACTTTGAGAAACATGATGAAACTGAGGAGGAGGTCAAAGACTATGGTGTCAGAAGAAAAGGAATTAGTGCATGATGCGCATCTTGTCAATAATGATGTAATGGTGAAAAAACAACTTGCCAGTGTGGAGGAACTTCGGTCACCAGTCTTCAGGCGAAGCAGTTTTTCACATGCTCAGGAAAATGTTCAGATTGAGTCCAGACCTGTGCTTATGGGGAGACGAGAAAGCAGTTTAACTCCTTCAAGTGCAGAGTTTGGAGTTTTGCAGGACATACCTGAGGACAGTATTCCTCTGGGAGTGCCTGAGCTCCTGTGTGCTCTGGAGGACAGCAGTGATGTCTGGCAGTCTGAGTCCCCAAGTGCCACGGTCACATCTGATAACCAGGAAGCTGCACAGCAATGTTCAGAGGGTGGTGAGTCTGTTTTACTTGATGCCAGCGGTGGTGGTGGAAAAGACTCTTTCAGGACAGTAAAAGAAATGGAAGGTGAGAACATGTGTGAAAATCAGGGAGAATTACGTAGACTTTTGGATTTAATGTCAGAAAATGAAGTATTGCCCACTGGCACAAGTAACAATATGATTAATGGGAGCAAAATCCATGGAGAAAATCAAAATGACACTGTCAGTTTAAATGACTTTCCTTCAGAGCTTCCTCTGGTTAACGCTGAAAAATTGTTGGAGAATCAACAGCTTGAAGTTCAATCAAGACTTTCTCACCAAGAGGAGATTACAGCTCCTGAAAGCGCCCTGAACTCTTGCACAGTGGTTGAAGGGCTTCCCTTTCCAGTTGAATACTATGTCAGGACAACTCGGCGCATGTCTAATTGCCAGAGGAAGGTGGACCTTGATGCTGTAATTCTCAGTCATCTGGGCAGGAGCAAGAAAGGTCAGAGAAGTAAATGCAAGCAGAAAGATGCAAGCTTAGGGCAGCCCTCCCAAGAAACTGTTGAAAATCACTTGGAGTCAGCAGTTGTGCCTTTCCCTTTCCCTTGTGCAGAAAGCGACCCAGTGAATTCTAGTCCTCAGGAACATCTTACATCCAGTGGTAGCAGCACTTCACCTGGATCAATTTCTCAAAACTGCTTCACAAGCACAAAGCGAGATCAGAGACAATCACAGAGGAAGCAGAAGGGAAGAAGAAAGTCCACCTGCAAACCCTTTGTGAATGAAACGTCACAGGAACTTCTAGAAAGTTGGAATCTCATAACGCCAAGAGAAAGCAATAGTCTGCTATCAAATGAGTATCAGAGTGAAAAGGAGAACTGTGAGGCTAATCTCAAAAAAACATCTTCGGATGGGAGACATTTTTCTGTTGCTGCAGCTCTTGGGTCTGAATTGACAGGTATGACGCAGCCAATGAGTGCTGATCCTCCTGGTGGAAGCCAAGTACTTGGCAAATGCTGCGAGTCTCGTTTAGAACAAGTCCAGAATCCACTGCAGAAAAGTGGCTCTCTGAACCCAGCGAACGAAATTTCTACCAGCCACACAAGTGATCTGGGGTGCAACCTAAGTGTGTGTCAGTCTGGTAAACATCCAGTGAAACACGTTAAGAGTCAGAAAGTGCACAGAGCCTGCAGGGCTGAGCAGCTCCTTGCAGTCCCTCTACGCCGCTCCCTTCGTTCCTCTGCAAGACAGAACAGTCACATCTCAAAAGGTATTTCATCAAACAATGCACTCCCTAAAGCTTGACCCAAAGACCAAGGCAAGGAAACAGCCAAGTGCATTTGTGCACTGCTGTTCAAACCCTGTCGTATTTTTATTCAGGAAGATCTAATAGGGTTGGTTTTCTTTCCTTGACAAGTTTTTTTTTTTTTAATTTTGATCATGATGGGTGCCCAAATTCCTTTGTGCAATTCCAGAAATTTTAGTCTCAGTACAGTGACAGGAAATGAACAGCTGTGCATGGAGGAGGAGCAGTGCTAGGAGCTTCTTCATCTGCCTTGTCTGCTCAGGTCAACGCGGTGTTTGCTGTACCTGATTTTCCAGTAAATGGATATAAATTTCTGTTTCTCCAACTGGGTCTGCATATTAATGAAAAGGGGAACAGAAAGATTAGTGTCACAGTCCAGAAATATGTAGAAAAAGTTGGGAGAAAAACAAACCAAACTGGTCAAGCACTCAATCGAGTTTGGTTGTCTTTGGCAATGATATTTTAGCTCAAAGGGTTGATGCAGAGCAATTGTAGAGTGTAGCATCTTCCTGGAAAGTTCCACTTCCATGTGTTAAGATGGATTTTTTATTTTTTAATAGCTTAGAGTGATGCTCTAGATAAGAGATTCTAACATGGCTGCTTGCTGGTTAATTTATGGTGTGATATTCTCTCTTGAATTCTAGATGAGAACAAAAGAGGACTTGGCCATCAAGTGGAATCAGAGGGTCCTGCTTCTCTTGGCCTTGCTGCTAAAGACCCAAATATGTCCAGCTCTCTCTTTTCCTTCCGTAGTTTTCAGTGGCTGGCCCCCAAGCTGGATATCAAAGACTTTCATCTACCTGATGAGGAATTTGGACTACTAAAGCTTAGGAAATATGAACCTTCCCCTGGAAATGACTTGGAGGTTTTTGTTCCTAGTGTGTTTGGGGATGGCGTGGCTTCAGAGGATGTACAAACTCCAGAAATGAATGCAGAAGAGTTTAAAACTAATCTGCTTTCACCATTTGAAAGTGGGTTGCATGAGCTACCTCATTTGGAAAGCCCAGCTGCCAAGGTGGAACTTTCTACACATGAATTGCTGTTTACTCCCATGGAGACTGTCTTAACTGATGCTCCTGCTCAGCGTGAGTCCCAGATTTCTTCATCTGTTTTCCCTGTCTTGGGTCCAACCCCAGCTGTTTTACCATCAGCATGCAACCCTAATACAGGTTCTGTACCTCCTTTGCAAGTGGGCCTGCATTCCTCCAAAGAAGCACCTGCCCAGGTTGAGAATAATAGTGAATGCAAAGACTCTGCCATTCCACTGCACTTGGACAGCTGTGGTGCAGGATCTTCTAGGAAAGAGGAAGGGCAAGGTCCAGCAAGTCATTTAGAAGTTGAAAGTTGTCCTAATAATAGATCTGATGGGGCTGTGAACTTGGAGAAGCATTGGCAATCACAAAGCAAACAGGAGGGGTCCTGCAGAGCTTCTCCTGAACAGGTAACGCACCAAGTGTACTATGCCAGTTGTCTTCTGGGTGTGTCCCCTCATCCAAAGTCTCACCTGACCTTTAAAGTGAGACTTCCTCGGACACCAACTCTGAATGCTGTCTTTAAGCTGACTTTGTAAATGTTTGATTTCCATCTGTTGCTGAAAATCTTTTACCTGAAGAGCAAACTCTTTAAAATCCTATGTAAAACTATGGATGTGGGCTTCAGAACCCACGTTTAAAATAATCAAAGAACAAAAAAATTTGGCACACTTACAATGTTGGTTTACCTTTTGGAAATTCTTCAGCTAGGATTGTCTTCTACATCTTACCTATGAGTCAGTTGCTGAGAAAATGATTTATCTCTGAAGGGTAGGAATGCTGCTGAGAGGTGCAAAGTGGTATGAAGGAACAGGTTAGTCTGTTTTCACCTGGAAACTGTCTGGGCTGTCTTATTTTTCAAAGGCTTGCAAGAACGGAAAGAGCTGCTATCTCTACTGCATACAAAGTGAATTCACACTCCTGTCTCATTCTTGCAGGTGCTGAATCTAATTTTGAACTTAATTTGTCCTGATTGTTTTACTTGTTTGTGCAGGAAAAAACTGAAGCCGAACAGTTGACTGCAGTGCTGCTTGGTGGTTTGAGAGAAGAGAACTTGCAGTTTGTTTCAAAGCTAAAGGTAGGATAACATCAGACAACAGTCTACTGAGCTATTAGTAACAGCTCTTTAATAAAAGTTTAATAAGAAGTGCGATAAAATGCAAGATCATAACTTGGAGGGAAAAAAGAGAAACCAACAAAAAAACACTTTGCCTAATTCATCAGTTTTGTCTTCTGATGTGATAAAGCATGCTGAAAAGCTAGATGCCTATATATGTCACTGTGACTGAGAATTTCAGCGTGTATTTCTGACAAACAAATGCCTATACATATGGTATATCCAACCCCATTCCAGCTCTGGGCTCAGTGGGGTCCTCGTTGGCTTAAATGACAGATGATTTATGTGAAGTGAGCTGATTTATTTGCTGCTCAGAGGGCACAGTGCACCAGGTTTGTTTTCCATGGTGCCTTACTGGCACTTTGCTGGAACATTAATATCTTGAACATAAAGTTTTAGCCTCAAATTATCATTGCACCGAGTCTCAAGAAGTGTTTTTCTCAATCTGAGCCTCCAGGCTATCATAGCTATCAGAAGAAAACCAGTACTGTTCTGTTTTGGACAGGATTCTTCAAGTTCTTGTGCTGTGGATGTGAGCAGCGTGTGGTGGGAAGCAGCTGGCTGCAGGGAGCTGTGTGTGGTGACTGCCTGTGAGAGTTCAGTTTCCCTGTGGAAACCACTGGCACTTGACCACTGGGAGAAGGTCCATACTTGGCAACTTGGAGAGGTGTGGACACAATCTTTATTTCAGAACAGCTTTCTTGTATCACTGTGTTAATTCCCAAAATACAAGGAGCTTGAAGTCTTAGGTGCAAGATTTGTTCTTCAGGTGGTGTTTCTCATTGCATCAGGCAACAGAATGACTGACACTGGTGATGAGGAAGGGCAATGTTTTGTGTGGTTCCATGTTATATGCTGGAACTTGAGGCTTCATGTACTGAATGGTGGCTGCTCTGTGCTCTTTTCCTTTTAGAACCCTGGAGACATCTTTTGCCTCATGTCACTAAGTTCAGCTGTTGAATTAAGTGTGTTTCTTCAGAGGGGTCTGAAAATTAGTTCTGCCCCATATAATTTTGCTTGAAACGCTCTAGAAAATGGGAATGTAGTTAAAGGAAGAGGGACATTGTGGGTAACATGGAATTCTTGCTTTGCTGTCCTAGATTCCTGTCATACAGATTGTTCCTGTGCCAGACACCTGTAATCTTGTGTGTATAGCACTGGGAAATTTGGAGATTGGAGAAATAAGGTATTGTGTTTATTTATTGCTAGTGTTTTGTTCCCTGAATAGCTGCAGCTTAACTCTTCTGTAGTAGCAGAAATTGACTCTTACTAATGTGTCACTATTTCAGTTGCTTTTACTGTTGGAAAACACAGAATTTCTAAAAATCAACTGTTAAGATTCCCTTATTCTCCCTGGAGGGATTAGACAGTTTAAACATATTTTTTTTAATATGTGTGTTTGAATTCTGCTTCCTTCTGTCATAATGCATAATTTTCTCCTAATTTAGGCTCTTGCTTTATTCTTCTGAGAATGACTCATTCAAGCAATCACTAGTGAAAACTGGGAATATAAAAGCTGTTCTTGGGCTAAAGGATGGGAGGCTGGTCAGCAGCAGCAGAGCCATGCAAGAGCAGCAGGTGGAAATAGTATCACTTTCAGAGACAGGAAGGTGAGTCTTCTAGTTCTGGGGTGGTCTCGGTGTGGCAGGTAGAAAAGTAAAGGATACAGAAAAAGGGTCGGGTTTCTCTTCTTTTTGGAAGTGCACTGAGCATAGAACAGAGTTATTGTTCTGACTGCGTTTCTCACTGGTTTGCATCTGCTATTCAGGTGCAAGGATGGACAGACTTTGATGCCTCCTGAAGAAACTGTTCTGGCTTTTGCTGAAGTAGAAGGAGTGAGAGATGCCTTGGTTGGCACCACTGCAGTAAACAGCATTGCTGTTTGGTCAGTATTTCCTTTGCAATTAAATGGTTCAGTCTGTGTGTGTAAGTGGTGGCTCTGACAGCTGCAGACATTATGTAGGGGTGTTGGCTGGCTGCTGATTTCCCTGTGAAATGATCATTATCAAATGTGCCATTTAACTTCTGAGCAGCCAGACAGATAGCAAATGAACTGTGCTGCTGTAATTCCACTAGCTTTTGTGTCACGTTCATTACACCTCTTCCTGTGGCCTCTCGTTGTGTTCCCGTTTGCTATCTATGAAATCAAAACTGTCTGTCTTGTGTGGTGGTACAATTATGACTAGAAAATACCAAATTGGGGATGGAAATGCAGTCAGAATTTGTCTTTTCCCCAACTGCAGGAATCTGAAAACAGGCCAACTCCTGAAGAACATGCACATTGGTTATTCCTACCCAGCATCAATCTGCCATCGAGCATATTCTGACTCTGTACGTATGTGAAATATGGCACTCAGTTTATGCATAGCTTGGACTAACTGTGGTGGGAACGTGAAGGAGTGGATTGAAATACCATCTCTATTTAGATTCACTGAAGATAGTTCAGAAGAAAATAGGTTAGCTAGAGCAAATATGCCACATTGTCTTCTTCAAATTACTGGCTTTCTGCATTATACTGATGAAGTTGTGTGATGCATCAAAGTGCATTCCAAAGCTTAGGCCAGGTAATGTGGGAAGCAGAAGTACTGTGCCCAGTGCCAGTGCCTGGTAAGACTCTTTCATTTTGCAGGGAGGTGCTGGCATGATGACAGAACGTTGCCATCATCAGAAAACCTATTTGAGTAGCTATTATTCATATATACTCCTGATGATATAAACTCTTCAAAGCCAGGCTTCATACACGTGATTCTTTGTCACTTGCTTCCACCTGTGTTGTGATCTAGCTGGATTTTGTGGTTGTCAAGGATTTGATTGTTCTTAGTAAGCGTGTAACACTTTGGGACAAGAATGTTTCCTCTAATAATGACGGTTTGAGTCAGACTCTGAAGACTTCCTGTGAATGTCTATCCCAGCATATTTCATGCTGGTCTGTAGCTGTTCTGAGAGCTGCTGTTTTTCAGCTGTGCTGGTTTATATGGAACTTTTCTTAATAATTTCGTAAGGATTAAACTAAGGCCCAGAAATGTTACTTCCAGTGTCCCCTGGTCCTCCAGCAAGTTTAACTTTTCCAGGCAGAAAGGTAAGCACATAAATCCATGGGGCCACTGAACTGTAACTCTGCTGCACTGCATCAGCCCTTATCAGTCAGCAGCTGCTTTCGTTTTTTTTTTTATCTAATTTGATAAGGAAAGTAAACCACTTGCATTTTATTCAGTAAAACCAATGCATCACTGTCCATGGGGCTTTGATTATAGAGAGAATGCAGCAATTAATCAAGTAATTTTTGGAAAATTCTTTGGAGTTTTTTCCTCTCTTACTGATATTTTTAGTGATGTATTTTTCCTCTGTCAATCAGGGCCTTCTGTTTGTTGTTTTAAGTCATCCCCATGCCAAAGAGAGCGAGTCGTGTGGAAACCCCGCGTTCCGTGTGATGGCATTCAACCCGAAAACAGCCAGAAGCACTGGGGTGATGTTTTCCTCCCTCCCACCTGGCCAGGCTGGAAGGCAAGTACCTCGGACACGCTGCGTGCTCACCTCCACGATACATTTGAGGAGGTTTCAGAGGAGGTTCAGTTAACAAGCTGAGTAGCAGTGCTGGCAGCGAGCCACCTGCCATCTTTCCAGTGATAAGAAGGCTGCCATCCATCACTTCCACTCGCACTGTGCATTTGTTATAATGCTCTGAGGGTGTTGGCTGTTTCCTGCCTGCTTCCTGCACAAGTCTGGGAGCTAACCTCTGAGCTCCCTGCGTCATGGCTCAGCAAGGGGCTCTGCTCCCCCGAGCTCTGTGAGCAAACAGGAGAAATGATTTTCTGCATGCTGTACGCTTTCTTTTCCTTCCCCTCTCCCCCACCAAAATGATGATGGAAATGCTGTAGCTGGATTCATCAAACTCCTTAGTTAAAAACCTCTGGAGAAAATATCAGCAAGGGAGACTGGTGTAAGTCTTTGTGATGTTAAGTAGTGCTTTGCTAGGTTTACTGATGCTAAGCAGCTGTTTGTAGTCTGATGACCTTTTCCTTCCAACCTCTTGCTTTTGGAAGACTAAGCCATTAAGGCTGGGTCTTGCAACACGCTCACATCTGTCACGTTTCCTATGTGCACAAGAGATCTTGGCTAACAGAACAGTTTTCACCTACTGAGGACAGGGGAGGATTGCATGAACCTCCTTTGCTTTCAGACGCAATATTTAACATAACCTGGTTCTCAGCAGTCGATTTAAATGTGCTCGTGGATTTTCCAGGCGCAAAACAGCCTTGCATTAAAGGCCGTGCCGAGCTGCAGCACGGTGATACAGGGTGTCTCCCGCAGGTACCTGGAAGGGGAGGTGAAGGACGCCTGGGCCGCGGCTGTGCTGTCCTCGGGGGCCATCGCGGTGTGGGATCTGCTGCTGGGCCGCTGCACCGCGCTGCTGCCGCCGGGCTCGGACAGCCGCTGGACGCTGGTGCGCTGGAGCGCTGCGGGCGCGGTGCTGCTGGCGGGGCGGGCGGACGGCAGCGTGTGTGTGTACCGCCACGCGCAGCCCGGGCCGCTGTGACCGCGCCGGGCTCGGGGCTGCGCGGCGTTCTTCGCCGTTTAATTAAAGTGCTTTGCTTCTATTCTCTTTAATAGAGAATATGCTGAAGTTCTGTCTGCCCGCGCCGTACCGCGGTCACGGGCGGGGGCCGCGCGCCCTCCCGCCGCCAGGGGGCGCTGCTCGCCCTCCCGTCCCCTCCGCCGCCGCTCTGGCGCCGAGCACACGGACTTCCGGGCGCGGCGCGGGGGCTGCTGGGATCAGGTCACCATGGCGGCCCGTGTCCTCTCGGCCTGCGTCCGCCGCCTGCTGCCCCGCGCCGCCGCCGTTCCCGTCCCCGTCCCCCGCGCCGCGCTCGGTACGCTCTGCCCCGGCCGTCCGCGGGCCTCGCCGCCTGCCTTTCCCCCCGCGGTGCCGCGGGCGGGCCCTGCGCCGTGCCGCCTCTACTCGGAGCTGCCGCCGCTGACGTTGGCCGACATCAAGGAGCGCGTCCTCTACGTCCTCAAGCTGTACGACAAGATCGACCCCGAGAAGGCGAGCGGGGACCGGGCCGGGGAGGGCGGGGCCGGGGCCGGGAGCGGGAGCTGACGCCCTCTCTGCCCCCCAGCTCACGGCCGAGGCGCACTTCATGAAGGACCTGGGGCTGGACAGCCTGGACCAAGTGGAGATCATCATGGCCATGGAGGACGAATTCGGTAATGGCACGCTGCGTGCTCGGGCCCTCCCGCGGCCGCTCTCCTCCGGTCGTTGTCCGCAGCCGCAGCGTGCGGCGGTGCTCCCGGAGGGCGGTGCTGCGGACCTCGCAGTTCCGCTGCTCTAACGGCGCCGCGCCCGCCCCGTTTCCCCGGCACTGGGCACTTAACCCGGCACACCCGCGGTGTTTGATCTCGGGTCATCCCCGCGCAGTCCTCGATGCTCTGGGTTTTGCCCAGCAGAATTATTTTGGTGCTTGAATTGTCGTTGGTACTTGATGCTGCTAGAAAAAAGCTGTGTGTTTTTTTTGGTTTATATTCCAAGTTTCCTTCTCACCTTGGTTGGTACTTCCCCTTGCTTTTGTTCAAAGCTTGTAGCTCCCAAAACATGTGTCTGTTTTGTCGTATTGGACTGTGGGTGCTCTGGGATATGGTTCCTTTAAAAAGCTCTTAAATCTGGGTGGATGTTTTCCTTTCGGAGCATTTAGTGATGCTCTGCATTGAATCCCGCAGCGTGCCTTGCGTGGAGCATTAGTGTGTGTCCACAAGGACCAGAAAGAGAAGAGCCTCAGTGTTCTGGATTATATTTCTGAGCAGATCCACTGCAGGAAGCCCCCACGCTCCCCATCCCAGGCAGTTTGCTGCAGCTCTTTTTGTTGTACAGCACTCAGCAGCAAGCTCAACCAGAGGGGCTTTGGCTCTTGCCTGCCTGCAGTTACCCAGAACATCCCCTCCAGTGTTGCCATGGGAGCCCTGATTAAGCACTGATAGCTTCAGTGGTGCGTGAGGGGTAGTGCTTGGCTCAGCAGCCCCTGCTGCTTCTGCCTCATCTTATCCAGAATGGATTTCACATAAGGCATAGCGCAACCTGAAACTGACTGTAGTAACAAGATGCTGACTGTGGCTGTGGTGCAGGCTGTGTGTGATCCAGCTGAGTTGCAGCCATCTGTGCCAGCAGTAATTGCTTCCTTCGGCCTTGCTCCCGTTTCCGTTGTTTTGGGCTGAATCTTTGTTCTTTCTTCCAGGATTTGAAATTCCTGATGGAGATGCAGAAAAATTAATGTGTCCACAAGAGATTGTAGATTACATTGCAGATAAGAAGGATGTTTATGAATAAAAGCAGTTCTCCAAAGCAGAGTAAGTATAAACATGCCTCTGCAGGTGTCTCTTTGCCACTGCAACCACTGCAGGTATCCACCGGTCTGTGAGAGATGGTGAACTGACTTTGGTCACTGTAGTCCATCCCTCAGAGCTCCTCAGCTGCTTGCAGGGCATGCTGAGCAGCGCTCTCCAGGGCTGGGTGACAGTGCAGCTCTGAGCTGCTGCTAGCAGCTGCTTGCTCAGCAGCCACAGCCTGGGACGGCAGCAGGAAAGGAAACGATCAGGAAGGGGTTATTCCAGAGACAGCCTGAGAGGCACTTGGGGGCTGCAGGGGAAATGAGCAATGGCCTCAGGCCAGTGTGCAGCAGCAACACGTTGAGGCAGATTCCTGTTTGTTGCTCTTGTGCGTGCTTCTCACCTCCCCCCCGCCTTGATCTTCCATGGGATTGAGGTATAAAGGGTCAATGAAGGAGCTGTGCCTGTTTGCTGCTCTTTCTGAGCCAGAAATGGATGGGAAAAGAAAGTGACAAGATTGAGATTTGCAAGACTTGTGTCATTATTATTTACGTGGCTTCCTTCGGTGTTGTGCAGCGCTTGCTGCTTGCCTTGTCTCTGCCTGACCAGCTTCTTCTGTGCCTTAACGTGGTCGTTTTCAGCTGCCATAGTACTGAATGTGTGGATTTTGTATTTTTTTCAGCAGGAGATGTCTACCACTGGGATGGGACTGATGTCAGTGGGTATAAGCGCACACGCTGCACTGCTGCTGCTTTCATTGGGAAGTTGTACTTGGCCGTTGTATTTAAAGCTGTCTGAATATGTTGTCCTTTGAAAACAAGGAAAAAAGGAATAAATATATAAGACCACTGTAGTATTGATGCCTTTTTTGTTTCACAGTTGCAGCTTACTGCAGCTGGGTTTGAGGGTGTGAGACACTGCTGGGGCTGTTTGCACTGTGAGCTAAGAGCAGAGACTGGGAGCTGCTCCTGTGTCAGACTGAAAGAGCATTGTATCCCTGAGTGGGAGCTCCAGTGCCACCTCTGCTGCTGAGCTGAGCACTTCCGTGATTTCTCTGCTAGTAGCAGTGTTCCCTCTTTCCAATGAAATGCTCTTTTTCTACCTTTACTATTTATTTCATGCCACAGCTGCTGCTGAAATGCAGAACCACATCAGTGTTTCAGGAAGCGTGGCTCATCCCAGCATGGGAGGCTTGCTTTCAATCTCTCTTGAGCCAGGAAGAAAGAAAAAAAAAGAATTATTTCTGGACGCTACACACTTTTTCCTTCGAGCCAAGAAACACTTTCATATGTCAAAGAGGCACTGCTGGGCTGTGAGCCAAGAAGTGTCAGTTGATAACGTGTCTTCCTCTGGCAATCTGGGTGAGGGGATGGTGGAAAATAAGCCCCACTCTATCGCTGCTGTGCGTGGAGCTGGGGTGGGTGCTCTGTTTTCAGTGCCTCATAGAACCACGTTTCACTTTCAAGGCTGTTCCCTGCTCTCCAGGGCCCGGGGTTTGCTTTCATTGCGTGAAAGGCACTGACCATCAGAATCACAGAATCAGAGTTGTAGGGGTTGGAAGGGACCTCCCGACATCATCGAGTCCAACCCCTCTGCCAGAGCAGCTCCCTAGCCCAGGTTGCACAGGTAGGCGTCCAGGAGGGCCTTGAATGTCTCCAGAGAGGGAGACTCCACCACCTCTCTGTGCACCCCGTGCCAGTGCTCCGCCACCCTTCCTAGCACTTTCCTTTTAAATACACTGTGAAATATTCTCTGAACGGCGCTGTGCAACGGAAACGGGAGAAAACAATTCTCGTGGTGGCCCTCGTTGGGGTGGTACCCCGTGCGGTCATCGCTCTCGTGCTGCGGTGGCTGTGTAAGAGCCCCGGCCGGGTCAGCGCTGCAGCCGCGTGCCGGGAGGGCGGCGACGGGGACCGTCCGAAGGGCTCCGCCGGGATGCGACGCGGCGGGTGGGGGCGGGCGGTCCCCAGGGCGGGAGGGTTG
>VXAB01009480.1:19324-60694 GCA_013399175.1 Odontophorus gujanensis
TTTTTTTTTTTTTTGTCTTTTTAAAAATTTTTCAAACGATGGAAGAGTAAACATTTTCCTCAAAAAACAAAAACAAATATTCTGTAAACAAGGGGGCCCCAACACGGGCGCCCCCAAAACAAAATTGAAAGCCTATTGAAAGTGCAGGACCCCCCCTGGCTTGCAGGCTGGGTTGCAAAGTCACAGCTGTGGCCACAGTTTTTTAAACTGCAGAGCTAAATTCTTTAGTTTTACACATGAAAAAACTGGTGCAATACTTTCATTCATCATCCTAAGTCAGTATCATCACTTGATCTTTAGACACCACGAGAAGGTAGGCATACGTCAAGGCATAGTAGAGAGCGCACACCGTCTGTCAGGAACATCCTTGAGTAAACATTTACACATGAACTGCTGCCTCCCCGATATTGCCGATTACACAGAGAGAACATCATTCAGTGCAAAGTTAGAAAAGCTCATAACTCCAACATCATCAGCAAAATGCAAAACAAAAAGGAAAAAAAAAATAATAATTCAAAGAATAAATGTGATGAATATACACAAATGAGCTCATTCCAAGCAGTTTTATATGGATAGCACTATCTGGAAGTGTAAATATATACTTTTTTCACATTATAACATTGGCCTGCATGATTCAAGTATTCAAACTGATATGTTTTGGGCTAAAACAAAGTGGAAAATGTGCAGAAAGTAACTGTTTCCACAGGTGACCCCCTTGCTGTAGGTGAAAAGTCCAAATTAGTGCTGCTTTGTTACATCTTGAGGTCACAGTTTATTAGTTGAAAAAAGTAAAAGGTTACATGGACTCTCCACCTCCACCTAGGTGGTCAACAGAAAGGAAAGCGTTGATGGGGGATGGGCTGCTAATTCCCCTGGTGTCACTGCTGCTCGGGGTGCCCCACAGGCTCGTGGAATAGTTGGGGCTCCCCCAAAGTGAAGTGCCATGAAGGTCTCCACTGCTAGTTCCCGACAGCCCAGCACCATTCCAGTGATTTAGATCATTACGGTTTGAGAACGAATGGGAACCATCAATGGATCCAAGTCGGTTCTGGCTGGATCCAAGAGATTGCCAGCCAGGAGATGGAGTCAGGGACTGGCCTTGTGCAAAGAAGCGACTAATCTCCTCTTCACTGGCAAACTCAGCAAGAATAGTAGTGTTCCCTAAAACACACCTGCGGAAGGATGACAAGAGCACATTTTAAAGAGGTTCTCTCCCCCTTCACCTCTGCATTAACAAAGCACTCCCAACACCCCGCCGTCAGCCCGTCAGATGCTACGCTGCCACTGAGAATCCTTGCATCCCTGCACATCAGAAGCACTTAAAGCCCAACAAAACATTGCTAAATGCTTAAAGTTAAGACCAGGAAAAAGAAGAACAGAACTTACATGTGCAGAGATTTTTGTGCCTTCACTACCTCTTCTTTTGAACTGTAACGGACCAAAGCATTACCATGTGGGAGGTTAAGGTGGAATGTTATTAGTGGACCGTGCTGCATGCACAGAGTACGCAGGGTTGAGCCATCGATCTGAGGGTGAAACAAACACAGGGGTGAGAACAGGCAGCACAGAGCTCGGGCTGGAGCAGGGGCCATGCTGCCCACAAGCCCACATGGAGCATGCAGCCACAGCTTACCTGAGGTGTAAGGTTTTTTAGAACAAGCCAATTTGTTATTCTCCCTGAGCTGCTCTCACCCCAGCTTGAACCTATGTAAGAAAAATAAGGCATAAGTGCATTGTCACGTTGAACACGAAGGCATTAGGAGAAGTATGTAAGGAGCTGGGTGGCAACTGACAGGAGCACCAATAAATAAGGAAAACTCATAAGGAAAACTCATGTAGTATCAACCTTTTCCAGATTTCAAACTCTGGGAAGGTTATCTTTTTTGTGTGTTTTTTCAAGCAGGGGGTGGTATACAATTCAACATTTTTACTTTCTGAACATTTTTTATCACAGAAATAAAACAAATATCTACACTGATGTCAGATTAAATTATATATATATGTATACACATCAAGAGTATATTTATTTCCATTCACTGCAAGCTAAGAATAGTTGTGAAGCCAGGCTAAGGACTGCCCCCACTACACATGACAATGCAGTTCCTTACTGTATCAGCCACTGGAGGAACAGTGCTTATCAGGCAACTATATGCAGCTGCACGATGTCAAACTCAGTAAGCCCCAGGTGAGATGTTTCATACAGGAGCAGAAACATTACTGTCACCCGTGTTACTGCTGCACACAATATCTAAAAACAACACCACAGTTATACAAACAATTTTGTCTGGGGGATCTTCAGCAATGCAGTTCAAGAGATACAAACCTGCTTTTGCTTTTGGCAAGATAAATGTTACAGGGTACCAGCTGATACTGACAGACAAATGATCCAGCTTAATAACCAACCAACCAAAAACCATTAAGCCATCCTTACCAGGGGTATATCTGGCATCAGAATTTCCCCATCCTCCACCCAAACGAAGGGAATTATCCCAAGTGGACAAAGGTGGTTTCTGGCCTGTTAGCCCTGGAGGTGGGCGGGACGGAGCAGTGATGCTTTTAGGTGGCAAAGGGACCTTCCACAGCTCATGAGCCAGAGAGGTGTTAGTGACTGATCCAGGAGACCATGTTGATTTGGAATCACTGTTTCTGGCTACTAGAACACAAAGACAGCAATAAATCAATATACTGTGGAACTTTCACCGGGCTACAAATAAAAGCTGCTACACGAGAGCAAAATACAAAATGTGAGTTACCACTCAGATGAGACTCCATGGCTAATTTTTACTGACAATGCAGTACCTCACTGAAGGGCATGAAAGACATGAAATACCAGCTCAGAGCAACGTAAGCAGACGTCACCTGAAGTGCTTTGTGCTGTACTGCTGAGGGAAACATTGTAGTTGGAGGCACGAATGGATGACCAGGCACTAGTTGAAGGCAGCGTGGTGTTCAAAGATGAGGATGACCCTACAATACAAACAGAAATCTCTCACAGGACAGTGTCAAAACTGAAAAAAAATTAAAAAGCATGATTGAACGTGTGCACAGTCATACAAGGGACCTCATCCACTCTGCTTAGTCCTCATTCTTAACCAAAGGCAAGTGGTGGCAAACATGCTCAACACCAGGAAGCACCCGACACTCACCACAAGCAAAGCTTGTCCCATTACTACACTGCCTGCTGTCCAACACACTGCCTCTCTGTGCTCAGGAGGATTACATCAGAATGCACATCAGTAGTATTCACTCACTCTTAACTGCATTCTTGGAATATCTGCTGCGTTGCATCAAGCAACAGTGTCTGATCCAAAGATGAGCTTTTCAGCCATGAAATCCACAATACAATATATAAATAAGAAGGTGAGAAAGCAGCAACCGTATTTTCAAATCAACCACTGCTTCATGTGACTGCAAAAAGACACAATTCATTGCAAAATGTACTGCCTGAACATACCACTGTTCCTGTCCCTGAGGTGGTCAACTTCCCGCACAGTATTAATTGAAAGATTGTTTATGACACTGCCAGGAGTGACGTAAGGGTCAGTTTCAGGGTCGATGTTTGGATAACCTTTCCATGGCTCACCAGGACGAAATTCTAGGAAGAGAGATTCAGAAAAGAAGTTTTTGTGTTGCTTTTCTTCCATCGTTGTTGTTATTATTATTTTTTTTTAATCAGCATTACATCTGTAGCAATACATCTCTTAGCAGATGACTTACAACCCAAGACCTTCTAAGTACTTAATGTACCTATTTCAGTCTTTGCTTTCTTAATTTCTAGCTTTTCGGTCCCATCCTACCAGGGTAAAATTTCCAAGCAGGGAGATACGTTTCTCTGCACAACAAAACTACAGCTCTCAATTGCTACACATTCTTCCTAGTTGTCTGTATAATTGTTCTCACGGCACATAACGACCAAGGAATGTGGGAGAATGCTGAACAGCACGAGCCATGCCAGCAGGAAGCAGTGGTGGTGCATACCTGGTGGCCAGTTAACACTGCTAGAGCCATTAGGCGATTTGGCACGGGGCCAGCCATCCCCAATCGATCCAGGAGGACTGGCTGGTGAATTACTGCTGTTCATAAAGTCATATGGAACAAACGGAGACTCTTCCAGCCTAAAACCACTTGAAATAGCACCTGGGTTAAAAAAGAAAAAAGAAAAAAAAAGTCAAACATTTTTCTACAAACAATCCTGGGTATGAATTGCACAGGTGTAAAATAAAGACAAGCCCACATACAGCAGTCATACTATACATGCCAGTATACTGTTCTCCTGTCATGTTGAGTTACACAAAAAGTCACAGAAGTGCATACAATCTGAAATGGAAAGGTTACTCCTGAGTAACTCGGGATAAAATGTTAAGAATACAATCCTATGAACTCATCTCAAGAACAGTACATCCACTAAATTTAACTAAACTATTAATTCAAGAGGATATAAACCATTATGCAAGACCCCAACTGGATAACAAGTAGAGCAAATATATGCTGTAACGAGAATGCTCTTGAAAAGACTTGAAAGTCTAAAAAGACCTTTTACTTCTGCAAAGCTCTGAATTTTACTTGTATTTGTGTAAGGAAAAGAAAGTCACCTGCAACAGAGGAACAAACAAAAGCAATATTCACAAATGTGCAAATTCTGTAAGAACTTTAAAAATTATACAGCAAAAAAGCTGGAGGAATATATCGATTTTACTGTTGATTTAGTGCAACAGAGTTCAAATGATCATATTTGTAACACTGTTCAGAAATCATTACCTACAGTTAAAACAACACCAGCACTTCTGACTTCTGTGGGTAATAACTGAAGCTGAAGTTTAGAGCAAGCAAGTGCAGTAGTAGGATGTCCCCACTACATGCTTCAGGCAGCAAACTATTTCGTAGTATTATAGCAGCTGACAAATCTAAAAATATCCAAACAATCTGAAGACTGAACAGTAATAGGAGACTGGAGACATTTTTAACTATCTTTAGACGTAGAACCTTTGTGCTACAGACTCAAATTTAACTGGATGAAATTTCAAGCAACTCAAACAGTTGAAATGTCACACAAATCCTGATCACTTGAACGAAATATCATAGAACCATAGAACAATAGAACAGCTCAGGTTGGATTGGACCACCTAGCTCCAAGCCCTCTGGCATGGGCAGGCTGCCACCCACCACATCAGGCACATGAGCCCCATCCAGCCTGGCCTCAAATGCCTCCAGAGATGGGAGAGCAACCAAGCCTATCTGCTCTAAAGCAAAGTACAGCAATGGAACTCCTCTGCTCCTTCTACAGCCTCCCCATTTTCAGAATGCAAATACACACCACTAAAATATGTAACTAAAAGGTACAAGCTGTGACCAGAATGTGTGCAACACAGCTGAAGTACCATAAAACTCCTTACAGGTCAGCACAGTGGGGCAGGGTTTGTGGTGTAGTCAGAACAATCTAAAGCTGGTTTTGAAAATGCATGAAGAATTCCAATTCAGATTAAGGTAAAGCTAGCAGCAATATGCACACAAAGTCTTAAAAAGAAAACCTGCTCAACGTTCCTACGAATCTCATCACAAGATCACATCTGTAAGTTTAAACACTAAGAAAGCTATGGGCTGTTGTACAAGATGAGCAGCAAGCTGAGCACAGACAATGCCATACAAACTGACAGCTACAAACAACACAAGTGTTACAACTTACACAACCAACACCTTATACACAGAACTTGAAAATCTGAGGTGCTAGGTCAGATACTATTTAAAGATGTACTTAACATACCATGTTTGCTGGAGTTTTGCTCTAAAGATGTGTTCACAGAAATGCTGTCTACTGTAGTCCATTTCCTCAATCGAGATTGTGGTGGCTCTTTAATACTGCTCATATCCATGTTTACATTCAAGTTTGAGTTCATTCCTAAAAGATACATACAGCTTATGAAGGACAGGCTAAATGCCTTTATTCCATTATTTACCACTACCATCCTAATCAACATCTAAGAGCATATTACTGCAGTTATTTCATGCTTCCAAGTCTGTATGAGAAACATCAGTTTAAGTAGCACTTAATGCAGTGAACTTAATACAGACAGAAGCTAAGCTAAGCAATGCAAAGCACTTTGAAGTTCTCAGCTGATGTCTTCATGCAAGTGTCAGCGGAAGAAGCCATTATGGAACAGAAATCAAAACGTAAACACCTATAAAAGTGTGGTGTTTTAATACCAGTGTAGCACTGGCATAACAGTTGAACTCATCTTTACAAAGCACAAGGACTGCACCTTGAAGAACTATGCTCAACTCAAAGATAGATCCCTTTCCCAGCAGGAGGGTGCATCTGCACATCCCTATTTGGTAAAAGTTCCATCCTGGTACTTGCTGTTAGACCCTCAACCCCATTCTTATTCAGGTTTTTTAATATTCAAAACACTTAATTCTGTAAAGGAATTTAGGATGTGACCACAGCACTGGTAAACTGGAGAGAAACAACACACACAATCCCACAAAATCTCTGCTTCTGATGAACACAGCCTGGTGAATTCTGACAAATTCAGTTATCCAGAACGTGCACAGGACTTCCTGCTCTCATTGCTACATCTCCTGATGCTGACACTAGAACATGGAGAAAATAACACATCACAAGATTTTCCAGAAGACAATTTGGCAACTTCTGCTCATCATTTTGCCACTTGGTAGTATCCTCTGAGTGAAGAAAACCTCCCCTTGGCTCTATTTTCCACAAGGGGTGAAGAAATTCCAGCAACTGATCATTTCTTCCCTAAAGCCATTAGACTGTGGATTGAGTGCAATTCCACTTGCTGCTATGACTACACAGTGCTACACCAAAGAGATCCCAAAACTCTCATACATACTGCAGGTTCCTGAAATACAGCAACGACTGAGGTGAGAAAAGCAGCTGGTTAATGATACTAAATGGCTTTTCAAACAAAGAAAAAAAATCTCTCTAGTGGAAACCACAAGAATCTAATATAGACAGGATGCAAATACTTGGTATGAAGTTGGCAAGAACGTTCAATATTCCTTTTATGAGAACTAATAGCACCTCTAATAGCTAAGCAAACCTCATTTCTATGCCTTGCCCTTTGGATAAAAGCAGTAGTTAATATCAATGCTAATCATCAGCAGCAACCATTAAGCAACAGCTTGGAGTAAAGATTGGCCAACACCAAAACTGCAGTGTGCCACATGCACAGCAACAGCACAGCTCGCACTGCCTCCCTGGCTCCATAACACTTCACCTACAAGCACAAGGATTTCAGCAGCAGTCTCAATTAAACAAACGTTCTCTACGAAAGGCAATGAGAAGGCAAAGCTCAGCAGAAAAGGCAGGACGGGAAGAACACAGAAGAAAAGCAAACTAAAGAGTAGGAAAAAAATAGGGGTAAAAAACAAGGGTAAATGGTATACAGTCGTATTAAGACAGCATTTAAAAGGGACCTAAAACAAGGAGAAAATATACAAGCCTGGAATTTCTGAAGTAGAAATTGGACTGAAGCCTGAAAATGTAGGGAGAAAGAAACAGGAGATATTTGTATTTATAAATGTTCAGACACTTTGTCTGGAATGAGACAATCATTCTTTAAAATTGCAAAACTATGCAGTTTTATGTTCTGGACAAAACAACTAGAAGAGAAATTATTTTCTTTTCTTTTACCCATATGATTCCAGACTAATTGAAAACTTTCTTAAAATTCAAAGAAACGTGGCCCCTTCAATGGGCTCTTTGTACAGCTTCTACTTTCTTAAAGCCTTTAGCTTCAGGATATGTGATTGCAAAAGGACTTTGTGTCATCTTTGGGACCCATAGGTAAGTAAGAAATAAATGAAAACAGACATACTATCAAAATGTAAAATATTTTGCACTGAAATATTGTACTGGCGGAAAAAGCTATTTGGTGAACAAAAGAAACCGGATGACTCCCATAAAAAATTGCCACTACAGTTAAAATTGTTAAGTGCTAACAGGATAACAACTACTATTGTTTTCAGAGGAAAACTCCAGGCAAAAATGAAAAGAAAGGCTGCATGTCCTTTGTCACATAAATATCGATTGTATGAAGTTAGCATGAAAAAACTCACCTATAGGGAAGCTGCTGAATGAATTTATTGGCGACGGCCCTTTCTGTAGCTCAGGAGTAGCATGGGGTAAGACATTCTCAAGGAATGATTTCATGGTGGGTTGATGGAGTGACTGCTGTTGAGAGGGTGGAGTTTGCTGCTTCATTAACAGGTTTGGATCAAGCTGACGGGACTGTTGCATCATCTGTTGCTGCATACTAAGAGATCGACCCTTTAAAAAAAAACAGAACAACAAAGCAGTTACAACACCAATAGTCAAAAGTTTTTCTACACTGTAAGAGAATAAATCAATCTATTTTGTGCACATTAGCAGAACAAAACCCCAGCACTACACTAAGGGCTTTAATACTTGTCAAAACCCAGTTCATTCTCACACATTTTTACACAGCTCATAACCAGAAACACAGCTCAGGGTGAACGGCGGCGTTTACAAATTGTTTGAAAAGTTAATAATAAAAGAATTTATTTACCTGCTGCTCCTGCTGTTGACGACCACCAGAAGGCATGCTTCTTTGATTCTGCACTTTTTGCTGCTGAGCCAACAACCGCTAGGAGACAGTGTTTTGGTGTTGGTGGTTTTTGTTTTAGAAAAACGTACAGCTGAGGTAAGTTTCTACTTGCATGTAGAAACAGAACACAGAGCATCTACCTTTTATAGCTTACCTGTAACTGGGAGATCTGAGAAAGCTGGTTTAACTGGGACAGTTGATTCAACATGGCTACCTGTTGTGGGCCAAAAAGTGGGCTCAGGCCACCGTTGTTTGGTGCATACTTCAGTAATGATACCGGAACCTGCAGAACAGACCAGCACAATGAGTGGCTGCCACTGTGAGCAAGTAGTTACATGAGCTGCAGGATATCACAGTCTCAGGTTAACAGTTACATTTACAGAATAAATATTAGCAACACTAATAAACAGAAAATTCTTCTGAAGCAGCATTTTGGTAGCTTATATGTAGAACGTTGAATGCACTTAATTACCTGAGGGGATAGTAATGGAGGAGGCACTTGAGCACGTGGATTAGGCTGAGATGAATTAAGAGGTTGTGCTGGAGGCTGCTGCATGCTCCTGGGCTGTGCTGCTATATTACCAACACCAAACACACTGGGATTGCCATTCTGAGGAAAAAATGGATGGTTAGTGACAATAAACCTCTTCCGCTACTTCTCCCATTCCTATATATTTGCATTATAACTTAAAAACATATTAATCACATTAGTAGCTAGGATGTTATAATAAAAAGTATTAAATGCTGTCAAGTAACATGCCAAGGATATGCACACAGCCTTACCTGTCTAACAGAATTCAAGTTTTGCATACCCAGCCCTGCCAGGGAGCCAAGGGCTTGGTTAGGTAGTGCACTATTTGAAGGGGGAAGCTTCATGTTTTGATTGGACATAAACTGCAAGTTTTGGGACTCGTCTGCTACAATGCCATCCTGATTGGACAGACAAACCGATGCGCAACAACCAGCCAGCAAGCAAGCAGTAGGGAGAAACCATTGCCAGGAACAGAAGGGAAGAGTCACATGAGAGTCCAGCATCAGCAGGAAATAGGCAGAAAACAAAAGAGATCAGGTTAGTTATTTGCATCGCAAACGGGTTACAGAAAGTGCTTAGTATTATATATCAGTAAGTTAAAAAGAACAAAACATATCTTATGGATCAACAAGAAAGCACAAAGTTTCTTCTCCACCAAATGCAGAAAGCTAAGGAGCACACAGATAATTACTTGGAATGCTGAGTCAAAGAAGTTCAGAACATCCACCAGTAGGAGAATTACTAACCTTATCAAAGTAAGGACTGCGATCCATGGAAGACTCTTTGGAAATCTGAGGACGAGAACCAGGGCCTTTTCCAACCACACGATTGTAATCTCCAATACTGAGGCCATGCTTATCTATCTCCATTCTCTTATCTTGCAATATCCCTACAAAAAAGTGAGAGATGTGACTATGACATTGAACTACACAGTTCTCCAGATACGCTAGAAATGGGTTTATGCTTATAAAATTCTGAACACTGCTTTTCAAGCTTGGTACTACTAAATGAAAGCATCGATTCAGTTTTAAACTGCCTACGTTTTGCTTCCAAGGAAAAGAAACACTATGAATCAACTATGAACTCATCAAAACTATGAACTCAGAATCAGAAGAGCGTCAACAGTTTTAACACGCTTCACAAAAAATAGTCTCAGTCTGCTCTTAAAAACAAGGCAAGTGTAATAGCTTAAGCCCGATGTTAGCATCACCTTTTTGCTTTATCACATGCCTCTCTTTCGTATGAGATTTCAAAGGCTCTTTAATTTGACTGAGTCATTTTGGGGGAATGACAATAAAAAGATGGAAACATTTTAAATACTGGTGTTCACTGAAAGCTCATTTTAACATTTAGCTTCCATTGTTGATGCCACTAAGCAAGCTGGGAGGTCAAAACACAAGCAGCAGTAAAGAACTGTATTTCAATGCATAATTCTTCATTAATACTTCACTGCATGCACTGCAAGACAATTGTTTCCAAGCAGGTATTTCAAATTCAAGAACTGAGATAGTTTGAGCATGAGGTTTTCTATTATTGTTTAAATCTGAAACGCAAAGAACTTGTGCGGTACAGATCATGAGCTGAAAGGGAAAAAAGCCATTTCCAACTAAATTTAAGAAGTGCAACTACAACAAAAATAACACCACAATTATCTTTCATTACATGTACTATTATCATATTTTGTATACCATGCCGTTTATTAAATTTAATTATCCTATGTTTCATTTGCTAGAGGAATCATAATGGCAAATGATTTCAAATAGACTGCTCAAAAGTGGTTTCTGCATTCAAGTATAAATGTATCTTAAGGAACTGCTCAGTATTTTCTAACTGAAAATGCGTTTCCAAGAATGAACCACAAGGAGCAAGTGTGGTATTCAGAACATTTGTGCCTATTTTGGGAAGCTGCCCACAAAGCAGTCTGGATACTTGTATTAAGAAAACAAAAAAACAAAACCCCACACCACATAAACATAATTTCATGCTAGCTTTTCATGTATAAGATTAGTTTGATTTTTGGATGAACATTACTGCAGCAATCAGGGACACAATGACAAACCTTTTTATTTTTTGCTCTACAAGGGCATTATTTAAGGAAATATTATATTTACACAAATACACATATATATAATAAAGGAAATTACTATAAAATATCACTTTACAGAAGTACATAAACTAAAAGAGATCGGAAAGGAAAGCTGTAAAATCTAGCTATGTTTTCCTCTTCTTACCTCCAGACATGTCCATCTTATTGCTCTGTATGGTTTCTTCTGGTGATTCTCTCTGAAGTAATAAAATGAATCAATTATTTAATAATAATATTTTAAAAAACTAAAGCAAAGATTCACATATATTATTTCAATTCAGACCTTCAGGAAAAAAACATCAAGACAAACTGGGCACTACCTTAAAGCATTTTGTCCCTTTGATACCCACTGACAGCAGGTATATTTACCAAAATACACATATAACTAACAAGAACTAGAACTACAGACTACTGGATGAGTACCTGGGTAACATTAACAACAATGCCCTTTGTAAACAAGTCTTTTATACAGAGAATGCACAAAGGAAAAGGGATGAGTGACAAAGAAGGGACAAACAGAAGCAAAAAGGAAAATGCTATTAAAACAAGCTTCAGCTCATTTTTGTGCACTGTAACTGACACTCTAAGCAGGCAATACAGACAGGAAAGGTATAATACTTACTGAAAAACTGAGATTTGTGAATTGCTTAATGAATGGATTGATCCATGCTTCATCTTGCTTATTTCCACCTTTCATTATTCCCTTAAAAACAGAAAGGAATTCCCGTGATTCTCAGAAGAAGTTTACCACCTACTGCTTAAATTAAGCCATAAAACGTTATGAATGAAGAGGAAAGCTTAATGGTACTCCACTCAGTGCAGTAATCTGTTCTTAGTTTTCAGAAATGACAACAGTGCAAAAACCTTAACATGACCTTCTGAGAGAACCCTTATACAGAGTAAGAAAGAAATAATTCTCAGGAGCCTCATTTACTTTCTCTTTCCATTGCCAACTCTCACTTGTGTGTGGATTTGATATCTCCTGAGTCACAATTACCTTTGTGGGCATTTTCTTCATATAGGGTGGCCAGTTTAAAGATGTGTTAGCTTCTTGTGAAGAACTGCTGTTCCACATTCCAATCTCTACATCCTCTTCTTCCTCCCAGCTGGTCTGACGACTGCCTGTCAATGGCATATCATCTCCACACCAACTATCTTGCATAGATTTAGGCCCTGGTTGTGAAAACAAACAAAAACTCCAACACATTAATACTTCAAACCACAAAAAATCTCCACGCAAATCAGCTACTAAAACCTGAAGCTAGAAGTAGTTTTTTTTAATCATGCCAAGTGTCAGATCAGCAGTGGTGGTGAAAGAAAACACACACCAATGAGCAACTACTCTGGTACAACAAAAGCACCAGTTTGCACTGGCTGCCCTTAACACAGACAGAGATCAGCTTTACATATACTTCAAGTTAAAAAAAAACTAAGGCATTTTGATAAGCATTTCACCTTCAGTATTGTTATTCAAAGATGGTGCAAAAAGCACTCACCAGGTTTATTTGGAGCCTGTTGACCAAGAGAAGTGTTTCCCCAGCCAGAGGTGCCTCCTGCATCGCTGATGGGTTCTCCCCAGCTAGTACCAGTATCCATGGGCTTACCCCACGCTGAAGTTCCATTATCTACAGTAGTGGCTGGAGTAGAAGGCTCTCCCCAACCTTTTTAAAGCAGTATGAGTTACTGGTATGTATTTTTTAAACTGGATTTTAAAAGCCACTTTAAAGAATCAAGTGCTTCACCTTTTCTAGAGCCATAGCATATAGTAAAAAGCTTACTAGTGAATGTTTTCATTTTGCATGAAGGTAATTATTTCAACTGTAAGCTGTTCCATTAAGAAGAAGCAAAAATACAAATTCCATATAGAAAGAATTACACTGAGAATAGACATTCCTAAAATACTAAGTTCCTAAGGGCTGCTCCTTAAGTTTAAGCTACTCCTCTTTGCAGCTGAAAAAGACATAGTACAAAATACTCTGCATATACCAGGCAAACCCATCTACAACTATTTACTACCCCCAAAACTGCAAGCCTGCAAATTCTGATCTGAAGTACATACAAAATAATCATGTTTCATACTGCCCTGTACTAGCTTGACTTGGTTTGTTTTATTTTATTTTATTTTTTTAATTCACCATTAAATTTTTGCTTTTACAATCAAATGAAAAATAACACTTTCATTCCATAGATTTTTTTTTTTCTTTAAGTATTTTCCCTTTGTTCCTACAGCCCAGGACTCCAGCAGAGCTGTCTAGTCTACATTCTGAAATTATTTAAAATGAGAACAGATTTTCCAATTAGTATAACAATATCACAACAGTTGTGTGCATTCTCCTTTCAAAAAATAATTATAATAAAAATGTACTTCCATTGCCACCTTCACCTCTTCACTTTGAAACTAAAATTATCTGAAACAAGAAAACTGTTATACAATTAAATGAAAACACGTTTGTGTAAAGTCAAGTCTTACCAGAACCCGAACTGCTCTCCTTGCTAGTCATGGCACTTGAAGACAGTAGCTGCTGATGTACCTGTGCTTGCTGGTCTGAACTGCTGCTACTGTTTGGGACATTTTTATTCCACATATTCACATTTTTGTAGTTGTATTTGCTTGGATCACCCCAAGCAGAAGTTCCATCATCAATTTCCATCTTGCGGCGTATTGATTCAGGGGATGGCTCCTCCCAGCCAGTGGGTTCCTCCTCCTTTGCGGGGGCTGGCATCGGTCCCCCCAGCCAGCCTGAGCCTGGTGGTTTATTGGTGGCAGACTGTGCTCCCCAGGATCCAACATCTTGTTTGTTCCATTCTGGAGAGTTGATTGGCTTTGATGAATCCCCCCAACCTTGAGGCTGATTGGATTTAAGAGGGTCTCCCCAGCCCTGGTTCTGATTAGACTTAGCAGGCTCATCCCATCCCGAAGAATTATTTGGGTTTGTATTACTACTACCTCCCCAAGTAACAGAATTTGATTTACCTGGTTCATTCCACCCAGATACTGATCTGTCACTGTCGCTACCTCCTGAACTGGATTTCTTAGTCTCACCCCAATGGTTACTTCTTGAATTTTCACCCCAGCTGTCACCGGCAGAAACAGTCCAACTCTGGCTGGTCTTTTGTCCTTCTACCCATCCCTGTTTCATCTTCTGTGTGTCATTCCAAGACGACTTTTCCTCTTTGCCACTTCCCCATGTTTGATTGCTCTTGACCATTACTGTAGCAGCAGAATCCTCTTCCCACCCCCCTTGGCTATTAGACCCTTTGGAGTCTCCCCACCTTGTAGCAGACTTTGGATCTCCCCACCCTGATACAGATGAGGTATCATTATTATTAGCGCTAGGTCTATCCACACATCCCCCTGAGCTAGAAGTCTGTGTCACAGAGCCTCCCCAGGCCTCTGTCCCATTGTCAGTTTTTCTTTCACCTCTTGGTGATGTTTCGGTATCCCAGGCAGTGTTCTGTTTGATCGGAGTCTGTCCCCAACCAGAATTGGAAAGGACACGTGGATCTAAGTCAGTTCTGTTTACTATACTTTGGAGTAATGCATGCTGGTCAACTTTTCTTCTCTCTCGATTCTGTCCTTCTGTAGCTACTCTATCTTCATGGCATCCAGTGCTCTCTGTACTACCTTCACTGTCCCCTGTACCTGTTTTGGCCCACGCGCTATTCTGCTCAGTTATCTGAGACACAGCAGAACTCTGGTTGTTAAGGTCATCCTCTTCAGTAGATTTCCATCCGTTTGTAAACTTCCTGGTATTTCCATTTACACTTTCATTGGAATGCTGATTACTAGGCAGTTTACTCCATTCACCATTTGAAATATTAGTGCCAGTGTTTTGTGCAGGGTTGCCCCATCCTCTCCTACTTCCGCCAGCACTTGCACCATTTCCACTTCCCCATGGCATATTCTGGGAGTTGACTGTCCCTGCTTCCCACACCCCTCCTCCTTTATTCCCGCTGATTTGAAAGTTAGTGCTGCCAGGCCCACTAATGCCTGACTGCATTAGAGTTGCATTCACAGTGTCACCATTAGCTTGGCTGTTTGGGCCTGAACATTTGTCTCCAGAGTAATTAGAACCATAGGCACCCCATGTAGTACCATAAGATCCACCGTTTTTCGCCTCACCATTGCTAAGGTGAGAAATGGAAGTGCCATTTGTAACTGGAGAGGCCTGAATCTGAGAATGATTCATTGTGCTCACATGCCAGGCCCCATGCCCTGTATTATTAGGCAGTTCGTTAATCTGCGCTGAACCAGCAGAGTTTGGTAAACTAGAGGTCATAAAGTTAGTAGTGTTATTTGGTCCATTCATTTCAGTGTTAAGGTTTTGAGGTTGCCCACTGAATGAAACCTTCCTTGTACCATTTACTTCAGAATCACAATTTTCCTGAAGGCTTCCCCAGGAACCATGGGCTGAACCACCCACTTTAGAGTTAATACTCTGACTGTTAGATATCTGACCTATGGTACTGCACTGAATATTTGTGCCAGAATTACCACTCCCTACAGACCCTTTCAGGGCATGTCCATTGTTCTCCAATACAGGCCAGGCACCATGGTTGCCATTTGAATTCAAAGTGCTTGGATTTAACCCTCCATTTGATGAAGAGTTTATGGTGCCCCAAGCATTCATTCTATTGTTGCTACTTTCAGATTTGCTGTCAGGAGCATCCACAGAAACTTGACATGTGCTTATTATGGTCCCATGGGATAAACCCCATGGCCCATTAATACTTCCATTGCCCACATTATTGCTGTTGCTACCAACCACAAACTTATTTTGAGAACCATGTCCGATGCCATTTCGAATGCCATCATTTTCACCACCTGTGCTCCCTGAAGCCATTATAATGAGGTTTCTCTCTGACCCAGAGCTAGAGGCAGAGTCAGTGTCCATACATTCTGATGTCAACTCTGGGTCACTGCCAGTGATTGATGGCCATGCTTCTTTGTCAGAGCCGTCTACAATAACTTTATCCCAGTTTGTGCTGGAGTCACTATTTGAAGAGACTGGTCCCCAGTGAGAATTTTCATAATGGGATCCTAGACCACTGTGGTTCAGATCTAAAGAGAAGAAGGAAAGTCCAAGACCATTATTATAAACACAGTATTATTAATTATTATTAGACAGAAGAAAAACAATGTACAAAGACACTAAGTCAAGAATTAGTTTGCTTATTTTAACACTAGTCACTGAAGATAACAGAAAACTTTACAGCAGATCTGCTCAGAGCATCACCCCATGCATAACCTAGAACAATTCTCATTAAATGCACAAAGCAGAACTCTCACAAAAAGCACAACTAAACACTACTGAAAGAACAGCTCTATTTTTTCCAAATAGTGTTGCTTTTGTTTTTTTAAATACTCCGTATCACTACATAGAAAATATTTTATGAAAAATTGTATGTGTTTAAATTCAAAGAGATTCTGAAAAGCAGTAATCTAAACTGGATATTAAAGTGACTTAACAGTAGCAAATGCTGCATGACAATAGTTGCAGAAACACACACCAGTAAAAGGTGTTATGTGTGTTTTTTCAGGTACAAATTATTTCTTATATACAACAACCCGACACAATAATCTCAGTGCAAATCTAAAGCTCTGCTGCTGTAGGAACACAGATACAGTGCAGCAGTGCTTCTCACTGTCAGTTATGTTAGAACTACCATTTCTTTTATAATTAATAGGATGATTATGTCCAGGAGTCAGGAAGAAATACAGTTCAAATGGATTACAAACGTTTCATGGTTAAGCACATACACCATGAAGTACTTGCTATAAAATAAAGTGATGTCAATTTTCATTCAATATTCCTAAAGCTTTATTGCAGAGATTTTTTTCCCCCCAAATTGTTAAATCAAAACACAGACAGATGCACCACAACGTGAAACTACAGAAGTATGAGGCATATGGAAATACAGTAATGAAGACAGCAACAAAACACAAGTACAGCACCTGTCAGTGCAGCTCACTTAGTATTTCCCTGAACTGAAATAACAACACATGCTGGGTTGCTGTATATGTAGCAAGTCACTTGTCTGCTCAGTAAAAACACTTCAATTTAAAAAAAAGTTTTCTAAGTAATGTTATGCTTTTTTTTGCCTTTACTTGGAATACGGACAACCTATGTGCCTAAAGAAAAGTTCCTGTTCATATTCATTCTTAATGGACCTTTACAGCACATGCCTTACATCTGCCTAGAGAAACCTGCTCACGTTGACTGAGTATCTTTACCAAGTTGTACCTGTCCTTTTAACAGACAGAGCTAACAGGAACAAAATGCTACAGTTATCAATCTATAATTTTCTCAAAAGCTATTTATAGGACACGTAGAGATCATCTGTTTTTAATAACACAGTACTAATTTATAAGCTTCTCGTGTTTCCTAGAAACAGATTCTAAGTGTGAGTTCTGAAGGGAAGCTGCTGGTCCCTGTGGTTTCTCCCTTCTGCTCCCAGATACCAGCTCTGTGCACAAACTGAAACCTCAAGCCCCAGTGTACTCCAATTCCCACAGACTGCACATAGTTCTATTAAAATATTAATAAAACTTTATTTGAAACTGCCACCTACACTGAGGTTAAAACATACACAAGATAGGACTTTTTGTAATAACTCCGTTCAAAACACAGGATGCATCTAGAGATGGATTGACAGAAACCTGTTCTCAACACACTGATTCCACTGCAAGAGGGGCTGATGAGGTTTGTCATGGTAAGTATGAGTGATTGAACTGAGGAGAAACGAGGGTGATGTTGATAATAAAAGAGACCTCATCTCAGCGCTTCTGCCTCTCAAAAGGAACTTGAGAATACCACAAGAATGAGGAAAACCCTATATAAAATACTTTTAATTAGAATAACAAATCTGAAACACTACATTACTTGACTCTACAACTCCATGCTCCTGGAGGAGGGAACCACACAGCATCCTTGGGAGAACTGGAAGGCATTCATTCAGAATAACATAACCTAAAACATGCTCACTGATATGTCACTGAAAAAAACACTGTAGTACTCGAGCAGCTGTTCAAGATTTCAAACCTCACACTGACATTTTAGAAGATGACATTTAAATTATATTAAAAGATTAATCAAAGAGCTGTCTGCATTTGCTTGAACAAGAGAAGCATGAGTATCAAAAAGCAGTCCTAAGTAACAAGGTGGTGTTTTCTTAAGTGTTATCCCAATAACATGATCAACTTTAAAAAAAAAACAGCATGGAAATATACAGATAGGTGACAAGCAGTCTGAACTCAGTATGAAGAGACACAGGCTATGACTACAAGCCAGAGTGAAATGGCAACAAACCCCAATTTGCACAGCAAGAGAATATATAGAAAGAATGCCTGTATTTTTTGAAATCTATTATATTAACGTAGATGCAATACAGGTTGTGACAAGCACAATGCATAAGCATGGTGTTATTTAATTTCCATCCATCCAGACACCCATTTTATTACCAGTAGAACTACCTTGACTAATAATCTTTTTCCTGGACACAAGTACGTATCAGTGATTTCATATGATACACTGTTCTGAAATGCTCCTGTTCAAATCACCACAACTGACAAACTCCCAAAATAAAAAAAAATGCAAACTCTGAGGAAGTTAGCTATTCTCTGACTTCTCACCTGGCAAATAGCACAAAAATACCCTAAAAACTGAACAACTACCAGCATGTGGTACACTGTAAGATCAGTTAACAGCAGCCTATAGTTTTACTAGATATTGTCTAACGGAGCTCTGTTGGACGTGGTCTTAAGTACCACCACACTGTTTAAACTACACTGTAGGATTGAGATGCATCATATTCTGCTCCCTCTGCCTCCTTTTTCAGTTACAGAACTGTGGTAAGTATATAGTATGGTTCATACTATACCTTCCCAGTTATTTTTTGTCCTTATGAAAAGATGCACTTCAGTAAACAAGCTAAAAAGCACACTTATTAAGAGGTGACAAAACCAAAACCCAAAACAGCCCCCACAGTGTTTGTTAACCTTGGGTATCAGTTTCTCTGTAGTGTAGAAGGTCCTGAAGTCTTGTCCTGTCTTTTTGAAGAACTCAAGCCCAAGAACTAGGAGGCTGAGCTGCCTGTTTCTGACAGATCTCTGCCAACAAAGGGCAGGAGAGCCACCAGGACAAGGATACCGTGTCTGTGTCAAACTGGCAGCTCTCCCCTAGGGCCAGCCCTGCACTCTCCCCTTTCTGGCCCTCCCCGATCCATGCAACACCATGAGCTGCAGCTTGCCCACCCTTTGACAAGTAACTAGCCCTCAGCTAAGTTACCTATACACCAGGAGCTTCTCACAGCCTCAACTAGCATGCAATACACACAGCTGCAGCCCCAGGTACAGACAGCCCAGCACTAACTGGGCACTGAGAACTGAAAGGTCCCCCGACTGGGACTGTGATCACTTCCTCCCCATGCTGTGAAATGGCTCTGATACAAAACAACCTTGCATAAATTATTCACTTTAACATCCAGAGACAACAAACAGAGATAAAAAAAAAAAAAGCAAAAAAATCTTCATATTTTAGAGCTAAGCTGCCAGATAGCCTAGTCTTCAAAAAACAACAAAAAAAATCTGTATGAATTCTAACATTTTAGAAAATTTAAAATGTTTACTGAAGTGTAATACGTTATTGCACACAAAGTATATATAAGTGAGACATTCACACAGCACATGTTATTGAAAAGACGTAAGCCAAAGAACCGAAAAAAAAATCAGACAGAACTGTGTGAGACATTAACTACTACAAACACATGTAGTGTGAAAAAAGGTGAGATTTAAATGGCTAACCTGACTGGTTAGGGGAGTGGCTCACCAAGTCCCGAATGGGAGGCATGCCTACAAAAAAAATAAAATAAAAAAGGAAGAAAATTACAGAAGCACTACTTATGTAACTCAGAGCTTTGAGATCCTGAACCACTTTTTATTTCTAAACCACCTATTAGCACCTGTTTTTGGGAGAGATTTCTCTTGAGAAAGCCATCTCTCAATTTTATCAATTGCCTTGCCATAGCTCAGAACACAGCACAAGGGGACAGAGGCTGATAAAAAAAATCAGTCCTACACATGGGCCAGATTACGTAGCAATTTTGCAGGTTTTACTAAGTATTTCCACTACTAGTTAGCTTTTATACATTTGACATTTAATTAGCCAATTTGTGACATCCTTACTTTTAAAAGTTTGATTTATATAAGAAGGAGCACATTTTCACTTGGAGATCATAACTGTTACATTTAAGGCAACGTTTCCTAAATTAAGTCTATCTTTATTTCTACTAACTGCCAATCTCAACTGCTCACTTCTTCCCTTGCTCCTAGAGTACACAAAAAAGAAGAACAAAAACCAAAAACCACACCAACGTAAGTCACATGAAGAATTCTGTTTCCAAAGGCAATGACTATAAATTAGCTGCACCACTGCAAGATGTGTAAGAATAAAGTGAGAGTGACTTATGTCAGCAAAGGAATCAAAGTAACAGCCTGGACAGAAGCCAGGATCCTGACAGCTCTCTTGAATTCTCTTATATCTCACAGTTGTAAGCAATTACTGCTGGCAAATATTTTAGGTAACTATATAAATCATTTTATTGTGGAATAACCACCTGGTTATTCTGGCAAACATATCAAGGTAGCAGTCAAGGCCCTCCTTTCACGTGAAGTTTACACACTGAGGGAAGTTTCAGTACTGCAATCACTTGAATTCAGTATGAAAATGTTCTGGTAAAGAGTTACTTGTGTAGATTTCTTAAAATAACCATGTTGGTACAAGATTATCTCTTTTCAAAGGAGCACATGGCACTGCAGATGATTGCACATGTTAAATACAGACAAAGAAGCACTTTTTTGCCTATTTATTTAAGGAAACCTGTAAATTTAGCAGTTCTTGTGTTGCCTGGCTTTTACAAAACACCTACTCAAAATTAGAAAAAAAAACCTGAAGAGATCCTACTCCAGGGTATAACAGAGAAGGACTGGTTGGAGTCTAAAAGAGGAACTGTGGAAGCCAAGACTAAGACAAGTAACACTACTTCCTTCCAGCTCCAAAGGAATTAAAGTACTCTTGCATTATGCTGGACTATTGCCACCTCTACATTACTTCACAAGCAATGCATCAGATTAGACTCTGAAACGATTACAGAAACGCAGCACTGAAAATTCACTCTCTTTTATAGTAATCTTTCTTACATATCTCAAAGCACTAACCTTCACAACATCCCAGACACACACTGTTCCTGATTCTACCAGACAAAAGAACTTTCAAGCACACACGTATACAGCACAGACAGAAGTGAGGCCTTGGCCTCCCAGTGCCACCTGCCAAATTTGACCAGTCTACCTTGCACATGCAGGAATGCACCAAGAACAGTTCACAATTTAAAAAGATCAGCCATCACAGAGACTGACAGGACACTAAAAATAGTATAAATCTTTTGTAAGATGGTAAGATAATTTGGCCAACATTTCTGTCTCCTAAAAGGCTCTTACAATCTTTTGATTACTCGTTGGACATGTAGATCTACTATTCAAATACTGTATGGACTTTATGTTCCCTTCCAACCCAAGCTGCTCAGTGATTCTAGGATTTTCTAAGACAATCAAGCTACAGGTTAACAAAGAAAGAAAAACCCGACCTAACAACAAAAACAATCTAGATATTCTAAGATATTGTAACCCATTCATTTTTAAATCTGAAAAAAAAAAAGTCTGAGATACAACTCAATGCTTTGGAAATTGAAAGACCAATCTTTCTGAGATGTGTATCAAAACTGAATGCAACTCTTAGTACCATTATCAAATTTGAATCAATTATTAGGATAAAGAATGGAAATTCAGAATGCATAGCAGTCATCCCCTTGACTTCAATATTTGCTCAAAAACAGGTATGCATCTGCTGTGCACAACCAGCAACAACGTTCAACTAAGATGCCTTCAGTTTCAGACAAACTTGCACAAAGATGGCTGAAATTATCCTGTAATTTTGAATATTAAGCTACAACACCAGAGAATGTCTCATTAGGCCACAGCTTAGATGTGAAAGTACAAGTTGCTCACTGATAATCCCATTTCAAGTATCCAGCTCTGATTAAAACCAACCAAGGCACCTGCCCCTCACCTGGCTGTTTTTTGCTGCTGTTCAGCACCTCTCCGTTGGTCACCGGCTGTTTGCTTGTGACAGCGTTGCCTCCCGACTGGCCGTTTAATACTTTAGGAGTAGATCCCAGGTTTGCAGCTATAACTGGTAACTGCTGACCTCGTTTCAGAAGCTGTTTCTGTTCCTGGTGTCGAAATCGCGGTGGTACTTCACGAGGAGGGTATCGAGGCAAGGTTTGCTGCTGCTGATTGTTGGCTGTGGCCCGCTTGGCATTATTATTAGTGCTGGTTGCTGTGGAAGTGCCGTTAGAGGTGACAGGCTGAGGCTGGCTTACACTTGTCTTGGTTTGTTCTGGCACTACCCCCACCCCCAAAAAAAAGAAAGTTAGGCAAAGTTATTCATCAGAATTGTAACTTTAAAAACTCAACACTAAGCAGATATTCTTAGACATGTTGACATATCGTGCAATGGCAACTATTTTTTCTGATTATAATTTTAACTCACTCCTATTATCCCACAGTCACACAGACCTGGATGAAGCAATGTCTCACCATCCCTTCCAGCAAAGGTAACGCATGCTACTACTACAAAACCTTCTACAGTTATTTTCTGATAAATCAGAGAATCCTTAGAGTTGGAAGGGCCTCTGAAGTAGTTCAGCTCCCCTGTAACAAACAGAGAAACCACAGCTAGATCAGCTTGTCCAGGGCCTGATGCAGGCTCACCATGAAAGTCTCCAGGGATGGGGCATCACCACATATCTGGGCAGTCTGTTCCAGTGCCTCACCACCCTCACTATAAAATATTGTTTCCTTATATCCAACCTAAATCTCCCCTCTCTAAGCTTGAAGCCATTTCCCCTTGTTCTATCGCCACAGACCCTGCTGAAGAATCTGTCCCCATCTTTGCTGTAGTTCCCTTTAGATAATGAAAAGGTGTTATGTCGGTCCATTTTGGTATTAAACCTTATGTTAAAATAGTTAAACACTAAAAATAGAACTTTTATTCTAATGGGAAACTTAAAAGTGTTATGTACACAAAAAGTTATGATCTTGGAGGAAAAGGAGGCGAACAGGACACTCAGAATAAAATGTCACTTCAGACTCAGCAGCTGCTTTGTGTTTTAATGAAATATTCTATTTAGGCTACTCAACAAAAATGTGCACGAGCCATTGCTTCCCAGGAGGCCCTTCGGCACAAGTCCCGGGGGTGGAGCGGAGCAGCACTCGGCGCTCTGACAGCGCTGACCCTCTGCTCCCTATTTCACAGCTGGCTGGAGAAGGATTGAACTACAGGAGGGACAGCTCAGACATGAGTCCACTTAAAGCACAGAGGATGCAGAATAGAAGATATTCAAAACCCTGCAGATAAATTGGAGCTGGTAAAAATTACCAGCACCGTATCAGATTCCATCCATTTAAGTTGTTGCCTACATTCAATAAGTGGATAATTCAGATTCCGTACTGTATGCATCAAAAACATTGTGCACAACAACAAATTTAGATCGAAACTCAATTTCATTTAAAAAAAATCTTACACAACCACGTTTCCACTCAGTGCTTTCAATATTTCCTGGTTTAGAAGCGAGAGAACTGAAAAATAGCTGAGCATATTTTATTGTTGTTGTTTGTCTGTTTTAGCAAATACCTCAGAGCCCGCGAACAGCCCAAGGCAATAGCAGCTATCACATTCCTGTGGCCTAGGTACCGCAGTAAGCTTTGAAATTAAGAAGTTTTCTTCATATAGCACAATCTGTGCAGCCAACGGGCAGACCTCAGACCTCAGCTCTGTGATCTATCAGCACGCCTTGTGCCACAACTGATTCATGCTAATTGCATGACTTTATTCTATGAGGGGTTCCTCACAGCTCTGCAGCGCAGCTCACACCTGAGGCGTGCTGACAGCAAGAACAAAACAACCGCGTTTTGCAGCGAGCATTCCGTTACTGAGCCAAAGCAGTCGCACGGTAACAGCAACGCTGAAGGTCACACACAGCTCCTACAGCCCTCTGCACACTGCGTGTGACAGTTCTTAGTTTAACTGCCAACTTCAGTGGAAAGTACCCTCCACCTGGAAGAGATTTTGAATGTCACACATAAGACCATCAACGAAAGATTCAGTTCTCTTACATCTCCATTCACATGCGATTGCTCCACCCAGATGAAATAAAATTGTTCCTGTACGACATTGCACGAGACATCCGAACAGATGAAAGCCATACGTTTAGGGCACTGCTGTGACACAGCAATGTTAGTAGTTCCCTTTCCTAATTATTGCTGTGTTAAGACTAAGCACTTACTACTAAAGATCTAATCAACTTTCAGATCATCAAACCACTTTCAACTGTAAAAGAGTGCACATTAACAACCAGGCTACTTTCTGCCAAGCCACCCTGGGGCTACAAAATCAACAAGAACTCCCAAACAGTTTAAGAAAACTATATTTCTCTCATATTGTGTATTAATGCCCTTAAGAAATACAGTATTCTTTGTATTTTGATCAGTAAGCTAGATAGAAAAACTTACCAGATAATACAGTTGTACTAAAATGGGCAGAGTTCTTATTTGTACGTTAATTTCAAACTGAAATTAATCAAAAGTGCTTTTAGGTGCAACAGAATTACCTCATCTTCGCTTCCCCAACCACCACAGAGTAAGTTTAAAGCGACACAATTTATCCTGCCCCAACAGTTCCTGCTCTACAACTTCCCAGAAGAGCAAATAATAGATAATATTCCTATAAAGCCTCTAGAAATCCCAACTCCTCTCAATCCTTAGCATTTCTAGTTTCTTATAAACAAGTTGCTCGCTTAATAACAGTTTTGCACAGCAGCATTCTATTCTGAACCACAGTAAAGCAGAACGGTAGCATTATTAGCAAACTATCACAGCTAATTTACTTGCCAAATAACACCATTTACAGAAAGGAATAATATCAAAATCACAGATTTTTATAAAGAACAAACCTGCTGAGCACGCACAGAGCAGGGATGGTGAAGTTAAAGTTTACAGAGAGATTCCAAAGACAGACGCTTCCAACTTGTGTTGCTTTCCCACTCTGCAGATTTCATTAGAAAATGGAGGAGAAGCATGGTGTCATTTTACTGCTACAGGAGTGCTGCCTGCCAACTCCTCCTGGAGTAGGGGCCCAGTGACTTAAACTCCCCCTCCAATAAAAAAAAAAAATGGCAGCTGTCTGAATAACTTCGGTGCAGATGGAAAACAGTTTCTCACTCGCACAAAATCAGCTTGCAAAGATCAAACCGTCTCCTAAACCACACAAAGAGCAGCACCGAGCTGTCATTTAAACGTTTCTTCTCGCTGCTGCTTAAGCTGACCCCTTAAAAATGTATTGTAACACACTCTCCCTGCACGTCATGCCCCAAAGAGTTGTCAGTGCTGGAATGCTGAAGGGCAAACAGAGGAAGTCTGGCTTTCAAGCTGACACACGTAAGATGTAGTGCTAGAATTTTCGTTGTGGAAAAATGGCCGCAGCTGTAAGCTCAGCTAGCTGATCTGGAAAATATCTCACTGTTTGCCAATTCATTAACCCCTGAAGATCCGCACAAAGGTGAGTCTGATGCCATTTATACGAGCAGTTTTAGCAGCAGGCGCTTACCATTCTGTTCATTTCAGCTATTTACTTGCAACGTTTAAAAGCTAACGTAAGAGTTTTTGCAACCAGGTAAAGCAGAGTTAAGCAGACGAAAAAAAGCCCCACACCCAACAAAAACAGAAGGCTCAGTGTGCTCGAGCAACTCTGCTTCACGGAGAAGAAAACGAGTAAGAAGTTTCCACGGTGGGAAATATGAGTCAAAGATTTCAATTCCACACCCAGCTATTTTTAAAAGCACTTTCTGTTTCAGTGGCTGATTCAAAGTTTATTCCATTCTGCAACAGAAGTTAGCCTTTACGCCTGTGCCTTCCACAAAGCAGAGGAATTCTGGAGACTGACAGATGTTTTCAGTTCTAGCTCTACTGTTTCGCAAAGCACTAAAATATTCAGAGCAAATATACAACAGCATCCACACAAACATTAGTGCTCAGCTTTTCTAAGCTCTTTAATGACATACATAATGCCGTAGTGAAAGCCTGACTCTAATAAAAGATCTCCTAATGAAATCTCGCTTTCTGCAGCAGCACCTCACAATTACTGAAGTGAGCACCAAAACCAAAACAAAAGCATTCTTCTTACACAGCACTCAGTCTGCTGCTCAGCGCATCGCCAGCTGTTCCTGGCTACGGCGTGGTTTGCAGATGCCTGTTTCAGGAGAAATCCTAGGGAAAAGGATTGATTTATCTGTCCCTAGCAGTACTAACATCAAACACAGCAAAAACACCTATTTTGGGACATTGGAGGGAACACCAGAACAATGGTTGAGAATACTATAGAGTTGTTCAGGAAGGACTTTCAAGTGATACTCATCCTTTTCTAAGACGCCGACACAAGAGTACTTGGAGGGCACTTGTCAAGATAGGGATTTGTTCTGCTGGCTGTTGCACAGAGAAACCTTCCTCTTCACAGCTACTCAATGCATTCATCTTTAACTCCTGTGAACACCATCTTCCTCCTTTTGATAAAACCAGATGCACAGAACTAGACAGGCTAGAATATTTTGAGATCCGCAGGAATGAAACGCATGCATTTTTAATGACAGTACTACAGTGTTAAATGCTATTTGTACCAAAAACATTTACATTGGCACTTTCTTCACTACTTCCATTCTCAGTCCTGAACAGGATAAAGAATCAGCACCACTGACTCCTTTAGAAGGTACTCTTATAATTTACATGTGCACTGACAGCTACTGGTGCAACAGCAATTTCTGCCTTAGCTAAAAAAAAAACCATTTTGGAAACATCCAAGCTACACTAAAAAATAAAGACAGAACCTCTATGCTCCACACCCCCCTGGAACTGGCTATTTTTCTGAAAGAAAGAACATAATTCTGAATTATTTAGAGATCCTATACTCTTGTATTTTATCTTCAGCTCATGCGCAAAATAAATAATTTAAGACATTAACGCGATGGAAACTCGGAGACTTAATGAAACATTAATTTGCATCCTGAATACAAGCAGGCAGAACAAGGCAAGAGCTAGGTGCAACACAAGCAACAAATTTTGTTCCTATAGAAACTGCAGCAAAAAGTTGCACGCACGAGTCCCACAATGCCCATACTTCTTCAGGGGAATGCCAGCTTGTGCTTCTTCCACAACTCTCAATTCCCACTGCGCTTGCTCAAACACCCTTTTAATAACACTAAGGTTGGAACGTAATACTTCCATTCTGTAAACAACACTAGGTCTCCAAAGAGAAAGCAAACAAACAAAAAAAAGAGAGCAATTTATTTCATCCTTCAGAAGCATTTTCCCACCACGTGAAGACTCCCCCCACGTGCCCCACCCCATCACGCTGCTTTTAGCCATTTGCTGCTACAGGGCCATCCCTAACGTGATGCCAGACCATCTGAGTACACAGGTCAGATGTTCATTCAAAATGGACATTATTATTTAAAGCTAAGTACTGTATCATTTTTCTCCCTCGCTATTTTTTTTTTCCAGACATAGTTTATCACTTTAGAATACAAACAAATACTTCCACAATTCTTTAGAACTGGAATACCATCACAGAAACTTCCTGGTAGGCGCAGCGTATCCTGCACCACTTTGCCACCCTCACACCACAGCAGCGTATCCAACACGTTCCACTTTTCAGCAATAACTGCAGCAATGCTGAACAGGGTTTCCAAGCTCTGGTTTCTAACACTGCTCAAGTTATTAAATTAAACCCAATGTTCCCACAAAAAAGCAATTCAAGAAGCACATCATGCAACTGAGTATGTGATTGTTATTCACTTTCCAACCAACTTAAAAAGAAAGTGAATATGATTTTTCCATTGCTTATAGAAGGAACAGAGAATTTATAAATCTATGAGAACAACAGCATTCCCCACCTGCATCCAACAGCTACGTTACAGCTTCTACAGTACAGATCACTTTGTCAGGATCACCCTTCCATGTGCAGTTACTAGTTACAACTGGACACACCAATCACTTATTTATCAAGTGCTCCTAGCCCTGTTTACATGTAAAATATTTGGATAATATATTTGAACAGATCCATTCAGTGGGTCTGTAAGCAATCAGACTAGAAGAGCCAAAAAAAAAAAATTAACGAGAAGATCTTGAGGTATTATATATTTGCTCAGTGCCATGTAAGTAATTAAGAATGGAAAGTGGGAGGATGAGAAAAATTCCAACTCCTGGAAGAAACCACTGCCCATTACTCTTCTACTTGTGGCAGCTTTCTGAAACATGGCAATTAAATCTCAGAGATCCCATTTTCCAGCAGCTTTCAGCTGAGTCATGTGATTCACCGTATTTAAAAATGCAGAAACATTATACAGAGAAAAAACTCTAAAGTAACTTACCTTTGATTTTTTGTTCAATGGCCTAGAATAAGAAAGAAGAAGTGTCAGTGATTTGCACAGATAAGAGGAAAAGCCACACGTACACACGCTACTTACACAAGCAACGTTAGCTTATGACTTTTCTCCTTTAAAAAAAAATTATCTACATCGGAACTGTCTACTTCTTCCCAATCAACCCTGCCTATTATTCCTCGTGCCTGGAAAGCTGCTAAAATGTTACAGAAGACAAAATTTATTTGAGAGATAAGCACATGAAACGGACTAAATTAAACTTACAAATTAACCTGTTTGAAGTGAGCTAAAAACTGCCTGGAAGTAAGGAAGCCCCAGCACTTCTCATGCAGAATACAGCGGGGAAAGAAGAGGGAGGAACACAAATCCAAAGGAGGTAAAGTAAATGCCAGAGCTTTCAGTCTTTCATTTCCACAATTCAATCTGTTGCTCCTGTGACAGTGGCAAGACAGGAGATCTATTGGAATAAAGTTTCCTGGAATAAAAATGAGGATAGAAACATCTCTTGTACGGGAACACACCCTAACAGTGCGGTTTTAACAAGAAATGTGAGTGAAACACGTCATATGAGATCTCTCAGAAGCAGAAATCAGTTCTCCCCAGCTGAGAAGCCTTCATAATCATCACTTCTAAAATGTTTTATATTGCTAAACCAGAATGAGACTCAATCTGATAGGGTCACTTTGGTAACTGTATACAAACTGTCAGAATTATGGCATTGCACGTATTTGTATGACACTGAGTCATCTGCAGCAATATTTAGGCTCTGCTTATCTCTAGTTAAAACCCTGAGAGAAAAAGAAAGAGCATGTGCAAACAAAAAATTCATTCACTAACTTGATGTCAGACTTGGTTATGTTTAGATATTAACACTCTTAGGGCTGACACTGAAAGAATATTCATTACACTCTCGTGTTATACGCCCACTTCTCTGGAAATTAACAGTACATCAACAGAAAAACACTTAAATTTCTTAAAGTGGCAAAGACGTACAAAAATTTGCAACACTGTCTAAATGCAGCCCTGTGTCCCCAAGAAAGATTTATTGCAAAAAAAAAAAAAGTTATGCTGTTAGAGCTTGATAAAAATAGCTACACTAAGATGTCTGCAAAATCTCCTCTGAAGAAAATTCACTCTACTAATGGTAATGCATCACCCACTGGAATAAAGAGAGCACAGAAAAACCAATGGCTGCTTATGTGAGTGCCTCTAAAAACCACATCCCATTCATTTCCAGTTTGCCTGCTTACCCTTATCACCCTGACTCCAATATCACTGCTCCTCCTCCTCATTTTCCAAAAGGCAGCTGCAGTACCTGCGGCCACTAATATAATACCACAACTGACTTTATTTAACCAATATGGTTAACAACAAAAAAAAAAATAATAGTTTGAAGTATTGGGAACTTTTCTTTGCACCTGGAGCTCCAGGATAGCTGATGCACAACAGTTGGTTCTGAACACCCCCAAGTACATTTCTTATGGTCACAAAAAGGTATATGGAATACAAAGGTTGATGTCCTGCCAAATCTGCTCTGCACCAGGATGCAAGCACCACTCAAAGGAACAGATGTTCTGCAAGCCAAGTGTCACACATCTACAACCACTGCTGATCTCCCACAGCACTGCTTTTTACTTTCAGTTATTAAAGGACTACAAGTACACACAAGAACAAGCATTAGCTTTCCCTTCCTTTAGCTGGCGCATGGTTATGCAAACCTAAGACTGATAACACCAAATAGTAAGTTCTGAAGAGATCAAACAGAAAAAGATTACAAGACAAAATGAGCAGTTTTGGACAAACCAAAACTACTCACAAATACAAAGGAGCAGATAAAAATCCCACAGAACATTTGAGAGCTGATTTAATAAGTTCACCGTTTATATCTTGAATCAAGCCACAACTGTACTAGACTATTTTACTATTGTGTCTTTTAAACAGTTAACTGGCAGTTGTTTTTTACTGTGGTTTCTCAGACAGACATCTTTAATCCAGATCAAGTTCAAGCTTCTCCAGGCACACATATGACCACCCTTACAGCATCCTATAGCTTCTTGCTCCATAGGAACTTCTTAAAATTCCTGATGGATGAAGTCCAGGTATGTAACATCTTGCTGTTCTCAGCATACAGAAAGTAAACAAAGCCACGTGGTTTAAGAACATTTTAGCAAGTACTCCATGACCAGAAAAAGCAAGTCCAAAGTTTTAATTTTGGGCCAATGTTTGGTTTCTTCACAAAATAAATAAATAAGCAAGATTTCAATTCTTCTAAAGATCACATTCACGCATTTCTTATAAACTTGTGAAAATACTAAACTTTGGGGGCTATGAAGATCCTCTTAAAAGATTTAAATTCTTCAAGTAACCTAGCTCACTTTCCATTACAACTTTTGATTAAAAAAGAATTTCAAGAGGAAAGTGAGTTATACTTTTTACAATTGAGATACAAAAATAATCATGCATCTTTGTTGTCAGTCACTGAAAAGATCTGGGAAGCTCTCATTTTGGAATGTGAGCAAATACCTCACCTTTTCCAGAAGCAGCCTTTACATACAATTTAACTAAGATTTGCTGTAAGATTAGACTACCTAATTTTCCACAGGTGCACAGGAAACACCTTTGTTTAGGCCAGCAAGCAGGGAGAACTGACACTCAAGAAGCTTTCAACTCGAAACCAGGATCAGAAAAGTGAGCAGCCATCTCAGAAGAATATTTAGACTCTAAATAATCTGTACACAAAGCCAGTTAAGATGTCCAATATGTCGGTTACCATGATGTAACTGACAGTACACTCAAAGCATAAAAAAAGAAATTACGAAAACACTTTTTGTCAAAGAACAGGCCAAACAGTATTTACTATTAATGAAGCAAAATCCACAAGTACTCTTTTTTTTTAACAGTCAACATACCTTTTTTTGAGCAGCTTCCTTCTTCTTCTTGTCTTCTTTTCTCTTTTTCCTTTCTTCCATCAACTGTTCTTCCTCTTCTTGCACTAAATCCCTGAACCACACAGTTGGTAATTAACTCTCCCAAAATACAATCTGTACACACTTACACTCATTTTAGAACAATTATTTCAGAGTGACCCAAAAGGAACTGAGAAATATTATCCAATTAGAAGCAAGATTCCCATAGGGACAACATACTTTCACTGCAAATCACAAGTGACAAAACTTTCAAGAGCAGCTGCAGTGCCAAAGTGTACACAAGATTTTCTTCTTTTTTCTTTTTCTTTTTTTTTTTTTTCCCCTCCTAAGCTCTCCCTGTTGCGGTGAATCAGTGCCTGAGCTCTCACACGTTTCCCACTGCCACATACCCTTGTTTCTGACCCAGCGTGAACCAGGCCGTGGGCAGCTCCTGAGCCACACACCCTGCCTCTATCAACCCCAGGCAGGCATCTGCAGCACTCACTCATCTTACGCACTGCCTCTGCCAACAACCAAGCTACACATACCCATTTTGTTGCCTGAGCACTGAGCTAATTCAGCTGGTTGTGCACATGTACAGATGCTACTGCTGACATAAAGGACGTATGTGAACAAGCAAGTACCAATTGAAGAGCAACATCAGAGCAGAGATTTCGACAGCAGTGTAATTTTAGAGTTCCTAAACAGAGTGACAAAACTCCAACTTGTAATAACAGGTTATGTTTTCATATCATTAACTTTAATTCACTTCATACAAATTTTAGGTGCTAAAACAGAAGGTAGCAACACCACTTCCCAGATTATGCTGCACTCTTCAAGTCAGACTTCAGTATATCAGAACAGCTGAGAGATTATGGAGCGTACCAAAAGCAGGAAAAAGTCAAGGCATACAAGCTATCTGCGTCAGTAGGAACTAACAATAAACTGTTTTTAATACCATGCTTGAGGAGACACAGCGATTATTGATGAGAACAAGAAGGAAATCTGCACAAAAACACAATGGATAGAAAAGACTGGGAATCAGCAGACAAAACAAGAACTTGGGCTAATCATGCAAAAAAGCTCATGACAAAACAAAATGCACAAGCAAAGATTAATGCCTTGTTTCAGGTATCAGAACGAAAACAAGGGCTCACAAAAAGGTAGGAGGTTTCTAAAGTGAAGGCAACAACGAAACCAAATATAAAAAGGGAGGTGGCACCAGCTTGCACGGAGCACTTTAAGGCAGAGGAAGCCCAATGCCCGCTTACTTCAGTGTTTGAGATCCAGACAGTAGAGAATTTGGATTTCCTAGAAAGTCTACTTCTAAGGTTACTTTGTCATATCAGGGTTAGGAATGTTTAAATCTGGAAGACTTTGAAGCTTCAGGCTTGGGCAAGATTAACAACAGTAACTCAATGACAAAAAAAAACAACCAAGGCTGAAAATGTTTTGCAGTTCTCTTCCTGAAGCATACTTCGGCTGCCACAAACACCCCTGATAAGCACAGCCCTAACGCTGGCTGCAGAGTACACTCATCCTCTCTCTGAGCCAATCATACTCTCTAAACACCTTCTAATTTTTATCATACTTTCAACAGGATGTGGGAACAAACTCCACGAGTGTTGACTAAGTAAAGGAAGAAGACACCTCATTTACCCTGGGAATAAATCTCAGAACCGAAGCAGCTCTCACTTGTAGAGTGGCATTTCACAAGCAACCAGCCCTTTCCCAGCACCATCCATGCTTTGTGTCCCACCAGCTGGAGCTCCAGAAGAGCTTGGACTCCTGGCTGCTGGGCAGCTCTCAGGCAGTACAAATGAGCAGTCACCCATGTTATTTACCAGAGCAAAAGGAAAAGGTGAGAAACAACTGAGGGAAGCAAACCTACATCCAGATGGGGACAAGTGGTCTTGTCAGGCATTTATCTCCAGTGTTCAGCTTTGTACACAAAAAAAAACAAAACAAAACAAAAAACAAAAAAAAAACACCTTTTCTGCCTTTGCCATGCATTTCACACACTTAGGCAAGGCAGAAAAGGAGAGAAGATTTTATTACACGGTTTTATCATCTGGCTGCAAGATTGAGGACTGTCTTAATGTATAAAAACAATTTGCAATTAGGTATTAAAAATCTTTTATGGACAACTAAGAGCTTAGTCACATCACAGCATGCCAGTTTGCTTTAAAGCAATGCCTTGGATGCTGTGCAAATTTGGGTTAATGATTAACCTGCAGTGACATCTGTGTGTTGTGTATGTGACATGCTTTGTCCATCGCTGCCTTGCACCCTGAGAACGTGCAACCAAACTGAAATCATTCAGGTTTTAGAAGAAAGGTGCAGTGCTGTAAGATGCACAAACTGTGCAAAGTACTATTTTCACAGCAAAAAAAAAAAAAAAAAAATTCATCAATCCTGCTACAACTAAGTGAAAATGGTGACATTTTTAGAATACAAATGTTACCAATAAACACACAGATACCTCTGGATTACTCTACCACAGCACTGCCTTCCTGTTTCCATAGAGGAATAATACAATCCCTGAATTATAACACTGATCATTCTGTTTTCATGCATTTAAGATGGTTTTATGTGACAAAGCCAGTACAGAACACACACCATGATTAGTATGCATCAGGGCACTCAATGACCTCAGTACACTGCCTACCTATAGGTAGCTCTTAAAAAGAGCACTGGATTGCCATTATGATGTTAAGCCTCAGTGACTGAAAAGCAAAACTGACCCACTGTACAGTTAATTAACAGAAAAGCCCTTATTCCCCACCCTCTTCATTAAAAATATCAATTTTTCAAGGAAGGTAGCCTTACTATCTTACCCTCCTACTTAAACCTAAAATACAAATTAAGATTTTCCTATTAAGCTGTCAGTCTAAAGCAGACTCCTAAGTTTCCACCTCCAACAGTTGAAAGAGCAAGTTTCCTTTACTGTAAATGAGGGCCCTAACGGCAGCCAGCAATAGCCACAAGTTACATACCCCATCGCAATGCCACTGAAACAGAACTAACAAGCTACACTTTAATGCTACCTCCTGAGAAACAGAAGCCATACACAGCATTTCCTATGGACCGCCCTGCACTTGAATAGCTCCTTGCTCATGATCAGCACTCAAATTTTAGGTAACTGTGTACAAACTGTCACCAACTCCACAATACTCTGTAGCACGTAACAAGAAACAGACAAAGTAACAAGACAAAAAACTGAAGGTGAGCAAGCTCTTTTGCGGAGCTCTTCCCTGCATCTGGGCAGGTTTATTCCACTGAAAGTACAGGGACAGTGCGACAGCAGCATTCATGGCTGTACCTCACTCAGCACAACTCTGTGCAAGGAGAAAAATACATCAAAACTCTTTTGCTTATTTAAGCTGTTAAAACAAAATAATGCAAAGAACCAACAACTGGTTATCTTCTAAAATGAGTGCCTCACTTTTACTATACAGAGAAGGGCCTTGTGACTCTGGGCGACTTGAGATCAAGTCTTCTAGTTCATTCCTAGCAGCACCATGCCACTTATGTGGAAAGCAGCTACTTTCTGACCACTAGACAGCATTAATTACCATCTCTTTAAATTGTGACAATGCTAACTTTGTATTTTATTTTCTGTTTCTCCTGGTTTGTTATTTGCAATCTGAAGCAGTTGTAAAGACCCAAATGTAAACAGCCCAGACACTACTTGCATCAAATCATATTTTACTTAAAACTTTAATTCTTCAAAAAGATTCTAACAGTGTCTAAGTTAAAAAGCTCCAGCTTGGCACTGTGAAAGCATCTGTGCTGAAACAGAGAAAATGGTTAGACATGCTTAGCTCCTGTTCTTACATCACAGGAAAATCAAGCATACCCATATTTTTTCTGAAAGACATAATGAGGATTCAGTGATTAATGTTTGTAGAGCATGCTAACTTTGCCTTTATAATTTACAAACGGGAAGACGTTACGCCACAATAAAATTACAATTCCTGTCACCCTGCTGAGGAAATTATAGTTACAAGACCAATTTTGACACAAATTAAGATCCAAGACTCTCCCTGCGTTATTATGAACACAGTATCACAGAGGGAAAAGTACACAGTGCACACACACAGCAAATGTCAATGCTGAAACAAAACAGTGTGCCATCTCACCACTAACACCAGCTATCCAGTACTCACCAGAACCAAACTACTTCTGTAAGAAAATTGCATTAATTGGGCTTTGAGATTCTTCAAGCTAATGCTAGTGGTTAAAACTCATCCTTCAAACATTTCTGAAGATGTCAGCACTGTTACAGATGCTCACACAGCGCTTGCTTGCCAAGCAGATAGCTCCTGAACTCAGTTTCAAACCCAATTAAAATCTCACTGTCCCACAAGATGGTGCTAGCACATTTTTAAAGACAACGCTGACGACAGCGGCAAATGCTTTTAGAAGCTGTGAGGCTGTGCAGGGCTTCTCCCAGAGGTGTTACATCCTAGGTTGACTTTAAAGCTCTTCAAACACCACGAAGGCGGAGCTGGAGTTTCTGGAGTCACTGTGCTGGCCCTGTGCTAAGCATGCTGTGTGCCTGCTGCTCTCAGCCAGCGGGGGATCCCATGGGGGCACTGCACACTACAAGGAGGAGACCAGCAACCAACCAGCCCGTATGGCCTTAGATAATACCTGAAGGGAATAGATATTTATTAATAAGTGAATGTAAAACATTATCTTCTTGAGAGGACTCATCACTTAGGATGCTGCAGACACTGGCAGCATGCTTGCTACTGCATCGCCAGGCATCAGCTTCTGCATTAAGTATTTCTGGCTGTTTGCCTTCTGTAAGTTCACTACTACACTACTAAACATAAAAGCAATTAGAAGCAATTATACACTTTTGAAACCACCCTAAAATTTACAGAGATACATATATTTTTTTTTATGTTTTTTTTAATCCACCATTTGCTTATCTTCTAGTTATAAATTAACTCGCAATGCTACAGGAGGAACACTGACAGAAAATTACAGAAATATGAAATTGAAAAACCATTTATAATTCTGCAGACATTAAATGTGTACACAGGCACTACATATCCAACCCACGTCGGCACTACACACAGGCTTTCAAACAATGCCAGAACTTACCATGTTTATATTTCTGCTGCACTCTGACCTACAAGTTTGCTAATATATATTTTTTTCATAGTGCCATCATACACAGTTGACAATATAATTATTTCTAGAAAACAACAGCTAGCTTTTCTATATAAGAATCGATTAGAAAAGGTGCATTTTGGTTAAAAGTTGATCCTTTGATTCCCTAATTAATGCTTCCTGCAAAACAGTGCATCACAACAACAGGAACACGCCAAGTTCATAGCACAGAAGCCATTACTTTGAAGATCACAAAAACCCAGCACGTTATACAGGAGCAAAGAAAGCCACTGATAAGGAAACCACTGGCTTAGAGACATTACATCTGTGTTCTTTCCAGCTATTAATGCATAGAAGTGCCAAGCTATAAACTGATACTCCAATGCATAACTAATTGACAAACGACTGCCAACTACTTTCTTTTTTACTTTTAAAATACCGCAGTCTTCAAATTATCATTGCAAAAGTGAAGCAACAAAAATTCAGCTAACAGGTCTACCACTAACAACTGTGTGGAATACACTCACCTTTCCTCTCTTCTAATGCAGAAGCTGTTCCAAACAACAACAACTGAAAATACACCATAATTCCAGACTAATATTTTTGTTACATTTTGTCCCTGAGGCTTCATTGCAGATTAGAGTCTATCTACTACACAGGTATACAAATCTCTCCCAACAGATTTGTCACCCAAATACACAAGACTTCAGCAGCTGCAGTAAACAATCCCTATCTTCATTACAAGTGGGAAAGCAAAGAACTATTAAACTGCTCCTCCTTAAGCAAACTGGTCATACAGGATATCTGCAACAGACACACAAACGTGAACACTCACTGTTCCAGTCCACCACGTTCACCATACAGTCATTCAACCCTCACAGCTTCAGCACTACTAACACAGAGACAAGAAGTGTACTGCAGGATGAGTTCGGTAAGAGAAAATTGCCTTATGGGGACAACCTGACAATTACACATGATCTGAAAAAGCACCCCACTTACTGGGTAGATGAGAAAGTAATGCATCATTTTGTCTAAGCATCTCTAAAGGTTCTGAAAGGAAGCTGCCTCTTTGCAATAAGCTCTTCCCATTCAACTGTAGAAGTTTATTGAAAAAAAAAAAACTACACTAAAAACCCTGCTCCCTCAGCACATAGAGAAAATCAAATGCTCAAGTATCAGGTAGCAGCAGAAACCACTGCATGTCTCACTCTGATTCTCATACCTATGCCTCTATCATTGAGACACCTCATCATTTTCTAGATAAAATAAAGAAAACCTCATGGAAAGATAGTTGTTAGTCTAACACAGAAGAGCAAGAAAAACAAAAAATGACACATTAGTAGAATACACAGATGAGATGTAGAGGTATACGTGAGGTCAGTAAAGTCAGTTCCCCCAGAACACAGAGAGCCTGCAGCCAAAGCAGATGAAGCAAAAATAGGTGAATGAAAGCTGCACTGTAAACCTTTCCTGTGATTTGCATGCTTGGGAAGCAAGAGTCAAATTCATGTGCCCAGGAATAAAATTGTAAATGTATTTCAGATATTTACCTTCTCTCAGTTCCACATAAGTGAGGCAGGAAAGCCCTGTTTACCAAACAGAATTAAGAAGTTATTTCTTAAACCAGAAGAACTAAACGGCCTTTTGTACTCCTCCTCATTTTAACCCAATTTAAGTTGCATTCCTCTGGTTAACAGCAGAGGGTTACACACTCCTGTTCAGTGGCAGATGAACAGGTGACATTTCACTTGGAATATGCAACAATAAAATGTGCAACACATTTATTTGAATTGCTGTTTCAGTCACACACTGTACTTATTTCTAAGACAGTAATATACACCTAGTCGTCTGCAAAAGTGCATTTTAGAGAAGGTGCTGACCAAATGGAAGACCCTTTTACAAACAGCCAAGCATGCCAAATTTCTAAACCTGAGGTTAAGTCATCACTCTAACTGAATAAGCAAGCTGTATTAACAGCTGTAATGCTTATTCTATCACAAACCAATAGTCCAAGCCAATATTCTTAGTGAGATTAAAAAACAATTTATTTATAAGCATAAACTCCAACCGGAACTGCAGAACTTACATGAAGCAATGCCAACATCCCCTACAATTTACAGTCTATACATACACTTGGTAGTTTTACACTAAGACAGACTGTAGCATAGGTCTGTTTACCTTTCCCAGAGAATGATATTTGCTCTTCTACAATTTGACTAGGTCACTGCAAATTTAGTAAGATCACAGATAATGACAGTAGAGAAAGAATTACAGCTATCTGTTGAGTTCTGCAACGCTAATGCAATTATCAAGTCTATGCAGAGCAGGCACACTGTGCCAAGCTATGTCCACACACAGTAAAACAATTCTCACTAAAAAGAAGCCAATCAGGAGAAAGTTTTCTGGAAATAACTGATATATTGCTGTTAAAACAGAATTTAAAAGTTCTGAATATTTTAAATGAATAGAACAGCTACCTGTGTCAGAAAATCAAGAGCCATTTTGTATCAGAAGTGAATCTTGATCTGCTCCCGCTGCCCACAAACATCTCATTTACACAGTTCCAGTTTACTTTCACCTCTTTACACTATCTATGCTGTCAGTGTGACAGAGAGCTCACAGTAAGTCAACAGATCTTCACATTCTCTAAGATTTTAGACATACATATTTTTTATTAAAGAATGTGGTTCTGAAATTGCTTCTGGTATCTTTTATGCAGCAAGTGCTATGCACAGCACGACAACGATTTAATTTTGGCTTTTTACACTGCTTTGGAATTTTTGTGGACAGATTACTTAAAAAGTTGTAATTTGATTTACTGTAATTTGATTACTTTAAAAGGTGTAATTTACTGTTTGAGTAAAGCCTGTTTAACAAAGACCCTCGTGTTATTCTTAACATATAGCTTTTAATTAATCTTGAAGATTCTGTGTAAGTTACATAAACGCCATCAATAAAATTGGAAAATTATTTCTACTTAAGTATACCACCAAAAACAAAGACATACACTGACAATAGGGGGAAGCCAATCAGTTTTCACAGTGGAACTGGAAATCTATCTGAAAGTTCAGGATCAATTAATCACAGTAAGCAAGAAAAACACAGGCTACCAGGAACTGAAACTAGCAATCTATCAGCTGCATTCAGGTTTTCAGCATATTTCAAATGGCCCTCGTGAAAATCCCTCTAAGGTCTAACTGAAAAAGAATACTTAAAAAGATAGGACAAACATAGAAAACAAAGAATATAAGTGACAGATACTTGCAAGAATGTGACTGTTCTAGAAATGGTGCAGCAGAAACAACTTTTTAAATACAAAAGTGACATATATAACTCGCACAAAATTCCCAGTTCAACATAACTCTTTACTGTTGAGCTAAGTATTTTAAAAGGAGAGGCCCATTCTTCAAGATGCTGAGATAACAACTACATGCCAATAAGAAATTTCCTGCCTTTAACTCTTAATGGAAAGAGAAGCAAAAACCCAACAATTACAGTTTGCTTTAGTTCAAAGCCAGTTCTTCTCCCCCAAGCCAGTAATTTCTTGCTTCTCAGCAATATTAGCCTGAACTGCATACAAAAAATAACAAACAAACAAACAAAAGCACAAACAAATCTCACCTTCATTAATTTTTGGAATACTGTTAGGTTCAACTTAAGACAGAATGCCAAGTTACTTTTCCCTTCAAAAGCGTTCTATCCTATTAAAGGAATTCTATTTTTTAATCTGATGTTGCATGTAAAAGAAGCCACATTAAAAGCGTTCAACCTACTGAACTAAATCACAGAAATGCCTCCACACAATAGCAGGGCATATTTTCAAGTTATTATTTTACGGAATTCTCACAATTAGCATGACACTAGAGGTCCGGATCAAACCCACAGCAGTTCCAGCCCACGCTATCAGCTCAGGAGGGGATTCAAGCATCTTACCTGCTTAGTTTTCTTTCGACTTCTTTGGTAGCTTTAGCTTCCAATTCTCTGGAACAGAAAATGTTGTAGGTTCCCATGTCAACGACAGCAATGCAACAGAAAGCAAGGACCCAAGCCGCAGCGCAGCACGCCCCATGGCCGAGCAGCAGGGCGGGGCAGAGCACGGAGCACCGGGCATCAGCCGGGGGCAGCAGGGCACGGCGGGGCGGGAGCGGAGCTTTCCCCGCCGCACATCCCGCACCGAATTGTTTCCAGCGCTTCAAACAACGCAATTCTGCTGCATCACTGAAACTTGGCAATCCGCCTCAAAGCCGGCCGCCGGAATTTCCCTCCTAGTCTCGTTTCCCCAGATCCCTCCTCAGCCCCTCGGCCCGCGTCCCGGCTGCGAGCGCGGGGCATGGAGCGGAGCGAACGGCCAAGGGCCGGGCGGGCAAAGCTCAGCCGCGGAGCGCTCCGCCGCGCCTCCTCCCGCGCCGGAGGCCGCTTTCGCCCGCAGGGTGNGGCCCCGCCGCACAGGAAGCGAAACCCCGCCCCCAGAAGCGTTTCCGGGCCGCCGCGCTCTCCCAACATGGCGCCGTAGCAACCGCCCTAGCGACGGGGCGGGGGGGGGGGGGGGGGAGGGCCCGTCACTGCGGGGGGGGCGGGGCGGCGCGG
>VXAB01009486.1:1064-22921 GCA_013399175.1 Odontophorus gujanensis
CTTCCCAGGGCCCCCCCCCAGCCTCCAGGCCCCTTCCTGCCCACTGCTCTCCTGGCGCCGCTGCCTGTGCACCATAGATAAGGCTGTGCCGATGGCGGCCTCCGCTCTCTCCCTCCCTGGCAGCCAAAGCATCCCTGGAGGCCCACCCAGCCAAGGCACTGTCCTTTTGTCGTCACCCCCCCTCTCCCAGCCACCAAAGCTTTTTATATTTAGCACTGGAGGGGAGCCAGGTCCTGAACAATGGGGCTGCGCTGGGCTTTGAGTTTGGCTGCGTGGCGTGGGAGGATGGGGTCAGCCCAGGACGTGGCCTTGGTCGGCAGTTATCCCCCCCCCCTTCTAGTTGTGTTATTCCCCCCCTCAACCTCTCCCCCCTGCCATTTACACCTTTCAGAAACCTTGAAAATGTCCAAACCGACAAAACTCCCGGCTTCATCCCGGAGGTGCTGGCGCTGCTGCGGATCTGCACAAGCAAGGTGAGTGTTGCCATCAGCATGACCCCAATCCCCCGGTGCTCGGAGGGGAGATATGGGGAGGAGGATGAGGAAGGGGCTGTTCTAGGGTCTGTGGTACCCACCTGACCCCAAATTGCAATAGAGAGGAAGAAAGGAGTGGGATTTTATTGGGATTTTGGGGCGTAAGGATGCTTGGGTACCTCTTTGTGGCACAGGGATGATACCCAGTGGGACAGAGCTGGGATATGAGGGCCTGGGGGGTGTTACTTTTGACTAACCTTTCTCTGCCTGCCCCCGGCAGCTGCGCTGTGGCCAGGAGGATGGGGCACAGCTGGAGAGTGTGATGCTCTACGCCCTGCACCTCTGCGAGTGCCTCTTTGACCCCTACCAGACCTGGCGTCGGCAGCTGAGCGGGTGAGCACCATGGGGCACGGATCCCTGCGTCCTGTACCCCTCTTCTCCTTGCTCCTCATTCCTCTCCTTCCAGAGAAGTTGTCAGCATGAAGGAGAAGAGCAAATACAAGTTTGCCCCCGCTGCTTTGCCCCCCGAGTTCGACACCTTCTTCCAAGGTACACCCAGCTCTGCTCCCTGCAGCCCCTCTGCTTTGTGTGGTCCCAGTTTGAGAAGCAATCCCTAATGGCTGAAGTCCTGTTGTTATCCCGTGATTAACACTGAGTTGTAAATCCATTTTTGGCCACCATGGTGTACAGTGCTGGGCTTGACGGCTGGGGAAGCCCTGAAAACCCCATCACTGAGCTGTGAAATAGAAACCCTCTCTGGGTTAGGGGGCTGCAGAAAGCACCTAAAGTCCCAGCGAGCTGTTAGTGGTGCTGGCTGTGAATCCCCACTCCCCAGCTGAGCCCGATTTTTAGAACCAAAACCTCTAGATTTTAAAACAGAAATCTCCCCATGCTGCAGACAAAGCTGAAAATAGCTGGGGGTTTGCTCTCCCTCCCCCCTCCATCAGCAGCAAGGTCAAGGGTGGGGTTGTGGGGTGGGTGGAAAGGGGAATTTTTGCCTTTTATTTTCTGCTGCCTCCTTTCTATTTGCAGAGTGCTTCCAGCCTGGTGGGCAGCTCCCTGATGAGCTCCAGCTCCGGCTCATCCACGTCTTTGGAGCCATCCTCTCTGGGTCCAAGGTGGGACAGGGACAATGGGGACATGGGGGACAGCACTGCTCTGCCAAGCCTCCACTCCCCAAACCATGCTGAGACTGAACCGCAAAGCCTCATTTATTCCAAGCGAGATGCTTTGCTGCAATTAAACACCTTAATTCTCCAAAGCTTTATAGAATCAAAGTTAAAATTGTAAGCCACAATTCATGGTTTTATCTTCTAAGAAGCAAAAATGAAGTTGAGCAGTTAGCTAAACAGAAACTGCTCCAGCAGAGCTTGCTCACAAGCAACAACCAATTCTGATCTGGGTTGCAGCTGAGAGCATCTCAGCTGGAAAAATCAGTGCTGAGTGCATGCAAGTTTTAATCAACCCAAGTGCTCAAGAAAGCAGAGCTTGATTAATAGCTCTGAAATGTGCTCGGAGGTAATTTGCATGTACCAGAAGCAGGCAGGAAAGTAGCAACGCATTGTGCAGCCATCTCTTGACCTGGCTTAAATACGGGTTTTTATGCCAAAAAAATGAAAAGGGAATTGGGTTATTTTGTTTTCTCTTTGTCCCTGACAGTCCAATGCACTGCAAGCCATTACTCCAGCAGCACTGGAGGTGCTGCTGGGTGTGCTGCGCCGGGCGAGCGCGGGGCCACCACCGTGCTCTGGGCTGCTGGGACTGACACTGCGCAGCGTGGTGGCAGCAGTGCATGCCCTACATGCCAGCAGCCCTGGCCCCGTGCCCCTGCGTGTGCTGCTGGATGGGTACTTCAGAGTGCTCAACGCCGACCCCACTGCTGTGGCACCGGAGGCGGCCGGAGGGCTCATCGCACTGCGGGTGCAGATGTTGGGTGAGTTGGGGTTTGGGGAGCAGCAGGGAGTGGGGTTGGAGTGGGTGCTGAGCCCTGTTCCCTGCTCTGTCTGTTGTAGATGCCATCCCGGCCATGCTGAGCTGTGATGACCGACCGGTCCTGCAGGCCGTCTTCCTGAGCAATAACTGCTTCGAGCACATCATCCGCCTCCTCCAGAACAGCAAGGTACCAGGGTGCTGCAGCATGCCTGCACGCAGCAGGATTGGGCTTTGGGATGGGGTCATGGGGTGAACCACAGAATCCTGGAATGGTTTGAACCTTAAAGCTCATCCAGTTCCAACCCCCTGCGATGGGCAAGGGCACCTCCCATAGACTGAGCACCCAAAGCCCCAACCAGCCTGGCCAGGGATCACAGCTGCTCTGAGCACTCTGTGTAAAGAATTTCCCTCTGACGTCCGACCTGAATTTCCTCTCTTCTAGTTTAAAACCATTCCCTCTTGTCCCATCACTATCTGCCCATGTAAAAAAACCAAAATCACTCTTGCATCTTTTCTTGCTTACACTGCATCATCCTCATCTGCACCATCCTCAGCCTCCCTGCCTGTAAACACCCCAAACAGTGCTGGGATAGAGCCACTCCAGCACCATCCCTGTACCCCAGTACGGGGCAGGAATGGTGCATGACCCTATTTTTTCTCCCCCTACCATCCCCTGTTGGTCTGTGTCTTCCTCGCCCCAGCTCTACCTCAACAGCCCTCAGGACATAGGTGAAGCCTACAGTGAGCTCTCTGTGCAGCCACCAGCCAGCAACGGCCTCCAGCAGGTATTCTATGGAGCTGCCCCACTGCTCAGCTGCCTGGTAGGGTTAGATGTGATGCCCACAGCTGATCCACCACGTGTTCCACAGGTCTTTGATGGCGGCTCCGATGCCATTGCTGTCCAAGCCATCAGTGTGCTCACAGCCATCATGAGCAACTCACCCTCTGCAAAGGTGGGAACAGGGAGGAGGATGTCCCCAAGCGCAGATGGGGTTGGGGTTTTTTCACCCCAGAGAGATGCCTTGGGGTGATGCAGCTCTTCCTAGGGCTGCTGCAGGACTTTGTGTACATGCGTGCTTGCAGGAGGTGTTTAAGGAGCGCATTGGCTATGCCCATCTCTACGAGGTGCTGAGGAGCCAGGGCCAGCCCACCCAGCGCCTGCTCCAGGAGCTCCTCAACATGGTAAACGCTCCCTTGCCTGATCCTGGAGCCCTCCCATTTCCCCTAAGCCCTCTTCTCCTTCACTCCAAGCAGAGTGCTCAGTGCTGGCACCTCGGTGGAGCAGCCAGGCTGATCTCAGCCCGCTCTCTCATCTCCAGTCCCCACTGGGTCCCCCTCCCAAGGTGGTCACTCCGTCTTCAACTTTGAATCATGCTCAGCTTTGGGGAGATTGGAGCCCATTTGAATGCTGTGCTCTTTGCTCTGGGACTGCTGGGTGTGTGGGGGTCTCTGAGGTGCTCGTTGCAGGAGGTTCTCCCCCGGTGCTTGGAGCACAGGGATGTCTGTCATTTGTTGCATGAGAAGTCTCCAGGAGTTTTGTTGCAGGGGGTTCCCCAGAAATGTTGGTGCACAAAGGGACTTGCTTTTGCAGAGGGTTTCAAGTCTCCCAAAAGTCACACTTGGTGTGCAGGGGTCCCCAAGATGCCTGGTTGAAGGGGAGTCTCCAAGATGCTTGGTGCATGAGGGTCTCCAACACACTTGAAGCATGGCGGTCCCTAAAATGATTGGTGCACAGGGGTCTCCACCACACATCCAAGATAGCCGAGAGAGGCTCCCTCTCTCTCTCCACGTGCTGAAGACCTCACCAACCACCTTCTGTATTCTGGCAGGCAGTAGAAGGTGACCACAACTCCTTCCCAGTGCGTCCCATCCGCAACGAGCAGCCCCTGCTCCTGCTGCTGGCCTGGCTCCCAGCACTGGCATGCCGTGAGCTGCAGCTCTTCCTCTCGGAGCGGCTGCGGCAGCTATGCAAGGCCTCGCTTCCCAGCCGCCTCACCTGCGTCAAGGCGGGCATGGTGGGCAGCCTGCTGGCTGCTCTGGCCTCAGAACCAGCACTCCCACCTGCCTGCTCCGAAAACCTGCTGGAGCTGCTGAGGGTGCTGGGCAGGCTTTCCATCCGGCCCGGTGAGCTGCGACAGCTGCTGCGGTTGCTGCGGCGCGAGCGGGGACGGGGTGCCCACCCCTACACAGCGCCGGTCCTGCGGGTCCTCTCGGGCATGGCACGGGCTGAGGGACCCCCACGGGCACTGCAGTACTTTGACCTGACACCTGGCATGGCGGGGATCATGGTGCCTGCTGTCCAGAAGTGGCCCGGAGGTGCCTTCGCTTTCCATGCTTGGCTCTGCCTCAGCGAGGAGGAGTTGGAGCCGCCGGCGAGGCCGAAGAGGAGGCAGCTCTACAGGTGAGGATGGGGCAGTGAGGGTGAGGATGGTAAGATGCTGTCGTCCCTGATGTGCTGTCCTCTCGTCAGCTTCTTCACAGCCAGCGGGACGGGCTTTGAGGCTTTCTTCACCACCGATGGCATGCTGGTGGTGGCCGTCTGCACCAAGAAGGACTACATGACAGTGGCACTGTCAGAGGTGGCCTTCAACGACTCAGCCTGGGTGAGTGATGTCCCTGTCACCGTCCCCGTGATGGAGGACACCCCTCACACCTCTTTCTTGTCCCCACAGCACTGCATTGACATTGTCCACGTCGCTGGCCGCCGGCCCTTTGGCCAGAATGTGGTTAGCATCTATGCGGATGGACACCTACGGAAGACAGCACAGCTCCGTTTCCCATCCCTCCACGAGGTCAGGGCCATCCCCAGCACTGCATCATAGTGCTCTGTGGCACGGGCTGGGAACTGAACACTGCTCCTTAACAGGCTGCCCAGGGAAGTGGTGGAGTCACTGGCCCTGAAGGTGTTTAAGAACCATGGAGACCTGGGCACTTGGGGCATGGTTTACTGGGCATGGTAGGAGTGGGTTGGGGTTGACCTTAATGATCTATTTATGATGTAAATTATAGGACAAGAGGAAGTGGCCTTAAGGTATACTAGGGGGGATTTAGGTTGGGTGTTAGGAAGAATTTATTTACTGAAAGGGTTGTGTAGCATCGGAACAGGTTGTTCAAGGAAACATTGAACTTGATGACCTTAGAGGCCTTTTTCAACTGAAATGATTCTGTTTCTTCTCCCGTGCAGTCCTTCACCTCCTGCTGCATTGGCTCCGCGGGGCACCGCACCACCACAACGGCCTCCAGCAGCAGTCACCCACCGCCGTCCCACGGGCTGGAGCTGACCTTCCCCCCACACCCCGTGCTCTGCCGCTCACAGTCCTTCCCTGCAGCCCTGGGCCCCCATGCCTGGACCCCACTGCAGCCCCCCTCTGAGGGGGTGGTGACCACCACGGCGGCCGGCAGCCAGGACACTGAGTGGGGCACCCCTACCTCCCTCGAGGGCCACCTGGGCTCTGTTGCCATCTTCTGTGAGGTGCTGCAGCAAACCCACGTCAAGGCACTCTTCTGCCTGGGTGCGTAGGGGTTGGGCGCACCAGTGAGGCTGCTGGGAGCAAACACATCTCTGATCCTTCCCCTGTGACCCCTCTTTCTTCACTCAGGTCCAAACATTGCATCTCCGTTCACACTGGAAGGTGACCTGGTGGAGCTCAGCAGCAAGCTCCTGCTGTACTATACCCCACAGGTGAGGACAGACGTATGAAGGTGTTCCCACAGTGCCTGAACTCACCAGGACCTTCCTTTGTGTGGGGGACGTTGAGCCCATGTCCCTCCCTTCCCACCTTTTCCCACTGAGGTTTCTCGAGTAACACGCTAATGGCGTTATGGAACCATAAAATCACAGACTGGATTGAGTTGGAAGGGATCTTAAAGCCCATCCACTTCCAACTCCAGCCGTGGGCAGTCATGACCCACCAGATCAGGTTGCCCCAATCCCCAACCATATTGGCCCCGAGGACTGCCAGGTATGCTTCTCTGAGCAACCCATTCCAGTGCCTTGCCACTCTGAGTAAAGAATTTCCTTCTAACATCTATTCTTAGTCTTCCCTCTTTTGATTTCCCCTCTTGTCCTCTCCCCAGTGAGTGTCCAATGTCTTCACAGACTGTGATACTCTCTTCTAGGCCTGCAGAAATAACATCTGCCTGGACCTCTCTCCCAGCCATGGCTTGGATGGAAGGTTGACGGGGCATAAGGTGGTCAACTGGGATGTCAAGGTATGTTGGGTGCCAGGTGGCCCATCCTGATCCCATGGTCTAGGGCACCCTTGGGGTCGGGACAGGACTGATGGGGTCTTCAATGACCATGGTGGTTCCCTAGCGGAGAAACTGGGGCAATACATGGTATTGGATCTACCAAGGTCCATCTGTTCCTGTCCCCTCCCCCAAGGACCTCCGTGCCTTGTGGGTCCTCAGTGTCCGGACTGGGCTCCACGGGTGGTCACTGCAGGGGAGCACGTATTTCTGAGCAACCTGTTGGAGGGAGGTGTGTGCTGTGAGATGGGTCAAGGCACACTTTGCTCTTTACTGGCCACAGGGCCTTGTGCTTTGGGCAGGATAGGTCCTGGGGATGCCTGGCTCTGGGTGGATGTGCCTTCCCCTCACCACCATCACCACACAGCACCCGGGGGCACCCAGCAAAGCCTCTTGCCTCCCCCTTGGCAGGATGTGGTCAACTGCGTGGGTGGGATGGGCGTCCTGCTGCCTCTGCTTGAACAAGTGGTGACCAAGAAGGAGGAAGCTGAGGATGAGCAGGAGACCAATGACCTGGTAGGGCCAGAGCTGACGTCCTCCAGGAACGCCCAGGGCATGCTCATCCCACTGGGCAGGTCCTCAGGTGAGGACTTCGGGGGCGAGGGGATGTGGGGCAGGAGCAGTCCTGCTCAGGCTGGAGGTAACCCCTCTGCCCAGTAGGTGCTGCCTACACCTGGCTGGTATTTACCACAAACAAGAGAAGTCTTGCCCAGAACACCAAGATTTATGGGGTTAAGGAGAAACCTTGCTGCTGATGATTTATTTTAAGGTTGTTATGACCAAATTAGTTGTAAGTGAGAAGTTTTGGGAAGATGAGGGTGATTCAAGCTTGCTTACCTCCAGTTTTGAGGTAGTCTTAAGTCTATGATAAGACATCAGAGACTATGCTTCATGCAGAAGCCTTACCCTCCATAGGAAACGAGATTTCTCCCTACTAATTTTCAGGGAACTCAGAGCAACTGAGGTTTCCACCCTGTTAAACTGGAGGGAAGTGGGTGAATTGGGGTGCCAAGTACACGGAGAAAAGTTGGCGACAGGGTCACCGGGATGATCAGAGGTGGGAAAGAGCCTGCAGGGAGCAGGGCTCGTGACTCCCAGCACCTCCCTGTGCCTTGCAGAGAGCAGGCTGGAAAGGAACAGCGTGGCTGCCTTCCTGCTGCTGGTGAAGAACTTCATCCGCAACCATCCAGTGAACCAGGAGAGCCTGGTGCAGTGCCACGGGCCGGCCATCATCGGCGCGCTGCTGCAGAAGGTGGGGGCAGCCACAGCTTCCAGGCTCCATCCTGGGTTGCTCCCCAAACTACAAACCTCCCCTCTCACCCTGAGCAGGTGTCCAGCCCCCTGCTGGACATGAGCACACTGATGGCCTCGCAGATCCTCATGGAGCAGGTGGCTTCTGAGGGCAGTGGATTGCTGCTGCATCTCCTCTACCAGCATCTCCTCTTTGATTTCCGCATCTGGAGCAACAGTGACTTTGCTGTCCGCTTAGGTGGGAGCAGGTGCACCTACAGGGATCCCTGGGGTGGCGGTGGTGTGGCCACACCGGGGCCACTGATGGCCTCTACATGCAGGGCACATCCAGTACCTGGCCAATGTTGTCAAGGACCACAAGCAACGCATCCGTAAGAAGTATGGGGTACAGTACATCCTCGACTCCATTCGGACATACTACGGGTGAGCTGCTGCTTGTAGCTGGGGTATCCAGCCCTCAAACACCAGCACCGTGGTGGACTTGGTCTCTGGGAGCTGCACGTTGGGTTAGACACTTTTATTTGGGGGTAGTATTCCCCCTGCAAGCATATCGTGGGAGCACTGTGAATAGGCACTTGTGCTCCCTGTGATCTGTCCCTTCAGAGACCCAGTATGTGGGGTGGATGTTTCCTTGTGTGCATAGCTGGCCTGAAGGGATGTTCACTGTCTAGGAGCAGCTCAGGCTTCATGCTGGGATTTGGGATTGTGCTGATGATGAATGAGAAGGAGAAAGAGGATGGCTGTGTACTCCCCAGTGGGAATATCACAGAATTTGAGTTGGAAGGGACCTGTAAAGGCCATCTGATCCAACTCCCCACAGTGAACAGGGACACATACAGCTTCATCAGGTTGCTCAGAGCCCCATCTAGCCTGACCTTGAGTATCTCCAGGGATGGAGCATCTTTCATGTGCATCTCTTCCTCAGTTCCTCCAGGGAGAAGTCCACAGCGACTGATGACATCAAGACGGTGCAGACATCCCTCTTCAGCCTGGTGAAGGATTTCTTCTGCAGGAGCTTCTCTGGGGAGGAGATGCAGAGCTTACTGAACTACATGGCCGCAGCACAGGACGAGCAGCAGGTATGACTTCTGACCATCCAGGTCCCACCAAACCACCCTAAATTTTGTCCCCAGACAGCTAGGGCTGGCCCTGCTCTTGGCAGTGGTCAAGAGACAAGTGGGGAAAAGGGTCAGAGATACTGGTGGGGGTGCATGGAGGACAGCGTGCAGCCCTGTCCCCATTGCTTGCAGGTCTGTGGAGCACTGGAGGTGATGCACAGCCTGCTGAAGGGCTCACCCTCCCAGGAGCAGCTTTTTGCCTTCCTCTTTGAGCCAGGCCACGTGGAAGTCCTCTTCTCACTGCTGGTACAGAAGAAGTTCTCGGATGAAGTACGGGAAAGAGTCTTCAAGGTGAGACATGTCCCTAGTGTTGACCCTTGAGTCTGGGGGTGTCCCTACACCAGCATCACCACCCCTCTCCCCCTTGCCAGGTACTCTACAAGATGCTCAAGTATGAGAAGGTCCCTGAGCGCTGCAAGAGCCGCCTGAAATTGAAGGACATCGGGTACCAGGGGCTCATTGCCTGCCTCACTGACATCCCCAGCTCCATGTTGCTCTTCCGCTGCCTCTCAGAGCAGGTCCTTGGGGCAGGTACTGTGTGTCCTGCCCAAATCCATCCTGTCCTATCTTGAATCTTACCACAAGGGCCGTCCTGTTGGCTTCCCCTGGCGCTCAGCTGGTGGAGGGTAAGCCTAGGACCCTTCAGTGGCTTTCAGAGACAAGAAGTCCTCTCTCCTTTGCCTACAGATCCCCCTAACTACAAGGACCTGGTGGCTGTGGTCTACCTGTCCCACCGGGCTGACTTGACCGTCCGGCTCGATATCTGCCGCAAGGTGAGCAGAGCCATCACTGTCCATCCACCCCCTGCCCTTCAGAGGGTCCACCCCGACAGGATCTGAGGTGAACTCCATTGGATCCCTCCCCTTCTCCTTCTGCAGCTCTTCCACTTGATCTACGCTCAGCAGGACATGGTGAGGCAGCTGGCCAGGCTGGCGGGCTGGCAGGACACACTCACCAAGCTCTACGTCAAGGAGTCCTACGAGTCCCGCCAGCACAGCCTCAGCCACTCGGGCAGTGGGGGCTGCCTCGAGCTCCTCCGCTTCGCAGACCACCCCAGCAAGGAGACTGAGGTGGGCAAGGAGAATGTGGGCAGCATGAGCCCGCTGCCAGCCGAGCTGCAGGAGGTGGACGTCTTCCTGCCACTGGGCTACGAAGCTTCAGACCAGGAGCTCTCCGAGGGCTTCTCCGACCACTCCATCTCGCCCAGTGGCCGCACCAAATCCTTCCACTGCTACAACTTCAAGTCCTTCGATTCCTCTGACCGGGCGAGCCGCTCTTCCTCCAACCCCGGGGATGTCCCTTTGGATGGCGTCTACCACCCACTTTCACCTTTCTCCACCTCACCCTTCGACCTGGGGCTCGACCTGGCCAGCACCAGCTCCATTGCCACAGCTGAGAGCGGTGCACAGACACCTGCCAGCGGCCCCGGAACCCCTTCACCCCTGGAGAGCTTCAAACCCTTCCCAGGGATGCGAAACCGCAAGAGCTCCAGCCTCTCCAACGTGCTGGATGAGAGCAGCTACCAGGATGCTCTGCCCAGTGACAACATCTCCAACACCAGCAACCCCCAGGTGAGCCCCAAATCACAGCACTGCCCAAAAAGTTGATGCAGTTGGGAATCTCTTAATGCTTTTCCCTCTCCACTGGCAGCAAACGCCCGAGGAGGAGCTTTGCAACCTCCTGACCAACATCATCTTCTCGGTGACGTGGCGTGGGGTGGAGGGCTGGGATGATGCTGCGTGGAGGGAGCGTGGCCAGGTCTTCTCCGTCCTCACCAAGCTGGGCACGGCGTGTGAGCTGGTGAGGTCCCCCGATGAGATCAAGCGCAGGTTTGCAGGGGGAACACGGGCTCTGTGGGTGCACTGTGGGGTTTCCTGGGGTGGTGGTCACTGTGCAGAGCCACCTGCTGTCCCACAGCTTGCTGGAGATGATGCTGGAGTCGGCGCTGACGGACCTGAAGGAGTCGGGGCCAGCCGTGCTGCCTGGCCTCACCCACAATGCACTCAAGCTGCTGCGGCTGCTCCAGGACTTCTTGTTCTCCGAGGGACTCAACAACCAGGCCCTGTGGAGTGAGAAGGTGCGTGGCTGCAGGCAGTTCCTAAGCTGAACCCTAAACCTTTGTGCTAACCTCTAACCCTTGGGGTCAGCCCTGACCCTAAACCCAGCCTCCAGCTTGTAAGCCATAAGCCTAACCCTAGAAACTAACCCGTGCCCTAACGCTAAAACCTAATCCATAACCTGTAAATTTAACCCCAACCTCTAAAACTTACCCTAAGCCTTAGCCCCAGCCCTACACTCTTGCAATAAGCCCCAATCTAACCTAGGTCTTAACCCTAAGTCTTAACAGAACACCCTGCTGTAAACCTAACCCTAGTGTGCTAACCACTAACCCTAAACCCTGCCCCTAAGCTGTAACCTATAAACCTAACCCTAGAAACTAGCCCATGCTCTAATTCTGAAACCTTTCCCTAGCCCATAACCTATAAATCTCATCTCTGAACCTGATCCTAAACCTTTACCCTAACACTTACACTCTTGCTGTGAATCCCAATCCTATAGCCTAGCTCTAGACCCTCATCCTAACCCTTAACCCTACACAGCTACCATAAACCCAAACGCTATCCCTAATCCTATAATCTAATTCTACACCCTGTCCCTAATTTAAAACCTATAAATCAAACCCATAATCCTAACCCTGTATTCTAAACCCTAACCCTAACTCATAACCTGGAGATCTAATTAGACCTCCTAAATCTTAATCCTGAACCCTAAACCTACATCCTTGTAATAAACCTCAACCCTAACCCCAGTCTTAACACTTAATGTTAGCTCTACACCATTACCATAGTCCCACACCCTAAACCCCGACCTGTTATCCTGATTTCAAACATGCTCTAACCTAATCACCTTGCCCTAACCCCAACCACTCATCCCATCCCTTACCCATAACACAAACCCACATTGAGCAAAGTCAGCGATGACTGGGAGCTGGCGACAGACCTTCTGGCTTTGTGGGGTCTCACTGTGCACCCCCCTTTCCCCCTCCCCCAGATCTATGAGGGGGTGAGCAGCCTGCTGGACAAGCTGGGCGTCTGGTACCACCTGGCCAATGGCACCTCTGACCTCAAGGAGATGGCCCAGACGGGGCTACGCATCCTGGTGGGCTACATCCTGCTGCAGGACCCCCAGGTAGGTCACCCCCTTCCCTGGGCTCCAAAGCAGAATTCAGCACTTTTTGGATGTCTCCATCTAACATCCCATCTCCTGCCTCTCCACCCCACCCCAAGCTGCACTCACTGGCCTACGTGAAGCTGCACAGTTTGCTGCAGACTGCCACGGCCCCCAAAAGAGACGAAGCTTGCTACCTGCTGGGCAAGCTGGAGACCCCACTGCAACGTTCTCTGGATGCCAAATCAGAAACCTTCTCCTGGCTGGTGCCCATCGTGCGCACGCTCATGGACCGGTGCTACGAGACTCTGCAGTTGCAGCAGTTCCTGCCCTCGTTGCCTCCCACCAACGGCAGCCCCACGTTCTATGAGGACTTCCAGCAGTTCTGCACCACCCTCGAGTGGAGGAGCTTCATCGAGAAGCACGTGGGTGCCACGTGGGATGGGGCGGTGTTGCTGGAGGTGTTGGGGAACCCTTCTAAAGCTTAAACTGGGGTAATGTGTTGGAGCTGGGTCCCACTGTTGCCCCCGGGCTGCGATAACACAGTTCTGTTTGGGGTTGACCTCCAAAAAAGTGATGTTCGTAGCTGGATGAACGATAGCCGGTGCTAATGCTAGTGCACCCTTACAAACATCTCTCTCTTTTTCCCCGCTTGCCCTTTTAGGTGCAGCCCACCATGGCCCAGTTTGAGATGGACACGTTTGCCAGGAGCCATGACCACATGTCCAACTTCTGGAATGCCTGCTACGATGCCATGATGAGCAGCTCCCTGCGACGGGAGCGGGACAAGGCGGACAGCAGGAAAATGTTCCAGGTGCTGCCTCCTCCTGGCCCCAGGAGCATCACCATGGATGGGGATGGGCTCCTTGTCCCACAGCCACGATCCTAAATCCAAAGATGTCATACTGGGGACATGCTCCTTTCCCTCGCCCCAGAGTCGTGCTCGTCACTTTGGGAATGTAATCCTAGAGATGTGCCAGGATGTCATCCTACAGGGATGTGTTCCTTACCGTGTGGGCATACTCCTCACCCCAGGGACGTGCTCCTCACCTTGCAGATCTGATTATGGAGACGAGCTCCTCATCCCAGGGATGTTATCCTGGTGACATCCTCCTCACCCCAGAGATACTATCCCAAATGATAACTGGGGGCATCAAGTCTGAGATATCATCCCAGGGATGTGCTCCTTGCCCCAGGGGTGTCCCCAAGGCCCATCTTCACATCACCCTCCCTCTCCCTTGGCAGGAGCTGGTGCTGGAACCGGTGGCAAAACGCACCAAGGCTGAAAATGCCCGGCATGCCAACGTGCTCAAGCAAGCCAACAACCACCACAGCACAGTGCTGAAGCAGTGGCGCTCCCTGTGCCGCCTCCTCACTTCACCTCGCTCCGCATGGGCTGACAGGTGAGCACCTTCTGTCCCCACCTTGACTCCAGGGGGTCACAGATTTGGGGTCTGGGCTGGCTCACCCCCTCCTGCCCTCAGGAACCCACCGGAAGTTCGCTGGAAGCTGTCAAGTGCTGAGACCTACTCCAGGATGCGGCTGAAGCTGGTACCCAACCTGAATTTTGACCAGCACTTAGAGGCCAGTGCTCTCCGGGACAACCTGGGTGAGGCACCTGGATGCTCCTCCACCCCTCGTTCCCCTTGCCATTGGGGTGCTTGCTGACCCCTCCTCATTTTAGGAGCTGATAACCTCCACAACCCCGCCGAGTCCCTCCCACTTGCCATGGCCAAGGAGGCCAAGGTGAGCGAGCTGGAGGACGACCAGCTGGCTGAGGAGGATCTCCCCGTCCTGGACATCCAGTGAGTGTCCCCATCCCCTTCCATGACACTCGAATCCCCCAAGCTGGAAGTGTTCTCACCGCCCCATATCACCCAGGGCTGAGCCCAAGGAGCAGAACCAGCGGGAGAAGCTGGTGGTCTCGGAGGACTGTGAGCTCATCACAACGGTGGCCGTTGTCCCTGGCCGCCTGGAGGTGACGACCCAGCACGTCTACTTCTACGATGGCAGTAGTGAAAAGGAGGAGACAGAGGGAGGTAATGATATGCGCCTTGGAGAGCATGGGAAGGGCGACTGAGCCTAAATCTCTGCCTGGTATTAGAAAGGTTGGAGTGGGTCCTTGCAGCACAAGTGGGATGAAGATGTCTGCATCCATACCCTGTCCCCCTAGGAGCCCTTCTCCATGGTTGCTGTCCCTTTTGGGGTGCTCTCCTTGGTGTGGGTCAGCTCCAGGCTGCTCCCTGGGGTGATGCTGTCTCCAGTTCCCGCCTCATCCCCTGCCTGTCTCTGTGCTGTGTGGTCAGTGAAGCCTGTGGTGTTCTGTGCTGTCCCTGCAGGGATTGGCTATGACTTCAAGCGTCCCTTGTCCCACCTGCGTGAGCTCCACCTGCGCCGCTACAACCTGCGCCGCTCTGCGCTTGAGCTCTTCTTCATCGACCAGGCCAACTACTTCCTCAACTTCAGAAAGAAGGTGACAGCACCCCAAGTCCCCCCCTGTCTCCAGTCGGGTGCCTCCTCGGTGTCCCAGTGCCATTTTGAAGTCCACGTGGGGACTTTGAGCTCACCAGAGCTCCCGCCTCCATCCCTGCAGGTGAGGAACAAGGTCTACTCCTGCATCCTGGGCTTGCGACCCCCCAACCAGATCTACTTTGGCAGCCGGTCGCCCCAGGAGCTGCTGAAAGCCTCAGGCCTCACCCAGGTATCTGTGTCCTCCTGAGAGGGAACAAAGGGTTGTCCCTAGTGGGGATGGCTATGGGGTTTGCTCCATTTTCTGCCCCTAAGTCCCATCTCAGCCATCACCTCTTTGCTCCAGAAATGGGTTTTGCGGGAAATCTCCAACTTTGAGTACCTCATGCAGCTGAATACAATTGCGGGACGCACCTACAATGACCTCTCACAATACCCCGTGGTGAGCACCCTGTGTCCCCTCCCCGAGCTGAACGATGGCCCTGGGAGCCCCCCAAGCCTCGCTCACTTCCTTCCCCACCCAGTTCCCCTGGATCCTGCGGGACTACGTCTCAGAGAAGCTGGACCTCACCAACCCATCTGTATTTCGGGACCTTTCCAAGCCCATCGGGGTTGCCAATGAGAGACATGCACGGGATGTGAAGGAGAAGTGAGTGGTGCCAAAAAGAAAGACCAGGGGATCAGAGCTCCTGCCCTGACCCCCTTCCTTTGCCCCCGCAGATACGAGAGCTTTGAGGACCCCACGGGCACCGTGGACAAGTTTCACTACGGCACGCACTACTCTAATGCAGCGGGCGTCATGCACTACCTGATCCGCACCGAGCCCTTCACCACGCTGCACATCCAGCTGCAGAGCGGCCGGTGAGCACCCAACAGTGGGATCTGGGGCTTGGGATGGACCCAGTGCCACCTCTGGGGTCCCACAGATTCCCCATGCCACCAGGTTCGACTGCTCGGACCGGCAGTTCCACTCGGTGCCAGCAGCGTGGCAAGCCCGCATGGAGAACCCCGTGGACGTCAAGGAGCTCATCCCTGAGTTCTTCTACTTCCCTGAATTCTTGGAGAACCAGAATGGTAATGGAGGGATGGGGATGGGGATGGGAACGACGTGGCTGTACCCCTGACTGCTGTGTGCATGCTGCCCACAGGATTCGATCTGGGCTGCCTGCAGATGTCCAACGAGAAGGTGAACCATGTGGTGCTGCCACGGTGGGCGCGTTCCCGTGAGGATTTCATCTACCAGCACCGCAAAGCCCTGGTGAGAGGCTGGAGTGGGGTCGTTCTTGTGGGGGGAAAATGGGCATTTCCCAGCCCCCCTGACACGCGGTGCCCACTCAGGAATCGGAGTATGTCTCAGCCCACCTCCACGAGTGGATCGACCTCATTTTTGGGTACAAGCAGCGAGGCCCGGCCGCTGTGGAGGCCCTCAACGTCTTCTACTACTGCACATACGAGGGTGAGCCGTGGGGACAGGGTGGGGGGCACCCACTGGGTGGCCTCACTGACAGCCCCCGTCCCCATCCCTAGGTGCTGTGGACCTGGATGCCATCGCTGACGAGACGCAGAGGAAAGCTTTGGAGGGTATCATCAGCAACTTCGGGCAGACACCCTGCCAGCTGCTCAAGGTGACTCATTCCTTCCAAAAAACAACCAAGCCCCCCCCCCCGGGCCTCGTTTGAAGAGGTGCTACCCCGTTTTCATGACTCCCTGCCCCCCAGGAGCCCCATCCTGCCCGAATGTCGGCTGAGAGCGCAGCCCGGAGGTTGGCCCGCCTGGACACCCGCCCACCCAACGTCTTCGAGAACCTGGACCAGCTCAAATCCTTCTTCGTGGAGGTGGGGACGGGGATATGGGGTGGCAGGGAGGGGCACTGATGAGGAGGGGGCCCCCACTGACTTCCTGTTCCCTGCAGGGCATCAGTGACGGTGTGTCCCTGGTGCAAGCTGTGGTCCCCAAGAACCAGGCGCACTCCTTCATCACTCAGGGATCCCCCGATGTCCTGGTGAGCAAAGGGGAACTGGAGGATGGCAGTGTTGAGTGTCCCTGGGATGTGTCACAGCTGTCACCACCACCTCTACCCAGGTCACCGTGAGTGCCAACGGCTTGCTGGGGACCCACAGCTGGCTGCCCTACGACAAGAACATCTCCAACTACTTCAGCTTCACCAAAGACCCCACCGTCTCCAACACAAAGTGAGTCTGCAGGGATATCCTCTGTCCCCGGATCCCTTGGGTGGCACACAGTGTCATGGGGTGCCATCCACCTGCCTGTGTGTCCCTGTCACCATCCCGTGTCCCTCCACTCCAGGACCCAGCGCTTCCTGCAGGGTCCCTTTGCTCCCGGTGCCGACCTGTGCTCCCGCACGCTGGCCGTGTCCCCGGATGGGAAGCTGCTTTTCAGTGGGGGACACTGGGACAACAGTCTGCGTGTCACCTCGCTGGGCAAGGGGAAGGTCATCGGGCACATCACCCGGCACATAGGTACAGTGTCCCCCTCCACGTGGCGCCAGGGGGACCTGGGACTATGCAGGGACATCCCCCCCCCCCCCCAGACTCCATCTCTTGGTACCACCTGGTGCTAAGGCAGTTGGCACAGGAGCAACAGCTCACCGTTGTCTCCCCCTGCGTGTCATAGATGTTGTTACCTGCCTGGCACTTGACCTGTGTGGCATCTACCTCATTTCTGGGTCCCGAGACACCACCTGCATGGTGTGGCAGGTCCTGCAGCAGGTAGGGGGACGCACCTTGTGCCAGCTCTTAGCATGAAGACAGGCACTGCTGGGAGCGTGCTGTGGCACGGCGAGGTCCTTGAGGTCCCTGTGTGCCCTCCACCAGGGTGGCTTTTCCAGCGGCTTGGCCCCCAAACCCGTCCAGGTCCTGTATGGCCACGATGACGAGGTGACATGTGTGGCCATCAGCACCGAGCTCGACATGGCCGTCTCAGGCTCCAAGGTCAGCCAGGGCGAGTGGTGTGGCTCATCTCTGAGTGCCACAGCCACCGAGAGGCACCAACCCCTCTTCCCCTTCCTCCATAGGACGGCACCATCATCATCCACACCATCCAGAGGGGGCTCTTCATGAAGTCCCTGCGGCCTCCTGGCGAGAGCTCGCTGCCCGCTGCTGTCACCCACCTGGCTGTGGGGCCAGAGGGGCAGATTGTCACCCAGACCGCCGTGGGTGAGCGTGCTTCCCTGAAGGTGAGGTGGCACAGCACCCTGAAGGTGAGGTGGCACAGCAGGGCAGATGTCCCCACGTCCCCCGCTGCCTCCTCTCTGTTATCCCTCGTTTTGCTTTCTCTTGAAGGATAAATTCACGCTGCACCTCTACTCGGTGAATGGGAAGCACCTCGCCTCCGTCCCACTGGACCAGGAGGTGACAGCCATGTGTGTGACAGAGGAGTTCGTGGTGCTGGGGACCATGCAGTGTGGGCTGGAGATCCGTGACCTCCAGAGGTGAGGGATACAGTTATACAATCACTGAGGTCGGGAGAAAAAACGCTTTAAAGATCACCAAATCCAAGTATCACCCCATCACCACCAATTGTGTCACTCAGTGTGACATCTGATGTCATCGTGCCCGTCCTGCTGGCACCCCCTTGAGGTCATCTTCCCTCCCTCACAGCCTCCAGGCAGCAATGCAGCCCCTGCCCATGCGGGTGCCTGTTCACAGCGTGTCAGTGACCAAGGAGAAGAGCCACATCCTGGTGGGGCTGGAGGATGGCAAGCTGATCGTGGTGGGTGCTGGGCAACCTGCAGAGGTGAGCACTGCTGTGGGGCTGGGGGGGTCAGGGCAGCAGATGGAGCAGGTCACAGAGGTGATATTTCCTATGCTCAGCTGGGCTGGGGAGCTCTACTGGTCCTCCTCGCAGCAAGAGTGGAGAGGGATGGGGATGGGGTTGGGTATGATTGGTCTGGGAGGGAATAAGGTGAGTTGAGATGGGATGGGCGTAGAATGGATGGGTTGGGTTGGGATGAGGTGGGACAGAATGGATAGGTTGGGTTGGTTTGGGGTGGAGTGGGACAGAATGGGTGGATTGGGTCGGGGTGGGACAATGGTTGGGATGGGATGGGGCATGACAGGGTGAGGTTGGTGCAGGATGGGTTGGGGTAGGGTGGGACAGACAGGGGTGACATGGATGGGATGGGGATTGGAATGAGGATCTACCCAAAGGAAGTGAGGGTATGGGGGTTTGGATGGAAGTGGGAGAAGAGAGGAGAGTTGTAGGTGGGAGGAGGAAGGGATTGGGGATAGAGATGGGGATACAAATCAGGAAATGGATGCAGAGAATGAGGGAAGGAGTGGGATGGGGTCTTGGGATGAAGGAGGGCTGAGAATGAATTTGGGGTTGGAGGTGAAGATGGGAATGGAGTTGGGGATATGGAAGGGGGAATGAAGACAGGCTGGGAGCTGTGGAAGACGATAGGGATGGAGATGTGGAAGGGAATGAAAACGGGGATAAAAATGGGATGGAGATGGGATGTGGGGGCACTTGCTGACCTCCCCCTCTCCTAGGTGCGCCCGGGTCAGTTCCACCGGCGCCTCTGGCGTTCCACCCGCCGCATCTCCCAGGTCTCAGCTGGTGAGACAGAATACCACCCCACCGAGGGCAAGTCCTAGGCCGGCACCCCACACCCGGCCCCGATGGCCTTCCTACAGCACCCGGCCCCTCCTGGGGGGGGCACGGCATCAAGGGGGGACCCCGATCCTCCTGCAGCAGCACCCCGAGCCCTTGGCGAGCCGGGGGGGTGAGGATTTAGGAGGGTTGAGCCCCACGGAGGGGCTGCACGCTCGGCCCCATGCCGTGGCCTTATCCAGCCCCATCGGGATGGGGGACAGCAGCATGGACACGGGGGGGTGAGGAGGTGCTGGGGGGGCCCCTTGCTGGGAAGGGGGTACCACATCCTCCTCCCGTGCCCGCTGGCCAGGAGCCGGCTGCGCTCCCCCCCCCACCCCTTCTCCCCCAAAAGTGTTTTGTTTTGTTTTGTTTTGTTTTGTTTTTTCTATCAATTTCTAGCTCTTTTACAAAAAAAAAAAAAAGAAAGAAAGAAAAAGAATAATATATCTGTCTATAAGAAATAAATGTGCACAAGGCCCTTGTCTGCCCCGCGCTGTCTCTTAGGGAGCGTTCTTCCCCCTCCCCCCACCCCGAGCTGTGTTTTTGGGATGCGGTGAGGGCACGGGGCCCTTCCTTTCTTCCTGCCCTACATAGCAGGGCAGGCCTGGCACCGGCTGTGCTCCGGGCTGGGGGCCAGTGGCCCCATGTCCCTGCAGGCTGCCCGCACTGTCCCCAGCCTGCCTGGCACACGGGGACACGTGGCAGCCGCCTCCTGCCCCATGTCACAAGCGTGGGGGGTCTCAGCTTGGTCCCCACGTGTCTCCATCACAGGGTCTCCGCAGCCGTGTCCCCTCGTGTCATGATTTTGGGGGTGGGGGGGGCTCAGCTGCATTCCCCACACATCGCAGCTATGAGGAGTGGGTGCCAGCCTCTCTCTGTGTCGTGAATGTGGCAGTCCTCACTCGAGTTAGGAGCATAACACACGAGTATCCCAGCTGTGTCCCCACGTGTCACGAGCACAGCATTCTCAGCGTGTGCACAGGGTCTCAGCGACCCCAAATCCCCCCTTTCCTCGCTGCCATTCCCCTCCCTCCCCTCTCCCTCCTCCTCATCCCTGTCCCCAAGCACCAGCAGCGCCCGTGTCCTCCCCTGCCACCGCCGGGGCCCCACGGCTGGCAGCGACCTCTGTCCCCGGGCAGGGCTGGCCCCGGGTGCCCACGGCATCACGTGGAGCAGCACCAGCACAGCCACGGCCAGAGGCCGCCGGAGCCGTGCCGGGAGCAGCCACGGCAGCGAGGTACGGACGGGAGGGGTGATAGGGTGCTGCTGGGATGGCCTTGGTGGGAGCCCGTGGGGAAACTGAGGCACGGGGCCCTCCCCGAGAGACGTCACCTTCTGTCACTGCTCCTGCAGGGAGTCACTGCTGCCCTGAGCCCAGCTCCTAGAGCTGGCTGTCCCACCTGTCCCAGTCCCGTAGGTCCCAGTCCCGTAGGTTCTGATCCCAGCTCCTGGGCCTGGTTGTACCAGCTGTCCCAGTCCCATAGGTCCATGCTCCAGGTGACCCTGTGCCACGTGTTCCAGGTGTCCAATCCCCAGGTGTCCCTGTTCGCTATGTTCCTATCCTTGCCCCAGATGTTCCCCTGTGTCCCTGTTCCCATTATCCTAGGTATTCCTGTCCCAGGTGTCCCGCTAACTTACAGGTGTCCCTGTCTCAACTGTCCCTGTCTGCAGGTATCTCTGTTCCCAGTGTCCCAGCTGTCCCTGTCTCCATGTGTCTCAGTCCCAGGTGTCCCTGTCCCCAGGTGTCACAGACCCAGGTGTCCCTGTTCCAGATGACCCAGGTGTTCTACATCAGATATCCACCCCCCAGGTGTCCCTGTTTCCAATGTCTCAACCCTTCCTGTCTCTAGATATCCCAAATCCGAGTGTCCCTGACCCAGGTGACCCAGGTGTCTGTTTCCTTGTATCCCCATTCCCAGTGTCCCGTTCCAGGTGTGCTTCCCTAGGTGTCCCTGTTCCTGTCCCCAGGTATCTCAGACCCAAGTGTCCCTGACCCAGAAGTTCCTACTCCTATTAGCCCACTTGTCCTCATCCCAGGTGTCCTCATCCAGGTGTCCCAGTCCCAAGTGTCCCTGCTCCCAGTGCCCCATTCGTTCTTGTCTCGGGTGTCCCTACCCCCAGTATCCCTGTTCCCAACCTTCCAGGTGACCCATGTGTCCCAGCATCAGATATCATCATCCCCCAGCGTCCCAGGTTCCAACCTTCCATGTATCCCAGCACCAGTGTCCCAAGTGTCCCTCACCCAGGTGTCCCAGCACCACGTCCCCATCCTCCATTGTCCCTGTTCCCGGTCTTCCAGGTGCCCCTACCCCTCTGCATTCCCACTCCCCGTGTCACCGCTGTTATCTCCCGCTATCCCTGACCCAGGTGCCTCAGTTCATCCGCCCTCATCCCNATCCAGACCACCCCGGACCCCCCGAAAAGAGCAACCATGTGGTTGGGATCCCACCTGGACGCTCTGCCCACCCCAGCACTGACCATCGACCGCGCCACGGCACGCGGCAACGCCGAGCGCATGCGCGAGCGCTGCCGGACCCTGGGCGTCCGCCTGCGGCCCCACGTCAAGACCCACAAAACGCTGTGA
>VXAB01009498.1:0-22547 GCA_013399175.1 Odontophorus gujanensis
ATAAATAAATAAATAAATTTTAATTTCTTTTCTTATTTTTTTCTTTGTAAAATCAGTTGCTTAAACTCTAAACTTCAAATGATGGATGTTGTTCAGATTTGAGTTCTGAATTCATGTGTAAGCCTACTGAGCTTCTATAGTTTCCACTAGGAAGTTGTGTAAAACAGAAATTAGGCATGTCTGAGAATGCAGCTACTGGGAGAGGTGTGGTTGGCAACCTTGCCCTTGGGAGGGAGATGATCTTTGAGGTCCTTTCCAACACAAGCTGTTGTAGTTTTAGTGGTTGTGATGCCAGTACCAGGACATCATGTTGGGAGTAAATGAGTTAATGCTGTGGAGGGAGCAGAAGAGGCGTGGAGCTCTGGACCGAACACCAGGCACTCTGGCACGGTTTCTCTCTCTCTCGGCCTGCCGCAGAAATAAAGCACGTGTGCTTCCCCTGCAGTTTTTTTTGTTTGTTTGTTTGTTTGTTTGTTTTTTCTTTTCTATTAAGGATATATGCTTTGTGAGGTGCATGGAGAAATTAAGATGTCAGTGATTTAGTAAACATAACATCACTTACAAAGCTGTCTTTACTTTTGACGCCTTTTCACATCTGTGGCTTAGAAAGTCACAGCATTTATTGAATAGATAACTTTTATTTCTGTAGCTAGTTACTATATTGAGCAATCCAATAATTCTTGGGAAGAAAGAATGATATTCTTACTGGCTACTAAATGATTGATAAATCAGAAGAGGAGGATATCCCAGAGAGACCTGCTGATCATTTACTAACTGAGATAAATATAATCCTTAATATACAGTAACAATAACATTAAATTGTAATCATATGCTTCTATCACCTTCTCCTTCAGGGTGGGTGACAGTTGTTTGAACTACCAAATCCCTCCTCTCCCTTCCACCAAGATTTGCTGACACTTTTTGTCAAAATTTGAATGGAAGCATGTGGGATCATAAAATCCCTGCCACTTTTTGCCAGTGACATGACTGATTCAGTCACGTTTGCTACTTACTATTAGCTACGGTTAGCACATATATACCCCATCACTAGTAAGCATCCAACTATAATGAAATTTTTATTACTTGTACAAATTAGGAAAGGTATTACTGTGAATCTGCAACTTCAGATCAACTCTGTGTTTGATAGAACAAAATAAGCCCTTATATGAATATGGATATTATAAAATCCTACATGGTTCACTAGGTTCTACCAGTCTAGTGTTTAAAATGGAAACCAGAGGGCACCTTTCATAACTTCTCCAATAATTCATCTGATAAAATTTTAATGAGTATCTAAAATAAGTAGCAGATATCTGGGATTTTGTTCAGATTTGAACACATGGAAACTGAAGTTATTGTAAAAAAAAAAAAAAAAAGGACAGACAGAGTTACAAGTTCTTTCCTTCCAATAGATTAAATAAGATTTTCAGTGATAAATGATTTCTCATTTTATTAAACACAAACAGGAATAAATAGGAACTTGCTGCTTGTTTTTGAGTTCTGTTTTGCTGGAAAAAAAAAAAGAAAAAAAAAACACCAAAAAAATGAAAAACAAAAACATCCCACCAAATCTAATTTAAATTCATAATGCCTTCTTTATCTCTTAGGAGGCATAGTCGCCACATCTAACCTCATTCTTCATAATTCAGGGGATTCTTCATAATCCCAGGATCTGAAATGCATATTTGTCTTAAATATGGAAAAATACAACACTTGCAATCAAAATATTAAAGTAGGAACTTTGATGCATTTGGTATTGCTTTATGCAGATTTGGGCTGACCTACATTTGAAGTGTTTTACCAGCGTCATTAAACTGGTTTAGTGTACTACAAAAGAAAGTGCACATGGATGTGTCTTAAACAAACTGAGATTTTGCCAGAGAACACTCTACATCCTTCTGAAACTAATAACTTCATAAAGCTGATCCCTGCATGCTGACGGACTCCCTCCTGGGTCTGCTACCTGAGACCTGTTGCTTCCTCCTGGACTTACCTGCTGCTTCTTCCTGGTAACTGCTTGCTGCCCAAAGCCAGTCATCACTGCTGCTGCTCTCCCACTGTTCTTCAGCCTTGGACCATCAGAACGGCATGCAACGGAACTGCTGCTGGATCCTGGTTGTGACAATCCCCACTTTAAGTAATTTTTGCTTCTTCCCTATCTCTTCTATCGCCCGCCTTCCCTTCCCCATTACCCTAATTGGTAAGAGTGTCTGTCCTCCCTTTCTCCATCTCCCTGAGTAAGATTAGTAATAAACTGGACAGACCAACATTTTAACCACTGTTTCTTAATCTCAGGCTAGGTATATAAATATCAAAGAACCTCCTCTCCCTCCTATAAACTGGAGTGAGACAGTCATAACAACAAGATACAGTGATATAGACTGTAAGATGAGTGGCTGGAAAACTGCCTGGCAGTAAAAGACCTGAAGGTGCTGGCTAATAGCTGGCAAGCAGCATGCCCAGGTGGCCAAAGATGTCCTGGCCTGCAGCAAAAGTAGTGAGACCAGTAGATCTAGGGAAGTGATTGTCCCTTTTACTTGACACTGGTGAGACTTCACCCTGAGTTCTGTGTTCACTTTTGGGCCTCTCACTACAAAAATGTTAAGGAGCTGCTCAAGTGTATGTAAAGTTCAATGAAACTGGTGAGGTTACTAGAAAACAAGAGTTATGAAGAGTGACTGAGGGACCTCATCACCTTTCATAAACACATGAAAGGAAGTTACACTGAGGAGCATGCCAGTTTCTTTTCTTGGACTTTAAGTGATAGGACACAGTAAATGGTTTCAAGTTGCACAGAGGAGAATTTCTTCATGGTCAAGCTTTGGAAGATGCTACCCAGGGAAGTGGTGGAGTCCTCATTCCTGGAGGAATTTAAGATATTTTTGAACATGGAAGTAAGGAACATGACTTAGTGATGGGACTCAGGAAGTCAGGTTGATTGTTGGATTTAGTAATCTTGAGGGTCTTTTCCAACCCAGATAATACTATGATTTTGTAATAACTTTATTCTGGCGCAATTTAGATTTTGGAGGACTTTTAGCTGGTGGACATTCAGATAATGGCTGTAGACACGCATCTTGCAGAAACAAACAGAAATTGCATTAATTGATTTTCTGCCTTCTGAATTTATATACTTTAAACTGTTACTTACTCACTGGGAGACTGAAAAGAGAAGGTCTGTCCTGTGCTAAAGAATTTCTTACTCTCTTAGTTTCAGCAGGAATGCAATTGTTCTCTTTCATATTTTTGGTTCTAGGAGAAAAAACAATGTTGATAGCACACTCATGTTCACAGTTGGTGGTTGGGGGTGGTAAGAAATTGCTTGTACATCACTTGTTTTATACATTCTTATATGCATATGTATAGTCATAACTATTATCCTTTTCCTTTTCTCTACCATAGTAAATAGTTTTGTCGCAACCCACGGGTTTCATTTATTTTTTCTCCAGATTCTCTCCCCCCTCTCACTGGGAAGAGGGGGAGCAATGTTCAGCCACCTGCTGAGTTATACCACAACATTTACCCATTATCAAATATGGTCTTTGTTACACTTAAAGTAATTAGACCTACAAGAAAAGAGGAAGGATAATGAAAATAGATGAAGCTATGCATGCTGACAGAACATTGAATTTGCTAGTGAAAAAATAAGGAGAAGAGACAGATGCTGTGCAAAACAGATACTATTTATAGTTGCATGCTCAGTAAAATCACAAGAAAATGGGAAGTTTTAGTCTTCTTCTCCATAAAATATACAGTGTGATCATTAAAACAAATAACAATAAGCATCATGAGTGATATCGTTTATATAGATACATAAGGAATGCTAAATTCAGTGTTTCTAATCATGGCATGTTCCCAGTCTTCACTCACAGGAAATAACAGGTACAGTGTCCTTGTAGATAAACCTGGAAGTAGGAGATATAATGTCTGTGCAGTAGTCATCTGATGCACTTCTGACAAGCTAGATTAGCAGTGCCTCCAACTGCTGACCTTCAGCACTCATCATCTCACCTCACAAGGCAGTTGCTGCTGTGACAGAGGTCACCAGTTATAGGGTATTTTTATGTTCATAACCCACCAGTGGCAGATCTGAGTGATACAGCTATTTGATATTTATTTTTAATATTTTAACTAATGCCTGGAGCATATCTGGGTTCTTTTAATAAATCTCTGTAGATATGAACAAATACGACAATTTCACTGTTAATTAAGTTCCAGCCTGGCACTTTCAATGATTACATCACAACTGAATGACTTTCATAAAGATATTGCATTAAGAAGGTTTCTGTATTTTGGTAGCAAAGTAGATATATTTATATTTTTTTCTGTCAGCAACTCTACCTGCTTCTAGAATTATACTTCGCTTTTTCTGTTCTACTGCTTAGATCAATAAGTGTGTGCTTTCATTCTGGTGGGAATAAATACTGTAGAGGGGAAAAACCAACATGGCATGATGTAGAATTTTTTCTTCCCACATCTCATTTTGAAATAAAATCCTGTATGGTATAGATAAATGTTTGTGTACTTCTAATAGCTTTTTACAGTTTGGTTAGATCTGTGTTGCCTGTTTTTATTTTTGTTTACTTGTTTTTTAGGCTTAATTAGAAACATTAGGGTTTTTTTTGTTTGCTTGTTTAATCGGGCAGGTTGGAAGTTTATTCTTTTGCCTATTAATGTTTTTCTTTAATATCTGAAGTTTCTTTAAACAGTTTTTGTGAGTTTTCTGTTTTCCTATTAGGAGAAATGGAAAATAAATTAAAACAAAATTGATTCTTTAGGAAAAAAGAGATGTTGGAACCAACACTCCTGTGAAATAGAAAATCATTCTATCACAGGAAAATATCTGGTGAGAAAATCCCTATTATTTCTTACATAGATGCAAGACTAGCTTCACATTAGGAAAGAAAAAAAAATGGAAGCATAATCCAAACTCTAAATGTTATTTTAATAAGGTATATACTAAATATATGTAAGTATAAGCTTCGTCTGAAGTTACAGTTGGAGACAAAATTTTAATCCTCGAAGAAAATATCCCTGTGGATCAGATGATCTCTCTCAAACTGGTGATGAAGAAATAGTTGACATGAAAACATCCAAATTTGAAGGAAATTTGATTTGATTTGATAAGTACAATACCCTGACTTATCCCTTCCCAAGCAGAGCATCTGAGAAAAGAAAGAGAAAGGGGAAGAAAGAGATGGTGAGCTCACACCAAAGACTTATGAAATAAGCACTTTTCATTGATACTGAAGAGTGTTTTCTTGGGGGATATGGTTTTATATATTTGGCATCCTATTAATTTTTGTGGAGAAATACTAAAACTGTGAAAGTGCTGAAAACAAATCAACTCATCAATTACATGTATGTGACAGTGGAGAATGAGTTTATTTCACCATTTCCAATGACAGCAAAACCATAATTACTAATTCATGGAATCTCCATGGAAATCTGCACTTATTACCACTTAATCAACAAGTGACTTTATCAGTGTGAATACTTAGATATTATTTACTTAGAAAGACATTTCTGTGTTTTCTGACTTTAATTAGAAAGTACAGTTAAAGAAAGAGAAAAACAAGAAAACACAAAACAGTTAAGTTTGTGTTTAGTTTTAGTTTGAGTATACTTATCTGTGAACTTTAATTTTCCACCTAATATTTCTGAGCCTTTTCTGAACTGTGGAATGTGATTGCAATACACATTTTTCTTTTCAGAATTAGGTTCTAGTACCCATCAGGGGATCTGTAGCATCCGGCATAATGAACTTCAGGAATGCAGAAAATAGGCTGTCCCCTTACCTTACATTTGAGATATTCAGAACTGATACCGAGACAGAAAAGGAAATTAAGAAGAGATTTTCTCATTCCCTGGAGACTTCCTAGAATGCTTTTTGAGTCTTTCTCCTCTCCTACACTTTTGTCAGTCCATAGAATCCCATTATCACATAGGCTATCAATGTTAAATTATTTTTAAAAAATCAGAAGTTTCCAGTAATGCTACAGTTTGGGGAAATTCTCTTTTAGGAAACATTTATCTTATGACCTATTAATGTCATTTATTTTGTAGAAAAATCTGATAAAAGATGTTTTTTGGAGTAACAGTCAGGAAATAGACAGCTGCTGCCTTTAAGCAGAAGACCGACATGAATTAATGAACACATGTAGCATGTATTCTTTCTCATTATGTATAGTTCTGGATGGAATTTTTCTATTTTACTATATAAAACATGTTTTACTTATAAAAACATTTAAAGTTAAGTAGGGAAAAGTAAACACCTTTATCACTAAATCAAACTAACTATTATATCCATCATTTGAATATATGTGTAAAATACTTGATGGAACAGAATATTTTGAATTTAAGTCCATAATGAAACTTACAGATAGGGAAGATTGTCCACTGGATATACTTATGTGTCTAGTAAGCATTCTCTTTTGGACTTGGAGGGCTCACAGAACATGAGGTGCATTTTTAACTTAAAGGAATGTTTCTCTGCTTGCTCAGGATTTTTAGGATTTTTGTTTGCTGTTTTGTTTCTGCAAGCATGGTAGTCTGTTTAAATTCCCATAAATGTGAGATAGGAAATGCACTTTCAGACTTCAGTAGAGAACTTCTTCCAAAGCCAGAATGTTTTGGCTTTTTTGAAGAGAGATCACAAAACTCACAGAGTAGCAGAATCACAGAATCATAGAATCGTAGGGGCACGAAGGGACTCTGGAAATCATCCACTCCAATCCCCCTGTTAAAGCAGGTTCCCTAAAGTAGGTTGCCCAAGAAAGTATCCAGGCAGGTTATGAATATCTCCAGAGTAGACTCCACAACCTCTCTGGGCAGCCTGTTCCAGTGCTCTGCTACCCTCAAAATAAAGAATTTTTTTCTCATGTCTCTATGAAATTTTCTGTGTTGCAGTTTTGGCTGTTGTTCCTTAACATCTTGCTGGACATCACTGACAAGAACCTGGCCCCACCTTCTTGACATCTGTCCTTCATATATCTGTAAGTATTGATAAGATTATCTCTCAGTCTTCTCCAGGCTGAACAGTACCAGATGTCTCAGCATTATCTCTAGAGATGCTTCTCTAGGCCCTATATCATCTGTGTAGCCTTCCACTGAACCCTCTTCTCCCTCTCTTGTGAACTGGGGAGCTCAGGTGTAGAACTCTACGCTTGCCCTCATTGTTCAGGTCCCACTTGACCCAACTCTGTAGCCTGTCCAGCCTCAATGAATGGCATCACAGCCTTCTGGTATGTTAGCCACTCTTCCCAGTTTTGTATCAGCGGTAAACTTGCTGAGGGTGTCTTTTCATCAAGGTCACTGATGAGGATGTTGAACAAAACTAGACTCAGTAGTGACTCTGTCAACAGTTTACGGGCAGNAGACCCCCAGGGAACAGTGATAGCAACAGATCTCAAAGCTAACCAAGGATCCATGTGATTCGGGTTCCTTGAACTGCTAATCTCCTCAATAGATTAGCATAATTTAATGTTGACCTTTTTATCGTAAGTAGCTCAATAAACTGTTTGTTGTTACCTGATATCAAAGGACATGTGATAATATAAGACTTCCCATATTGATGCAAACAGACATGACAAATAGAATGGGAATTTGAAGTACTTGTACGCAGAAGAAGGCATTAAGTACTAAAAGACAGCTGAGTCACTCATCTGCTTTAGTTCTTTAAATAATTTTATGAATCTGTATTTAGCAGAATATGGTGGCAGAAAAAAAAAAATCAACTGATCTGCAACTGTTTTTCTTTGAAATGATTAATTCCCAACTTCAAATGCAGCAAACTTTAGGACTGTTGCCTGGACAAATGTCAAAGCCATGCAGCAAATCAAAGTAATTTTGGAGTACTTTTTTAAAAGGTCATAAAATACTTGTAAAGGAAAATGTTTTCTCTGGAAAGGAAAATGTGTCCAAAGTTATTACGTATTGCTATTTCTGTCTTTATGCTTAGAGATTTTTTAATTAAAATAGGATATAATCACAATATATCAGTTTTAGGAATGTGATAACTGTTTGGAAAAATGTTGCCTTTCTGACAAATAATTCAGTCTCTTTGCTTTTAGTTTGCACTCCTTGGTGTCCTTCCACTATTTGAGAATGCAAATCCCCAAAATAAACAAACAGATGTTTGGCTCTAGTACAGACTCATAAGCTAAGTGTTTATTAAATAAAAGAAATTAGAGAAATGGAAACCATGTTTTCTTGGAAGAAATTCAGAGAAAAGAACAACAGAATGGTTGTAAAGAAAGTGACTGAAAAACAAACTTATTTTAACTAATTTCTAAGCAAATTTCTGTTTTCCTTTATTTCACTCCTATTATTTTAAGGGTAGTATTTATCTGTGTTCTGGGAAGGAAATGAAGTTTTTCTCTATTGAGTTAGTTGCATTGCTCTAATAATTCAACCTCAAATAGGAAAGGAATTAGTATTTTTGCAGGACTCTGTTCCACCACCTCTGAAGCTTGTTTTTATGCATTTTGGAGGAAATGTAGATATTCTCTTTGGATCAGCTTTACTTCCTGGAGGATATCTGGCATTGGTTGTGATAGAGTTAACTTTCTTCATAGAAGCTGGAATGGCAGTGGGTAATGGATTTAGGATGAAAGTAATGCTGGTAACACACCATTACTTTAGTTGTTGCTGAGCAGTGCTTAAACTAAGTCAAAAGAATTACAACTTCTTGTGCTGCCCTGCCAGCAAAGAGATCGGGGCTGCAGCAGGAACAAGAGGGGATGGAAATGGAACAGCTGACCTAGACTGACCAACGTGTTGTGTCCCACCATAAAACTCCATTCTGAACAATTGTTGTTTGTTTCTTCATATTTTGTTTATTCCTCTCTCTTTTTGTTTTGTTTTGTTTTATTTTGTTTTGTTTTCTCTCTTGTTTATTAAACTGTCCTTTATCTCATCTTGTGAGTTCTCACACTTTTACTTTCGATGGGAGTCTCTCCCAATCCCATCGAAATGAAGAGAGCATAAATGTCTACATGCTGCTTGAAGGGTTAAACCACAAGAGTGAAGGGCATGATACTTGGTGTATGTAACTCAGGAACACTGATATAATCACAGGCTGTATATCTGAAAAGATACGCTTTCCATCTGGAACTACAGCCATCTTTCATGAAAGTGGGCTCCAGTGGAGGACAATTTCTGCTACCTAAATGAGAGGCTTTCCATTTTTCAAGCAAGTGTGCAACACTCTGTGAGAATGAGCATGAGGACACCAGTACTGTTATTCACAGAAGAGCTTCAGCTCTTGTTTTATTGAGGCAAAGCTCTGACACTGCTTCGGTGCATTTCTCCCCTACACATCAGTGTCACAAGTTCACTTCCCAGCTGGGGACTTGGTCGCTTAGTGAGACTGTTTTCTGGAACTTGGTGATCTTGGTGCTAAAAACAATTATTTCAAAAGGGGAAATTCAATCATGAAGGGAAAAACTGTAAGGCAAAGCACCATGTAGAGCCTGTTCATTGATTCATAACTAAGAATAGAAATTAAATAGCAGGCTGGTTTATACTTTGCCTTTCCCAGAAGCTTGTCTCTCAGACAGCTGCTGTGGTGTCTTGTGGCATGAATCAAAGCAGGGAGGAGATGTAGCAATAAAAATAATAACAATGACAATAAAATATGTCATGGCTTTTTTGTCTTTTAAGAAAATGACACTCCCTTGTCTCAGACTGCATCTATTTTTCAATTGCATTTCAATTGCAAAAATGGAATAAGGTAAAACTATTTGTCATAAGTAAAAACTTAACACAAATCATTTATTCCTAATTCTTTTTATTCCTCAAAAACTAGTACTTTGATCTGCAGATATTTAAATATCAAACATGATTCTGAGTGCTTATAGGCCTGAAATTACAACTGCTTTTTCTGTGTATAGTGGAAAGTTACACCTGAATTAGACTTGAGGGAGAAGTGTATGTGCATTATATAAATGTATGCATGCAAATGAACATATACTCTATATCTATGTGTTCACATACATACACATTTACATAGCTTATGCAGCTTCCATTTTGTTGCCTTGACAAAAATGGACCCAGTTTACTGATGGGCCAGAAGGGAGTAGTTCTACAGTGGGTAGTTCTACGTAGTTCTACAGTGTGGATGTTACATGCATGAATACTTATTGAAATTTAATGTTTAAAAAGCAGTGATTAAGGTTTGTGTAGACACCCATTTAGAGTAATTTTTATTTGAAAGTTCATATGCAGTGTCTCCAAGGTATCTCCAATATAAACTGATAAACCCCATAACATAACTAGACCACACAGACAACTAGTATGGTGTTATGGTTTTATGATTTTTGTTGTATTGTTGGTATTCCACATCATAACATCATGTGGTGTATTGGGAGTTTCAGAGTTAATGCTCCAGCTCTGTGGATCATGGATAGTTCTGCGTGTACCTGTCTCAGAAGAGAAGAAGAACTACATTCCCCAGAGGACTTTGTGATGATTTGCATTTTACGTATTTACACTCAGAGGGAAAGATAAAAACTGTCTGCGGTCACGGGACTCTCTCTTCCCTTTGGGATCGAGCTTGGCAGTGGGTGTTTGTTGCAGCCGTCTGCCTTCAGCGTTAGCGTAAGGCCTTCGGTTTATCGGACACTCTCTCTCTGGCTCATTTTATTTGATTCATTAGCCTCAATTCCAATTATATTGTGTTATATTATTTTGTTTTCTGATATCTTATTTAGTAAATTAGCTTTCCTCCTCAGATCATTGCCGCTGTTTTGTTCCTAGGCCCATCTCCCTTTTCCTTTTTTTTCCTTTCCCCCTTCCCCTTTCCTGGGGTGTGGGTCCCCAACACCAATCATCACGGAACCGGGCAGAACCTTCCCGTAAACTGTTGACATATGGAATGAACAGTAATTCTTCCCTGACCTTAGGAACAGGCTAGAAAGCTGCAGAAGTATCATAGAATCTTAGGAGCTGGAAGGGATCACTGGAGGTTATCTAGTCCAAACTGTAGATCAGGCTGTTGTCTATCAAAATATTTCTTCCAGGGGTCAGCCAAACAAAACAACAGAAAGAAAGAGCACCGTTCACACTGCTTGGGAACTATTTCACTTGAGGAACATACAGTCTTGTCTGCTGAGCAACTGGAGTCTGTTCCCATTGGCCCACAGATTTGCGCAGGAAGCAGCTGCAGCACACATGGCTGCAATAAGTGCTAAATCTCAAAGAATCAACGGAGACCAGATCACAGATACCACGTTGTAACTCTTTGCAACTGAATCAAGGCAGATCCACTGAGTCCAGAACTGATTCAGTGGAAAAGCTGCTGGAAGGGCAGTTTAGAAGATCCAAGGATAACACTGATGACAGCAGAAGATCATGAGAAAATCCACAGGTGCTAAACTTAAATCAATCTGAATGCTTCTAATAGGCAACTAACCTTTGGTACTCTGCCCATGATAACTCTTTTCCTTCATCCTGGTGCTTAATTTCAGAGTTCTTAACCACTTTGAGTATAAAAAGTTAGTAATAATAAGTCACCATCACTAAAATTCTCTTAGATAATTTGATTTCACTTCAATGCAACCTTCACTTTCTTTATGGAAGGTGAGAACGATGTAGAGTTAATACACTTGTAGAAAAAGCATGCAGTTAGGTTTTATTCTTAGAACCTCTATAGTTTACATCCTGTTTTATGAAGATCTTCCATCTTTCATTTATTTCTTCAGAGGCAGACAGGCAAATACAATATACCTTCAGTGAGAAGGTTTAAACAGTACTGGGCAGATATAAACAAAATTATGATTTAAATTGGAGATTTTTTTTTAAGACTATATTTTATTTTTATACTATTTGGATTTTTTTTTTTTTCCAGAGCATCATGGATTCCTATATCCTACTTCACTGACTGAAGTGACTGAAGGTAAGTATTCAGGTTAGCTTTTGCAGCATCAACAAGCATTTCCAGATTAACAGCATCATGCATAGGCAATACTCCTAAGATCAATACACTATATGACACATCCAGTACCTTTCAAAAGAAGGAAGTGTTACAGAAACTCAGAGCAACTATAACATTTATTCTTTTTTTTACTTCCCTCCCCTCCCCTGAATTTAGAGCATTCTGAGAGACAGCAGTACTTCATTTCTGCCACTGCACGGTGCTGCAGTAGGCTGTGAATGTGCAGCAAGCCAACTTACGGTGCTTGGAAAGTGAGTTTACTGTTCTAACACAAGGCACAGGCAAGCAGAGGGAGCTGCAGGGAGTACATCTGCCGTATGCGCTGGGGGGCTCCTGCTCTGACTTCTCTGAGAAATTAAGATACAGTTATCCCAGAAATGCTATTAATCATCTCAGTAGGGTTTTACAACTCCATGAGAAAGACACCATTGACCAGGCAGGACAATAGGTCCTGTCACAGCAGACTCTAAACAACACAGATTTCCACACAGGTGTTCGGGAGAAAGCTTAGAGACAAACCTCTTCCTAAGCAAACTTCACTTTCCCTTTCCCTACCATGTCTAGCTGTCAGTGAGTGGTGGATTCCAGCACCATCAGTCAAAATACTGAAAATAATGAAGTGTGAGAAGGATGATGGAACTACATTTTATCAGTGGTAGCAGGTTTTGGGCGGTGGAGACAAGGTGCAGTTAGAGCTGGTTACTTCTCTTGTGGAAATAGCAATATTCACTTAGTGCATTTTCTTATATAATCCACATTACAATATAAAATTGTAGGCTTGCTGCAAATGTGAAGCACTATACAAGTGTGAGCACATTTGACAGTGTAATAATAATATATAAAACTGTTCCAAGAAAGCAAAGTGCTACTACAGCTGTTAGAATTAATATTTTTCAAGTTCAGTTTATTAAATAATATGCGATGTTCAGAGGGAAAAAAAAACAGTCAGCGAGGAAATCCAGCTTTTGCTTCAGCTGTAACTCACCATCTTTTTTTATAGCAGCTACAAATCACTGAAAACTTCTCTGACTTTTTACCTTCCTCAAGGCATCATTATCAAGCTCAAAATTCCTCAACAAATAAATAAATAAACAAATCCACATGTGAATGTGTAAATGTTCCTTTGGGAGACTTTTTGAATTTGATAGGAATTATGAAAGTAGGGTTTTATTGCTGTTGTAGATATTGAGATGGTTCATCTTTCTGTTTGATTTACATTTCATTTCAGGAAAGTTATAACCTGACAAAATCATGTACATGGAAAAAAAAAAAAGAGGATTTGTTCTACTTTAGTCAAAACTGAGTATTTTAAAAAACATGTTAACCTGGGAAACCCCATTAAAGACTGTCATGTTTTCCTATATTTAATGACAAACGTTATGTGTTTCCATTGTTTTCAATTGTCACATAGAAATCTGAATACTTACTGCTTTAATATTTTGCCTACTTTCTAACCAAATTAAATCCATTTATTCTGTGTAGCTGCAGCAATTGTTAAAACTTACAACTTAGACTGTCACATTATTTTAATGAGGAAAAAATAATATTCTTATAGATTATTATGAAGACATACAGCAATTCCAAAATCATTCAAAAAGTACTTTCTTTCATTCCGCAAAAGTACTTTTGCAGCGCAAGAAACATAAATACCTTTATTCCTAGAGCACATTACAAAATAAAATTCTTATCTCCAGTTTGTGCTCCATTTTACAGATGGATGAAAGGAAATGCAGAGATTTCCAGCTATTCCCAGATGTAGGCAATGTGAAAATGACAAAAATGTTGCTGTGGTACTCTATTCAAAATTAGCACAGGTTGTATTTCTTAAGGTCCTGTATTCATAGTTGACAAGAAGTACAGGAAGTGTATAAAGACAGTATTTTCCCTTTGAAGAATGATCACCTTCTCAATTGGAGAGCTATGTTAGAAAACTGGTTTGGGTCTAAAGAAAGAAAAAAAAGTGAGAACATAACAAGTAGTTGTAACTTCTTTTAATATTGAAAATGTAAGAACATCTTTAGATTCTTAAATAATGCTTTAATTTATAATATAGTTCTCCACACTCTTAGAATTTAATCTTTAAAAACAGTTTCCTTCCTTAACTATGTTTCCATACTGTGTTTGCCTCAATTCACAGAAACGTTTAAATTCTACGACGATAATATCAGAATTCAGTTGAATTATTTTCTTGTTTATTTCCACAAATTGTCATGCTGTTTCCCAGCAGAATATTATGATACTGAAAATTGAGATGTCCTATCTTTTATAACGCCAATGAAAACGTATTACATTTTAAGGGGGAGAAAGATTTTCATGTATGTTCAATAATACATTATAAATCATTAATCATTCAGGAAAGAAATGTGAGTCATACCACAGGAGCATGCAAAACAATTGTTGGAAGCATGCTGAAGAAATTACGGGTTGCAGTTGGAAAAGCTTTCCTGTTTCTGTCATACTACAAAGCATAACAAGAAAAACTAGATTTATTCTGCATTGTGTGTTTATTTGAGATGTGATCTAAATTGATTTTGGCAGTTACAGACTAGATTCTAAAAAATGTTATTCAAGTATATAACATATGTTTATGTTTCATATTGGGAGTATCTAGGGAGTGAGCTACATTTCAGCTGAAGTGTAAAAGTACCAGTATTTAGCTGTGTGGTATTTGTGACTGATGTAGGACCAGAGAACTTTGATCAGGAAACTAATGGAAAAGTAAAAGGAAAATTCAGTCCTTAACTTGAAGTCTAAAGCATTTAATTATCTGCAATTTTATAGGTATGCAATGGAGATTTGCAGCGGTACTAAATGCCAGATTTGATGGTTGAAGTCATTGTCGAAGCAGATGATGAGCACATGTATCTGAAGAGGTCTGACATCTATATAAGTCTTTTAATTAATTTCAAGGTGTGCTCTTGCTCTTGGCCTCAGTGAAGAACTGATTGCCTTCCTTTTTGACTTCTTTGAAGACCAACACTGGGAGACTTAGTTACCAGACTTAGTGGAGGGAGATCAATTAATCCTTTTTGCTGTTGTTTAGTGGCAGGCTTTTTATTTCCTTATGTGTTCTGCCTAGGTATCCCATAAACTTTTGGAGGTTTTGAAGTTTTTGGAAACTTCGAAGTTTTGGAGAAGAGATAAAATATATGTTTTTTAATAATCAATTTTCCTAAATGAATTTATAATTTCCAAGATTTAAAATCTACTGAGAGGCCTACACATTACCACATCAAAACATTGGACCGATTGTTGTGTGGTCATAAAAGCATCATATTTTCTAAAAAAAGTAATTATTTCAGCTGCAGGATAGTAATTAAAATAAATAAATGAATAAAGTGTTTGAGCTACAATTCTACAAGAAGAGGTTTAGGATATAATTTTTTTGTGGCCACCTTCCCTAATATTCCATTGGTGTGCTGACTTTTCCCCAAACAAAACAACAAGTTTTGTAAATGAAGTTCACTTGACTATTTCTTGCCAGTTAGTTAGGACATTCTTATCTTTCCTCTTCCACCTTTCTTCTTCTTTTTTGGTTTGCATTCTTCACCTATTCTACTGATGTTTAGTTTTTCAACATTTTTTTCCCTTTCTTCCATTCCTAGAGTTTCTTTCTCTGCCTCAGTCACTTGTACTGATGCTGACAGTCCTCCCTGCTGATGCTTTTTTGGCATTTCAAGGGCGGCTCCTATTGCTGATATATTTTCTATAATCTTATTTTTTCATTCAGACAGCCTGACTATCTGTGAGTTTCCTGTTATCTCCTAATGCACATTTCTCTTTGTTGTGAGAACCATACCAACAGAAGCACAGGAGAAGCATATCATGCAGTAGAGCTGGTGTGATTTTGCATAGTGTTGGACAGTTCCTTCTTTGTAAAGGTCCCAAATTCTGGCTCACTCCTGTAGTCTGGAGGAGTTTTCTACTCTGATTTGTGAACAATCACTGCCATACCTTCTAGATAGGAATCCACAATTTTTATTTGTTTTTGAGAATTAATTCCAAAGCCACAGACAACAACAGTAAAATCTGATTGGTCCTACTACAATAAACAAGCAGAAGTATTTTAAAACAAATCAATAAAAAATTGTGAGAAATTTTATTTCTAAACATAGATGCAGATGAATATATTTACACAGTCACATTGGAAGCTATGAACTATATGCTATACATACTGGTTTTGTACTAACATAGGGGTTTTTTGTTCGTTTGTTTGTTTTTCTCAGTTCTTGAGAAGCTATTATCTAAATTCCATAACAGATTATGTTGAGCAGAATTATTATTTTTGATCCATAAATGATAACAACACTATCCTAAAATTTATAATAATGGAATCATACAATCCTTAGTGTTGGAAGTGATCTCTGAAGGCCATCTATTCCATCTCCTCTGCAATGAATGGGGACACCATGTCTAGATCAAGTTGCCCAGGGCCTGATCCAGCCTCACCTTGAAAGTCTTCAGGGACAAAGCATTAACCATGTCACAGGGTAGCCTGTTACAGAGGCGCACCACCTGAGGCTCACTGTAAAAGCCTTCTTCCTGATATCTAAACTAAATCTACCCTGTATCTTGTGCCCTGTTTTATGGCTTCATGTGAAAAATGCATTACTTATAGACATTATATCTGTATTTGTACTGGTGATAGTAGAGGATACTGAATGGCTAACATACACCACCTAGTTGATCAGAGCGTTGCCAGCCTGAATCATATTCAGACCTCTGACTGAAACTGCTCAAGTGGTAACAGCACATTATAGAGCTTTTTAGTTCTTTGCACTCAGAACCAGACTTGAATTGAGCAGGAATGAAAATCAGGTATAATAACAACGGTTGGTACAAATGCTTTCCTTTTACTGATGTATCAGTTCAATCATACATGTGACTTTTGTCTCACTTTATTTAAACTATTCAGAGGCTTTATTCTTGTTACAGGAATAAAGGAGTTGAGAACAAAACTAGATTTGCTACAGAGCTTGATTTGATTCCCTCTGACAGGCATATTTCTCATTTCTGAAAGTGAGGTATGGCAGTATTAAAAGTGAAGGACTGGTTAATCCGTATTTTGCAGGCTTGTTGAAAATCTGGCCATATTCAATATAAGATGGAGGAGTGTAGAAAAGGAGTGTAATGACTGTGGAGCACACAGTCATTACACTCCTTTGTGCAAAGCACAAAGTTTCAATCAGAAAGAGAGTTTGATTTTTTTATGTTATTCATACGTTTTGTTTTCAGTAGCAGCAGTGATTCATGTAATTTTTATTTGAAACATTAGCCTGGCCCTGTAGGTGTCAGATGAGATATACATTACTCCATTATCTCTGTATACTACTCTGCATCAAAGGAAATGTTGAGATGGGCTCATGAGGGAGGAAGAATAAATAAAAGATATCTCCTTTTTTTTTGTTGTTTTGAAGGAGTGCTTTTATCATTTAGAAAAATCAATAACTGGATTGACTGCATTCAGTAGGGAACATTATTGTTTCCCATAATGTATCTAATGCATATCATTACCAAAGTAATCACATTTTTATCTGCTTCTGCCTTCCTACTCATTTTGCTAGACATAAACTCTATGCTATTTGTAATGGTGATGTTTTTTTTTTTCCTCCTTTTTTTTTAAAACTGCTGCAAACTGTATTCCTTCCCAGTTTCTTTATTAACTTTATTATTTGAACTGCTCAGTATTTCTGAATTCAAATTTAGTGTTTTCCCCTTTCTCCATTTCTGTTTTACTTAAATTTGCCTGAAACAAAGCTATTATTACCTTGAAATCTGTCTTTTCTTTTTATCAGATGCTGTCATAAAGTCATCATATCTAAAACATTTTTACATACAATGCCATTAATAGTAGAGAGAGAAAAGCAGAGTATGTCCTCCATTCTAACAGATAGGTGTTAAAGGGAAGGATGGAGAAAGAGAAAGAGAAAGAGAAAGAGAAAGAGAAAGAGAAAGAGAAAGAGAAAGAGAAAGAGAAAGAGAAAGAGAAAGAGAAAGAGAAAGAGAAAGAGAAAGAGAAAGAGAAAGAGAAAGGGCAGAGGGCAGAGGGCAGAGTGCAAGAAGCAATAAGAATTTGAAACCATTAGTCTTAAAATCAATATCAGGTACATTCACATTAAATGAGAAATGAGGATGTGATGTTGGTACTAATTCACAGGATTGGCCAATTGTCTCCATCTAACTGAGAAGCCATTTTTGGTGCTATATTTTTTCTAAAACATGGGAAGTACTATTTTTATTTCTTTGCTGAAAAAGATACTATCAGTAGCAATCAAAAATTATGTAAACAGAAATATGATTTGCTGCTTTGTATCTTGAATTTGCTGACACCCTTCAGACAGACTAATAGAAAGCTTCTAATGATCAGAATTGGAACTGTTTCAGCATTCTCAGAAACAGTCCTGAGAATATTCTTAGTCCTATCTGTGATGCCAGTTGTAGGTATAATGAAACTGGCTTATGTAGAGATGGATTTATTATACTTATAAAATACCTTAATTTGTTCAGCAAAGGATGTAATTTCTCATTATTTCTTTATGTTTGATGTGTTAAAATATGTTTATGGATAAATAATAAAAAATAAGGCTTTATCAAACAATTTTGTTTAAAAAAGATACAAACAAGTCCCAAACACAGGAATTGGCAAGAAGATATGCTTGAGTAAAGTAGTGTATTGTACTGAATACACACCAAAGAAAAAAACATTTAACTTCACTAGACAGTATGAAGAAAATTAAAGATGTTTTGTAAATAGATATAGAAAGCTCAGAGTGAAACTTAATGTGACTGTTGTTAGAGATAATTTCCTTTTAATGACCAAATACATATACACTGAGTCTATTCTCAGTGATGAAGTTTTTCGAAAGTTGTTTTCCTTTGAATTTAAGGTCACCTGGTTCCAACATCTCAGTTGTGAGCAGGGTTGAACCTATTCTGCCAATTTTCCCAGGGCTTCATCCAATGAATAGCTCCAGGGATGGGCATCCATAACTTTCCTACCACTATGTTTGCCCAATTTGTATTTATTTATATGTTTTTTACACACTGTCAACGGTATACGGGCAGGTTCGGCCCGGTTCCGTGACGATTGGTGCGGGGGACCCACGGACCCACGCCCCAGGAAAGGGGAAGGGGGAAAGGGAAAAGGGAAAAGGGAGATGGGCCTAGAAACAAAACAGCGGCAACGATCTGAGGAGGAAAGCTAATTTACTAAATAGATATCAGAAAGCAAAATAGCACAATATAATACAATATAATTGGAATTAAAGCTAATAAATCAAATAAAATGAGCAAGAGAGAGTGTCCGATAAACCGAAGGCCTTACGCTAACGCTGAAGGCGAGACGGCAGCGAGCACCCACTGCTGAGTCGATCCCAAAGGAAAGAGCGTCCCGTGACCGCAGACAGTTTTTATCTTCCCCTCTGAGCGTAAATACGTAAAAACGCAAAGCATCGCAAAGTCCTCTGGGGAGTGTAGTTCTTCTCTTCTGAGACAGGTATACCTGGAACTATCGATGATCCATGGAGCTGGAGCATTAACTCTTTAACTCTAAATGCACTACATGATGTTATGATGTGGAATACCAATACCAAAAATCATAAAACCATGACACACACACATACAGAAAACAACAACAACAACAACAGTTACCCAAAATGTGTGGACTATTCAAATGGATTAGAGCTATAATCTTCAGGGAAGCATGGAGGATACAGCTAATTTCTGGTTGGTTGTATTTTCTGTTAATTTAAACAGTTGTTCCTCAGCTCATGACAGGAGAACATTATGTTTTAAAAGAAGATTTTTTTTGAGAAATAGATATTAAATCCTTGTCTGCCACTGAATAGGTTAAAAAACACTGAATATGTTAAAAATATAAACTGATTTGCATGTTGAAATTGGAAAATATAGTAATTAAAAAAGATCTAGAGATTATATCATCACACATATTAATGAAACTGAGCATCTTGGTTGAAAATATTTTCCATCTTGCATTCACTTCATTATGGTTCATATGTTAGGGTATGTTAAGGTTTTCAAATACATAGGTAAAAGTTTGAAATGTTTACTATGGAATAAGTTTAACAAGGACAACAGAAGAAGCTGAAGAGCAAATATAATGAATATACCCAAGCAGAAAAGAGTTGACGAAGAATTCAGGGGTGTTTAAAATATGATACATGAATTACATAAATTACATAGATCATACAGTCCACTAAATAATAATTTATCATTGTTAGCTTGAAATATTGCTCTCCTTCAATCATCTGGAGAAGTACTGTGTAGAGAAGGAAGTACTCATATGGTTAACATTGTATAACAGACAAAACTCACTTTGTAAACAACTCTGTGCAACATCCAGCTCTCACTGAAGTGAGATAAATCTCATTCTTTAACCACTTAAAGTCTGAGACTGTTCTTATGCCCTTATGTCCCTCAAAAGGAAAAGGATAAAGGAAGAAGTACCTACATATGTTTGAATAAAAGAGATGTAGAAAAAATAACCTTTTTTTTCACTTTAAAACTGTTTCACAGCTATATTTAATTCATTTTTAAAACACAGCTTGGAAGATGCAAGATAAAAAATACTTCTAAAAGGCAAATATGCCACATTTCACTGACAGGTAATTATGTGAAAGCTATATGATTTCAAGAACCAGGTTAAAATGTGAGTTAACACATGAAGTGCTAAGGGACAAGAATTTATTACAGATGTTTATTTTCATCTTGATTATACTGGTTTATGTGTCTGGTAAGCTAAAAGCACATTACTCTTCTCTACACATTTTATCTTGTAGCAAATTAATTAATTCCTTCAGCAAAAAAATGTATATTTTTAAATCAGAAAACAAATATATAATTTCTTCTGTTAAAAAAAAAAAAAAGTTTGATTTAAGAATTGCAGCACAGATGTTGGTAGAATACTTTGCCAAACTGCTCAGGAATTGTCTGAACAGGATTAAAAGTTTTTAGTCATAAATACTAGCAAACAACCTGCTTCAGCTACTCAGGTGATATAGTCTAAGATAGTACAGGAATGCTTAGTTTAGCCCTAAACAGAGATGAATACTCTGCTTTTTCAGAAGTCTGTTAATAACATTTGTATTACATGTGGTGCTAATGGAGTGGGGGTGCTCAGTGGTCTCACAAAGGATTCCATTTTGGTTCCACTGATGTGGAGAATGTTTTCAAGAACCTTAATTTGAATAATAAGGATGGGAATTGAGTCCCCAGGTGTAATGAGAACCTTTCTGCTATATCCAATAAACAGGTTAAGTTCAGTTATCATACAATGGCAAATCTCATTCAGTTCCTTGTGAAAAATCAAAAGAGAAAATTAAAAGCAAGGAATTGGACTATCTTCCAGTTTTAGGTTCCTTGTGTAAAATGCTGAACAGCATTACTTTTATTTTTTTTTTGTCATTGTGAAGTTAACTGTGACATTACTAAATGCCTCAAATAACTGAAATGGAAGTTTCTGAGCAGAACGTACACACCTACGCACACAGACATGCACACACACACACACAGATGCATAGAAGTCACAGTGTGCACTAGGGATTTTGGAGAAGCAAAAAAGAGCCATTTTCCTCTAGTTACTTTTTACATGCTAAATAGGAATGTAATACATACTACCTATTATCTTGTAAAAAGATCACCATACTTATACTCTTTGGTGCCAATAGACAGCCGATCTCTTGTCCCAGTTGGAGTCTTAAAAAAAGTAGAAGAGAGAATATTTGACATTACCATAAGTAAAAAGTAAGGATAATTTCAGAGGAGATCTGCCTACTGTCTAAACCCATCCAAAATCTTAAAGGGATGCACAGCAGTCCTCTTTATATGCTTTGGAAAAATAACCTGTACAAAAAATTAATGAATTCATCTGCTTGCTTTTTTCTCCCTCTCCATATTTATGTGTAATTATAATTGCCAATGGTATAAGGGCTGCTTCAGCCCAGTTCCCTGACAATTGGTGCAGGGACCCATGGACCCATGCCACAAAAAAGGGAAAGGGGGAAAAGTAAAAAGGGAGATGGGCCTAGAAAAAAAAACAGAGGTGACAACCTGAGGAGGAAAGCTCATTTACTAAGTTAGATATCAGAAAGCAAAACAACACAATATAATACAATATTATTGGAATTAAAGCTAATAAATCAAATAAAATGAGCAAGAGAGTGTCCGATAAACCGAAGGCCTTACGCTAACGCTGAAGGCGAGACGGCAGCGAGCACCCACTGCAGGGTCGATCCTGAAGGAAAGAGTGTCCCGTGACACATGAACAGTTTTTATTTTTCCCTCTGAGTGGAAAAACATAAAAATACAAAGCAACGCAAAGTCCTCTGGGGAATGTAGTTCTTCTTCTCTTCTGAGACAGGTATACCCAGAGCTATCGATGATCCATGGAGCTGGAGCATTAACTCTTTAACTCTCAATGCACTACATGATGTTATGATGTGGAATACCAATACCAAAAATCATAAAACTATGACAATAATTTATTTGCAATCATAGTTACTATTTTCTTCATAACATGGATGTTTCATATTTGGTTATGAAAATTTCATTTTCTTAAAATGGGGCAGAATAAAGTAGATAAATAAACATACTG
>VXAB01009500.1:0-13420 GCA_013399175.1 Odontophorus gujanensis
GGAAAAAAGAAAGGAAAAACATAATCATTGCCCTGGTAGCATGTTTATGGAGTCATTTATTGTAAACACAGCCCAAGCAGCTCATTTCGGGCATGTTACTAAAAGCTTAAAAAATACTGGCACTTCTGAGCCCCAAGCCAAACTCTGCTCAAAGGAAGGGCCGTCAGCCCAAACCAAATGGAAAAAGGGAATTAGAGGGATGTTACTCATTCATTACTGCCACTTTAATCACTTAGAGGTCCAATTAAGAATAAATCATTAGTATTAAGTTACTTTATCCAAGGCTCCTTATAACACACATGGCTGGATTCGGAGGGCTCTCGGTGGCTAGATGTAGTGTGAGCTGAGAAAGGCAGGCAGACGCTGGTTCCCCCCTCCCCTTCCCTTTCCCCCTTGCTATGAAATTGATAAATGAAGGCTGCATTCTAGGTGCAGCAGTAATTTCTGTAGTGCAGTCAAGTGCTAGGTCCCTTGTCTCCCGCGAGCAATGAGGCCGCCGTCCCCTTTAATGCCGCAGCCTCCCCCCGGGCTGCCAAAGGGCCGGTCCAGAGCCCGGCGAGTTTCATTTCACAACCCCCCTTCCCCATGTGGGAACCCTTCCTTCATTAACAGATCTGTCCTTTCCAGAGGCAGGGGCAGAGGGAATGCAAAAGCCAGGAGGGAAAGTGGCTGCCATCCCGCCTGGCTCCTGCTGGAGAAATGATGGACCAGCATCATCCCGGATGCCTTCCTCTTCCCATCCTTCTTCTCCCTTTCTTCCCAAGGAAGGAATTTCCCTGGTGGCCCAGACTGCTATCTGGGAAGCATATTTCCTTCTAATCGGTTTTACAGCTCTTTTAAAGTAATATGTCAGATCATTTTCTCCATATACATAGTTAATGAAAGTAACCCTACAAATTCATTTTAAATAGATGGAAGTTGTTATAACCCTGATCTGGAATTTATTACATTCATTACAATCTTGCTGAAGTAGGTAATGTAATGGACTATTACTTTTATTATCTTTTTAATCCCTCAAAATTATTAGAAACTGACTAATATTTGGCATCACCCTGTTAATGTTTAAACAGAAATTGATATCTTCATTCATCTAATAAATGATGAGGTCTTTTTTTTCTTTGCAGAACTAAAGCTGGTGACTTTGTCTTTCAACCTGTAGCAGGCCAGGAGTAAAATCATAAACTGACAATGTCTTAAATTTATGGAGTCAGCTCTTTCACCAGGTTGTGGGAACACTGTGGAATTACTTCCACGGCTCCTGTGGGAAGCCTGGACCTCACGAGGCTGGGAATGGGTTAAAGTTTTGCTTCAGCATGCAGAGTTTTGCCTCCTGACCCACGAAGCAAAGCACAAAAATTGTGCTAAAACTTTCCCTCCCTCCTCACCGTGACAAGCTTTCTTTAAAATTGTTAGCAGTGGCAGTGTTACTCAGGAGTATCCTCGGGTGCTTTAAATCAGCTTCCTCAAAGCACAGCTTCCCTGTGCACAACCTTTTGGTTCCATCCCACCTCATCAATACCCATTAGGAGGCAGGTAGCCCCATCTTAATCCATCATTCCTTCCCAAAAACACAGGCATGTCCTTCTCATCTCCTTTTCTCTTTGGTAGTTTTTCTGCGAAAACCTATTTTTGGGCTTCAGGAAGAGGCCATGCATTTCATCATCTGTGCTAGATGTGGGAGTATTCCAGGAGCTGTTTCAGGGCAGCAGATGGGAATACCAATGTGTAGTAGAAACTAGCCAGCGTCTACGCTTGCTCTCCTGTGTGAGGCCACCATCACCTACTGGCAGATGCAATGTTAGAGGTGTTACAGCAAGGTTTTGCCATTTTCTTTGAAACCCAGTATACTGGGACCATAATCACCAGTAATTAGTGGCAGGAGCAGAGTTCAACCCTATGCAAATGGCCTTTCCTCTTTTCCACATAGAATCTATCACTTCTGGACTTTGCTTAAAGCTGAAGTCCTTTGCTGTGTCAATAACTACTGGACACAATTTCCAAAGAAACCTGACTGATGAAGTTCAATTTTTGGAAGTTATTTAGATTGAGACTGTAATGTGCAAACAAGTTTCTGAAGGAATTTTCAAAAGCACCTCATTTTTATTTTAAATTGGTGATGATGCAGGTGCTTTTGAATCTTGCAGAGAATACCTGTTTGTACTTTGACATAACTTTGTACAGCTTTACAAAGAGGAATCCAAGTCACTTCTAAAATTGCACTAACAAATCTGTCCCTTTGGCACTTCTAGCAACGTTACCCAGCATGCAACCTTTGAAAACATCCAAGCTATGTTTTAATGCTTTTAATCTGCACCTCACCTTACAAGTGTTATTAATATTCATTATAGATTAAGGCCAAAATGAAGATAACAAAGAGTTCTTTTCAGTTTCCTTTGAGTTAAAACTGGGTTTTGCAGCACAGTGCAAAGGAAAGCAAAGAAAAGTTTCTTTGGACAGTAGCCCTAAAAAACAGTTACAGAGGTATATACATACATACATACACGTATATAAGACTTTTATTAGTATATAGGTGAAAAAATGCTCAGAGTTGTTAGCATGATAAAAGAACTACAAAGGGGACTCACAGTGTCATTTACTTTCATTTGAGATAAAAAAAAAAAAAGAAATGCAAAAATTTAGATGTAAACTTAAAAGTGAAGCATCTTCTGCATATTGACCCAGCAAAATGAATATTAGATAATATGTATTCCCCGAAGTAAAGAACCCCAAGACAAAACATGAAGGGCATGTGCTAGCTTTTAGTGAAAATGATAACAACATCAGCAGGAAAAGCCTGCTTGTGCTGCATTCCAGGAAGCTTTGGTAATCAGGCTGAAAAAAACAATCTGCAAAGGATTACCTGCGATATTCAAACATTCAAATACCACATTGTGAGCTGTATTTTGAGAGGAGATGGGGCCAGAGATCCATCTGGGCTCTTTCTCCTGGTTGTGATGGACTGATGCCAGTTTTCACCAGCTACAGGTCTGTTCCAAACATCATCATGTTTTGAACTCAAACGTCCTCCCAAAGATCAGTTACCATTTTAATCTTGTAGAGCTGAACCTGCTGCAGGTACCTGACCAGAATAATCACTGAGCCATGTGCTCTTAGCCACAACCTGGTCCTAGCTCACAGCCCAGATACGCACAAGAAGGTGCACCAGAAGGATGCTATTAGTAGGACTTCTGTACACCTACATACTTAGTCTTCCTACTAATTGTGAGTAAACAAATAGCCAAACGGTTTTGGTAGCTGGTTCATGGAAAAACAGCTCTCTCAGTCACACGTGTATACTGATACTTTCTTGTTTTACATTAATACTGTCCATGTTTTATAATCTACTGCTGAGGCAGAGGAAAAGAATCCCTTTTTTTGTATTCCAAATACTGCTTTAACAAGACTGAAACTCTCTCTCTTTCTCTCCTTATAGCCCTACAGCAAATAAATGGAGGTGTCAGCCCAACACCCTTGTAGGTTTAAACTGAATGGAAGTGTCCTTTTGAAAAGCTTGTTCTGTCTGACAGTCCTGAATGTGCTCCTATTGCAGTTCCTTTGAACACCCATCTTTTCTGTGTTGGTACTCTGCTGACATGGCTTTTCGTTTAGTTAAAGATTAACAGAATGCTACAGAATGACAGGACTTTGTGATAACTTAATTGCACAAAACATAGTTGTTCCTATGCAAATCGGAGGATAATTGGGCACTAAGAAATTATTCCCCATGTATAAAGATGGCAAAGTGGATTTTGGACACACATAGGGAATAATAATCTATTACCTTTTATTATATTTGAAAAACATAGTTCACCGTTGTTATGATGAGTGTTAGATATGCATTTAATAGCATGAGGATATTCAATTATGTACATTAAATGTGAAGTCTGGAAGCTCTAAAGTCTCCTTAGCTGTAAGGGTATGTTAACTGCGGATGTTGAAATTAACATAACAATGTGGGAGCTTTGCAATATGTTCATAACCTGTGAATCATGACAAATATACCTCTCAAAGGTCCCAGAGTATTTTCAAGCAAAAGAGAACATGGAGGACACTCTTTTAAATGAGAAAACACACCAGAATCTCACTGAAAATGTTTCTTTGTTATAATTATCTTCGGGTAAGAGTAAGTATGAGATTACAGCATCATCTCAGCAAATATCATAAACCAGGTAGAAAAACAATATTATAATCACAAAAGGGGCAATCCCAGGGCAATTGGTGCAACCCAGAGTAAAGGTCTGGGGCAAAGAGCAGAGCGTAGAAAACAAGGGTAAAAATGAAAGTAATGGCCATGGAACTGCTGGTAGTATTTACCAAACTACTGAAGACTTACCTCTAACAATAGCGAGGCATCATAAACCAAAGTCCGTGAGCTAAACCCTGTCTCACGTTGAAAGGGTAATTACAGTGCACCACATCCTTCTCCCCCAGTGCTTCGCTGCAGACTCTCAACACTTTAGGAATTCTAAAGCACAACAAAATGGAAATGGTATTGGAACAGAAAGAGCCTCCTGAAATGAACTGTACACAGTCCGTTGTGTTGGCATGATTGATACTGGAGCATGTAGGTGTAATGAAACTGATGCTGTCTCTTCTGCACCTGTGATTTATTGAGTACAAATTTAAGATGAGAAAAGGCCCCATACCAGGAGCTGCATCTTCCCCCTCAAAGAGGGTATGGTCATCCATCACCAGCCATTGCAAAAGGCCCAATAGTGAGCGGCTCATCAGATGAGCCAATAGTCTCTTTGTTGGGATTCCTAACAAGTGTTGGATCAGCAAAAGTCTATTTAGGCTGGTGGACCTTTCAGGACCAATTTGTAGTGGGTCACTGATTCTGCTAGTGTATTATCTTCTTTACTACTAGTACCAGTTGGGCAAGCAGCAAAGATTAATGATTTTAGCTGCCGACTGTTTGCGGCAATCTACTGCTTCTGGACCAAAGATTAAGATTTTTTTGTGCTTTACTTGAAAGGACACACCTTTTATCCAGGACCCTGTTTTATTTGCTGAGTTCTGTACAAATAATAATAATAATAAAAAAAAAAAATAATGGGCACCTCAGCTGCATTTTTAATGTCAATAAAAGGGATTTTTGCTGGTGTATAGTGCAACAAAAGAGTTTTGCAAGGGAATAATAAAACTCAAAGCTGAGAGTAAGTTTCAGTCTCATTGGGCTGGGAAATATGGCACAGTACAGCTTTTTTCTCCATCCCACAATACACATTGCTGGGAAAGGGAAGGAGGGAAATGGGGCTCTCCTCAACAAGAGATAATTTGTTTTCCTATGTTCGTCTTTCATTATTTTTCATAGCAGAAATCCTCATATCGGTGGATTTAGAGATGGTGCAAAATAACTTGAGGCCCATCTGAAGTCAGCCTGGAGCTGCTGGGATGCTGGGTGGCTTTGGTCACTTTTTCAGCCAGTTTCTCCGTCAAAGCACTCAGAAATGACATTGCTATGACTGCATAATCCACAAGGCTACCAAAGCTGGCAGTCCACTTTTCCATGGGAGCACTGACAGACAGCTTACAAGAAAGCAGACGAGAAAGGGGAGAGACTTTGGTGAATTTGTCTTTTTAGTGGTCTCAACAGCACACCAGCAGGCAGAGGTACATTCCCAAGCTCAGAAGATGGTACACAACAGGGGACACTTCCAGAAAAATGTCACTGACTTCTTGTAAAAACACAAGACGTTGCTCTGCTTAGCTCAGAAGGGACAAGCTGCTGCTGAAGAGATCAGAAATGGAAATCCAGTGACTTAAGTAATTCAGCTGTTGAAAGAGCAGACCCAAACAGGATAAACGAACTCAAAGTGCAGTGCTTCCGAAGGCCTCGCTGCAAGTGTTCGTTATTAGTGTCACGTGTACTAGAAGCTTTCCAGGGACCAAGGCAGAGGTTGCAGCCCTGCCATAGGCAAAGGTCAGCAGAAAGACAGGTGCTGCTGGTGGTGAACACAGCTCCTGCAAGGATCTGACAGGGGTTCATTTTTGCAAAGGGCTTCAACTGTAGCCAAGCAAGGCCCCTGGCTGATCCCAGGACATCCCGTGTGTGCTCCTGAAGCTTTCACATCCCCTAGAGGTCGAAGATGCAGTGCTGAGCATTTCCAAAGGAAAGCCCAGGGCTTTCTCTCTGTTGAAAATGAGGACAAAACATCCAAGTGTGTGAAAAATGCACTCATCGAGGATCTAATTTTTAAAGGGAAGAATTCTATAAATGACCTAATAAAAAAGTGATCTAATTGTTTCCACAACTGCTTCCTAAATTACCAGGGCCTTTTCTCCTCACTTGTCATTGTTCATGGAGTCATAAATCACAACCCGGGAGATCACTCAGCTCTTGACAATTTGCAGCCGTACTCCCGCGTCCCGCATTCAGCCGGGCTGCGACCGCTGACGAGCTGTGCCTTAAGCAGTTGACAGGTGCAAAATAGCACAAGGAACAAGGATATCACCCAGTAAAGAGCTTTTAATTTGATTTCTTTTTTTTTAGATGCTTAACTTCTGCTCTCCTTATGAGCACTGTCAAAAAACATGGGTACTCTAAGGTTAGGTGCTTCAAAATCCTGTTATGAAATATAATAAGAGTTTTCTTCTGTGCTGTTTATTGAAATATTGTGATGGTGTGAGGCAGGAAAGGGTTCTCATTATGATGTTTTTTTCGAAAAGGTATTCCATGTTTCTTATGCATGATGTCTTCACATTTCAATCTCTGAAACACAGTTTCATCAAACATGAAGGAGAGATGAAGATGAAATTCTAGGAAAATTATAGAATCACACAACCATAGAGTCATCAAAGTTGGGAAAGACCTCTAAGACCATCAAGTCCAACCTTCCACCTACCACCAGCATTGCCCATGAAACCATATCCCTCAGTGCCACATCTTCACTGATCTTGAACACCTCCAAGGACAGTGACTTCAACTCTCCAGGCAGCCTGTGCCAGTGTCTGACCACTCTTGCAGGGAGATTTATCCTAATACCCATTTGACCATCCAGAAAAAGAAAGGAAGAGAAAAAGAGAAAGCAATTTGATTCTTTTGTTGCGGCCATCTCTCCAGAGCTGTCTGTGGTGGTATGTCCCTGGGAGCAAGGAGCTGGAGTGGGGCTTTTCTAGGTGGGAGTGAAGGGATTGCTCCTGCCTCTGCATGGTGCTCTCAGGCATTGCAAAGCAAACAGCACTCCTGGTAGCACAGGCGGGCTGAGGATAATGATGTATGTGTTTTAAATCCCAGCTAGGCAAACAACAGTAGGTGTTTCTCAGATTTGATCCACCAGATGACAAACGCCCTTCGCTCTTTTGTTCCCCCAGCGAAATCGAGCTTGCCCATTGTACAGCTGTATTTCATTCCCTGGCCAACGTGGCAGACATGTTTTGACACTGCTCAGTGAACCAGGGCCATTTTTAAGCATGCAGCTATGGAAAGTAGGCTGCATCTAGCACTGTGAAACCCCACACTGAAGTCTCTCTTTCTTCATGTGGATGGCAGAAAATATCCTTCCCAGTCCACTTCACAAATAATCCCACTATTTATAAAGTTCAGGCTCATTCCTCCAGACACTTTCTTGGAATTAATGCTGTTAAACAAAACAATTCAGTACTAGAAGTTAAGCTGAACACATAACTTCTGGCAAGTTCCCTTGTCAGTTCGTTTTGGGATGGTCATCCCACTGCTGCAGTTTCTCTCCTTAAGAAAACTCTCTCATTTCCAGGGAAAGTAACAAAACCAGTTTCTTCAGTGAATCATCAGAAGATGACCAACCTTAGTCCAGAAGGATCAAACACCTGCAGAAAGCTGGGACTTTCCTGGCCCTTATGGAAGACACCAAAAAACACATTTAATATCTGGACATGAGAAGGCAGATGGGCGGTGTTATGCTCAACTTCTCATGGTGGGAACAGTGGTTAAAATGACAAAAAAGGGGGCTGTAGAGACCCAGCTGGGCCATGGGAGGTGTAAACCTTGCTGCAGAGGAATCTTTTCAAAGTCAGGTCCTCCTGCTTAGTGCAGGTTGTGCAGAAAAAGAGAACGCTCCAGCTGCAGAGACACCATAAAGAGGGCAGTCAGCAACCACTGGAGACTTTCTTCCCTTTTCACTCTAAGTAGAGCTTTGCTGTGTCCAAATTCAGGCTCGGATATAGGTTGTTTTTCTTTTTTTCTCCTACTGAATTTGAAGGCAAAGTGCACAACTGGCCTAGACTCTGGATTTCTGTGTGCTACATCGACCTGTTTTAAAGGAAATTTGTATGGCTGCTGATGACGTGGAATAGCAGGAGCCAAGAAGAGGGCATTGCACGCAGTGCAGCTGGCCAGAAGCTGCTCAGCAAAGCACAGCTCGGCAGTGAGCCAACAAGGCAGGCACAGAAATGCCAAGTGACCTGACCAAGGCCACACAAGAAGTTGGAAACGCAGCAAGAAAACTGAGATTAGGAGAGATTTACACTGGATATAAGGAAGAAGGTTTTGACAGTAAGGGCGATGAGACACTGGCACAGGTTGCCCAGGGATGAAGTGGGTGCCCCATCCCTGGAGACACCCAAGGTCAGTCTGGCACTGATGGAGCTGTGGGTGTCCCTGTTTGCTGCAGGGAGGTTGGACTGCATGGCCTTTAAAAGTCTCTCCCAACTGAAAAGATTCTATGATTCTGTGATTTTTCCCCTCTGATCCCATTAGTTGCTCAAACTTTTGGAGCACAGCACTTGCAGAAACCAACAAGTTTCGGTGGTTTAAGGTCAGGCCCAATCACAGAAAAACCTCGGGGCAAAATGTGTTTCTCCTCTCCCTTCCCTCCAGCAAATGTATCTCCCAACACTTTCTGTGGGGAAGGTCAGTCCTTCACTGGAGTCCCTTGAACACAGAGAAGCTCCTGGGAGCACACTGAGTAAATGGGTTGTTTTGAAAGGACAAGTTAGCTCTATAATTTGCCTTCACAATGTGTTCTGCACTCTAATTACAAATGCAAACACAGTAATTGAGAACAGCATCATAAAACTCTAAAGGAAGCCATAAGTGATATAATACACGGACATGTTTACCATTTGGTGCAGCAGGATGCCTCAGTGATGTTTTCCCCATGTTTAAACAGGGTGGAGATTTGCTTTTCTTTCATAAAGTTAATTTCATGACAGCAATTCTCCCCTCAGCCTCCCCGCTCCCGAGCTTGGGCCAATTTAAGTCCAGCTTACAGAAAACAGTTCCTCTCTTTTCTCAACTGGGAAAAGCCTCTTTTTATTTTTAATGATAAGAAAAGGTTAATTACAGCCATTCCAAAGGGAAGAAAAAAGAGAAAACTTTAGTGTGCCCTCCACCTGTGCTGTCCTGTTCCACCTGAAGACACTCTGCTGCTGCTCCCCCCATCCTACTGCTGGGGAGCATGCTCCCCTCCCCTGATCCCCTCTTTGTCCCCCCCAGCTCCCCCAGCTGCCTGGATGATGCAGGCAGTGGTAGTTCTTGCTATGCTTCATCCATGCCATGAACTCTGCCATTTGCTGGGGGATGGGGAAGAGGTCAAAGCTCCCGTCAGTGATCGCCAGTAGAACAAAGGTGAGTATTTCAGATCCACGAATAGTACATGAAATCAGGCAGGCTGGGAGCTTTCAGCATGCAAGGAGAGCAGGACATACATAAAAATGACACAGTCCCACATTCCTGTTTTCCTTGGCTTTGTCCCTTTCTCCCCGTGCTGCCGTCTCACAGATCACCCTCCCCACAACAAACCACAGTTCTTCTCCAGCAAAGACACGGGTTTGAAAGTCCTCCTGAATGCAACACAGCAAACAGAAGGGGAGTGGGAAAATGTCAGTCCTGCACAAGTATGGTGGGAGGCTGGGCAGTGGGGGAGCGGGCAGGAGGGATGCTCAATTTCCAGAGGTGCTGAGTGCCTGCAATGCATCATGACAGGCTATCCATCAAACCCATCACCTCTTGGGAAACCTGATTACCCCAGTGGAAGCCCTCATTACGAGTGTTTAACTGGTTCCTACTGGTTTCAGCCAGCCAGTTTGGTTCAGGAATGGCTCACTGGGCTTGGGGCAGGCTAATCCTCTGGGAGAAATAGGTCCAATGGTATGGAAATGGGTGTAGGAATCTACAGAGGTGTCTAGCAAGTTATCAATTAAGCGAAAAAAAGTATATTCTATTTTTAAAACGTTGGACCAATAAAAACAACTCACACTTGGCTGGTTAGAGCTGTGCATCAGGTGACTTGAACAGATGTCTCCAGCTGGGAATTCTTGGATGAAATTCTCTATCTTCTCCTTTTTATTTTTATTTTATTGTTATTATTATTATTATAAGCTAGTTATTAAAGAAGTACATTTGAGGTTTGAAACCTGTGTTAATTCTAACCAGGAAAATAAAAGAAAACAGAAACCACACATACATTGCCAAGAGAGAGGTCAAGGAGGTGTAATCACAGCTTTAAAGGGGTGAAGCCCCTGATGTGGATGTTGGCAGGATGAAAACACAGTTATTAAAAAAACTGCAAGTACCGAGTGAAGGTTGAATGTCAACAAGGCACTTGTACTGCAAGTGCAGGCAGACTAAAAGAAGGCTGTCCTGGACACTAGGATTTGGATTTATTAATTTTGTGTGTGTGTGTGTGTGTGTGTGTAGATTCACTCACTGCAATTTGAGATAGATAGATACATACTTAATTTTCATCTGCATTTCTAAATGAATACCTGAATTCCTCTTCAGCTGAAGACTGCCTCGAGAAGGGATGAGTGAATGGGACTTTGCATGACTGTACATTGCCACAGGAGCTGCTTCTTTCCTGCTTAGCAGTGCTGGAAATATTGGTATGTATTCTGCATCCACTAACGTGTGAGAAACTGAGGAATACGAGAGGAAATCATCTCTGTTGATATAAGAAATCCAACACACCACACTGGTTTGCTGTTAACATAGATGTAGGAACGAAGCAACCTTCGCTGCACCTACCGGAGCACCTGGCCCTGCCCCTCTCCTTGCTGCAGGATTCAGTGTTCTCCCCCTCTCCCGCCAGGGCGATGTGGGCACAGTTTATGGAGCTAAGGATGACCCACACAGCAGCTGCAAAGCACTGTGTGCTTTGCAAAGCAGGTTGCTCGGGAAGCACTGGGTGAGGATTTGTTATGTGTAAAAGGAGCAAGTTTGGAGCCATTTTCTTTCCCCTGTCTGGACAGCAGCTAAAGAAGCGTTCTTCAGCCTGGCAAGGAAAGCAAACAAATGTATTTCCTCCATATTTTCCCCTTTCCTTGCCTTTTTTTTTTCCCCCTCTTGTATTTAGGGCTTAAAAGTATTCCAGGAGGAAAGTGGAAGCTTGCAGGAACCACTTTGTTGTCAGTTCTGTTCATCTTTCTCTCTCAGAAACACACAAAAGGACTTTAATTTCACCAAATTAACAGCTTTCTAGTAAATAAGACCTTGTTTTTCTTCTGCACCTGGATCTGTGCGGAGGGGCCGGCGTAGGAAGACTGCCACGTTTCCTTGGGTGAATAAAGAGCTTCATTCCCAAAGGGCACAATAAACCCCATCCTTCCTCCTCTGATCAGCAACAGTGCGGAAGCTGCAAACCTGACCAGTACATCAAAAAGGAGCTTGAAAAATACTTTGAGCAAAAAATGCTAACGGTGCATCCTTCTCCTGTAACTGCACCGATATTAAATCAGGAAACAGTACAGAACAACCACAAAACATATATACAGGGGCTGTCAAAGCAGAAAGAAAACAAAATCCCTAATGGGGACTAAAGGTGCAAAGAGCAGAGAGAAGAATATGCAGTATGGGCTTTGTGATTATATTTAAATCCTCATGCAGCAAGTGCAGGAAAGGGAATTCCAAGAAAAAAATCTATGTATAAGCAGATTTGTTTGTTTGCTTGTTTGTTTTGATCCTGGACTTCATGCAATGAAAGGGAATTGAAATCATGGAAGGAGCACAGGTCCCTGTGGTGTCAGAGGAGCCCAGAGCTGGAAGGACGGTCCCTGATCCTACAAAGGCCACATGCTCAGCTGGGTGGCAAGGAGCCCTGCTGACACCATGGGGTTTGCCTGAAAGGATGCTTACGTGGTTCTGGATTTCCTCAAGCACAACTGAGGCCACGTCTTCCTTCTCTCATTCTGGAGCATCTGAAATCTGTTCATCCAGAGAATGTCCTGCTGAGCTGCTTGGAAAGAAAAAAAAAAAGCAGGCAACCAGCCAGAAAGGTGGGCTGACCTTTATGGGAAGATTTCCTGGCTGCCCACTCTCTGACATTTCTCCCTTTTCTATGTCCATCGCAAGGAAGCGAAAAGCTTTTCCAACCCAGAAATCTGTGAACTAAATGAGAGAAGCAAGACAAGCAGGAGAGAAAATTTCCCTAAGTGGGATGTGGTCAAGTTCTGAAGTGGCTGAGAAAGCTTTGTATGCCACCAAATGCCATTGCAGGATACAGCTGCAGTAATTATACTCTGACAGCTTCTGCTGGCTCCTTCTGACCTGAAAGGCAACTTCTGATCGTTCAGAGAGGTTTTTGTGCTGCCTGTTTGCTAAATGTTCCTGGCGGGGCTCAGATGATGAATTCAGCATGGCTGGGTCCAAGTGGGGAGCGGGACTGAGACAGGCACAGGAGGAAAGCTGTCCCTAGAGAGATCTGAGAGGAGATTTTTTGCTTCTGGATCAGGATTTTTCTTGCTATACACAAGGGTGGCAGTAAATAATAGGGTGGCAAGGAGAATAATAAGGGGAGTGTGTGTGAGAGGCTGTGTTAGAGGGGGCTGCGGTGGGACTGCGCTGTTTGGAAATGATGAGAGAGACAGACTCCCTCGGGAAAAGATAAAAATAAATAAATCGGATCGCCGCATTCATGCTACGATGAGCCTAAGGCTGAAAGAAGGCAGAGGACGGAGCCGCTCGCTGGGCCGTTAAAGAGGGAGAAACGGTGCCGGCTGTCCCGAGGCATCCATCCCCTTCCCCCCCCGCGCTGCGCTCAGACCCCGAGCAAACTGCAGAGGGTGCCAGCGAGGAGTCCGCACCGTTCTCTGCGAGCGCTCCGCGGGACCGCAGGGAGCTCACGCTGAGCCCCGCACCCCGAGCTGCCCGCACCCCGCAGCTCTCCGGGACACCGCGGGGACTTCGTCCGCCTTTGGGATGGGGCTGCGCGGCGTTGCGCGGTACCCCTCGGCTCTCTCTGCCCTTTCATCGCTCCCTGAGCCCCCGTTTCTAAAAAAACCTCCGTGCCCCCACATCCCCGTCCCGGCCCCTCCAGCCCCGCTCGGCGCTGCTCCGAACGGCGGACACGGTTTTAAGGAAACGCCTTCCCATCAACGGCCTCAATCACGCCGTCCCGTACAGTGGCACCTTGCCAGGTGCGCTTACTCTGAGAGATACTCCCGTCCCCTTTCCCAAACCCTCCAAAATCCCAAATTCTCCTCTCGGTTACACCGACCCTACCCC
>VXAB01009506.1:0-35897 GCA_013399175.1 Odontophorus gujanensis
TTATTCATTATTTTTATTTGAATATATTTATATTCAAAATATATCATATTCTGCTACTGCTTTACTTTTCTTGGACAATTTCAGAATAAGCAGGACATTTCTCTCTTCTATGAGCCAGCAGTGTGCCCTCATGGCCAAGAGGGCCAATGGCNCATCAGTCTGTTTTCTTCTAATACACTTCTGGTATGTTTCCTCAAAGCATTTAGAAACACATCCATTTCTAGTCTTTTCTTCTGGGTTTAGATAGTAGGCAGTTCATCCTGTAAAAACTAGTTTCTCTTTTGACATTAGATGTTCTGCTACAATTCTTTCACAAACAACTTGCTTCCAGCAAAATGCACAAACCATTCCCTTTCCAATTTGACAATGGCAGACGTAGGCATGATTCTGTCAGTGAATATTACACATCATAATCCTAACCATATCACTTTCATCTTCTAGAACTGAAGGTTCTTCACTAAACATTGTGGCTTCACTCCTGGATTCAGGCCTCTTAAAGATAGCCACGTTAAGAGCAAAGCAGTAATTCTGCTATGAAGTGGCTACATTGTGCTTATGGAAATCTCACCATAGGATATCTCTTATGATGTGCCAACGTAACTCTTCATAGACTTGTTCTGTAAGTCACAAATTGGATTAATCCATGTATATAAGAAAACACTGATACATTCATATATACAGATATATACATGTATACAGCTTACATAGCTTCCAAAGGTCTCATATTTCAAATAATGAAACAATAGCCTGACCTTAAACCTACCTTAAAGATCTGGACCTAACACACAGATATAAGGCCTGAAGAGCCTTCAAAGCACAGTGCAGCACACATCTATCCCAAGTTTAGACTGAAGATTAGAGTCTCAGGACTCAATGTTTAGTGAAATTTAGAAATGCACTATTATGTATCACCTTGGCAGTGAAATATTTCTTAAATTAGACCTAATCCCATCCCTATTCACAGAAATACACTTTCAAAATAATTCCAGTGGGAAAAGAACTAACCTTGGATGTTTTACATATATTAAATTTGTGAGAGCAGTCCCACTGGAATCAATGGGAGTATTCATAGCAAAGTTAAATGCAAAAAATAATTTACTCTGGAAAAATGGCATTCCAAAGCAGTTTTAAAACCATTTTGCTTAATTCGTGTTTAATCAGACTACAGTGGTTAAGCATCTCCTGCAACCTCTCTTGTAACTGCATACATAGAAAAGTCCTGTTTTGTACATTATGATGTGTAATATTCTTCCGCTCTAAAACGAGGAAGCTTTCTGCAAGCATGTAGTCCAGCTGCTCATAATACTTCCACTGGAGTAGATGTGCTATTTTAATGTATTCCACTGTAGATAAGTGTCTCAGCCCAGTCTGTTTCTGACAGTACAAAAAGTCCAGACAGATCTGGAGAAATGCATTGAGCACACATAACACATCAGCTCACGGGAGCCTCTTACTAGTGGAAAAGCTGGGATTTACAAGACAATCTATGATAGTTAATACCACTAAAATATTCCTACCTTATTTCTAAGAAAACATTACAAAGAAAAAATAATAGCCTTTCAAATACGTTTATTTCCTCAAGAAATAAATAAATCTCCATTATCAACAAATTCAGAACTGTTTTGTCAGCCTGAGTTTAGTGATGGTTTAAGACTCATTTCAACAACATTAGGAATTATGAATTTAAAATAGTGTTCTTTTTCATTCTTATCCTTCAGTAAGTATGTTTCCAGAAAGCTTTCTTTTAAATCAAGTGATGTTGCTCTCTTTAATGACCTGAAAAGAGGTTTTAGTGAGATGAGGGTCAGCCTCTTATCCTGTGTAACTAGTAATAAGATGAGAGGGAATGGCCTGAAGTTGCACTGCAGAAGTTCTCATTGGATAGTAGAGAACACTTCTCTGAAAGGGAGGTGAGGTAATGGAATAGGCTGCCTGGGGAGGTAGACACCCTGAAGGTGTCCAAGAAACTTGTAGATGTGGCACAGAGGGACACAATTTAGTGGGTAATATTGATGGTAGGTTGATGGTAAGACTAGGTGATCTTAGAGGTGTTTTCCAATAATAGTTATCCTGTGATTCTCCTGCTACAGCCTGCAGCATATCTGACAGCAGCATCCTGGAAATGCAGTTGGTTCAGTTGCGTGTGGATTGATTTGTTCATTCACAAACCACCTGCAAATCAAAAGCCACAGGGATGAGTTATAAAAAGACAGTTGGAGGTGCGCCACTATGCATGGAGGGTTACCCAATCTAAAGTCTAGCACTGAAAGCAGAAATTCATAATGATATCTTTTCTGCTCTGGAAAAAGTACCAAAATAATACAAACATGAAATGTACTTTTACTTTTGCAGTAAAAGAAATGGATTAAATTCACTGGATATCTTTCAAATGTATTAATTAAAAATGCAAAATACCACTTTCATAGAACCATAGATTCATTAAAGTCATCTAGCCCAACTTTGAAACAATTTTCTCATTTTTGCAGAGCTTTTGTCCTTATGCACTGTTCCTCACATGTAACTCTCTCATTCTCCAATGATATGAGGTGGTATAGAAGCTGTATTTAAAGTAAAATAACGTTAACTACTTGTTTTCCTCCTCTATCTGTTAGGAACACTTTTAAAAATAAACAAATAAAGCAGTTCTCTGTTCTGTGTTTCTCTTGCAGTTTATACTGAACGAATATAGAAAAAGAATGAAAATACTCAAGATTATAAAAATCTTAGTTCCATTAATATTCTGAATTTCTCTTTCCACAGCTGCAACCAGAATTTTTAATCCTAGGGAGCTATTTTAGTACAAAGTGCAGTAATTAGCTCATAAATGATCAGTTACAGATCTGTGCCCAGTGTTTTAGGCTTTAAAACAGAGAAATGATGTTTTAAATACCATTTTTGCAAACCTGCTGAGAAAAGATTTTTTTGCTTATTTGTAAGGGCAAGTTTCCCTTACTACATGGTTTGTCCGTTTATGTCTGGGGGAATGGTACTACATTGAATAATTTCTACCAGGAATGCAGTTCCACTAAAGCTTATATTAAAACCAGAGCCATTTACTGCATTTACTCCACATCAATTGAAATCAGATGCTTAACTCAGCCCTGTCAAAATTCAGATTAAAATTAATTTAAAACAACCTGTTTGTATACTGATGAATAGCTCAAATGACAGCTCATAAAGTGTGTTAAAAGAAAAACAAGAAAAAGAAAAAAAATAAAGCTGCAGCGCAATTAAACATTCCAGAATTACATTCATCTGAAAAACTTCTCCTTTTTGAATAGGCACTAAAATAGATTTTTAATTATCTGATCAAATATTATTCCTCTTTATCCCCACACCTAACCTAGCGCACCATACTCTGGGGATCAGAAGAGTGCATCACTGTGAATTTTTTCCCAAAACTGTTTCAGCTTCCAGCATCACCTTGTCAGCTAACTGATGACTTACTCTCGTTGCAGACTCTGCTACTCACAAAGCTACTTGCCCTCATCTATTTCCCCTATTAAATCTTTGGTCTAAAATGTACTAACATCAAACGGCTACTAACTGCATGACAGCTGAGTTAGACAGAAAGTTCCTCTTTCCAAGATGTGGCCTCAGCTGACCACGCAGGATCACAACACATCTGAGTTCTGCGGTTTGACCAGGCTGCTCAGAGAAGTGGCCAAACAATTTTATGTTGTGTACAAAGATGATTTTCCAACTGCTCTAGATATCCTCCTCAAGCATTTTTCCTTTTATCTTGAAAGCCAAAACAAGAAAGCATAAAATACTTCAGGCCCAAATGCCACCCGTGACAAAAAGAGTTGTTTCACAATGAAGGGCCATCCGGAAGCCACAAGAATTGCCTTTCAAAGGCAGATGAGCAGAGAGAAGGCATGCAGTCCCACAGCTCAAACAATAAAACCAGAGAGTGTCTAGAGATGGCAACCATATTCAAGCTAGAGTCCACTGGGTTTTGCAGTGAGAAAATAAATCCAAGGTCAATCCAGGATGTCAAAGCAGTGTCAGAAAAGTCCAAGCTGTAGATCAGGGGAGAATTAAAGGCAAAGGTCTGAGCTTAATGGCTTCTACTGAATCTATGGACAGACTACATGTATGAAAACTAAAGATGAAGTTTCTCAGGGTAATTGTAGCTTATTGTTGTACCCAGACCTGACATCAGAGTGTGTTTTCTGTTGTAAAAATCCCAAATACTGTATGGATTCATGCCAAATGAAAGTTTTTGTAAGGTAGCCTTGTAGATAGAACTCCTCTTCCTACAAAAAAGAAAGCCCAAAGTAGCAATTCCTACTGTCAAACAAGCGTCAAAGTTCCAGTCACGGCTGGCAAGTCTAATTTGTTTTCCCTCTCTTCCTCCTAAAAATGTGTATTTATATTGCAGCCCTTCCCTCTGTCTCCTCAGATTGCTGAATGGGGCCCATTTTCTAATCTTCAGGCAAATTAATTTCACATAGACTATCGTACAATCTTAAACATTGCAATCTCAGAATAGAAGTAGCACAGATTGTCAACTTGTGCTGTGAGTCAGATATGGATATGGAGATTAAGAGTATCATAGACTCAATTTTCTTTATCTTTTCATTTACAGACAGGAGTCCATCAAATCACAGTGCAGTGGTACCTGCAAAGATGGATAGAATAATCCAGAAGTCATATATTTAAAAGCAAAGTTAATCAGACGCAGTCTGCTAGCAACCTCATTCATTGTCATTAAAAAGAGAAAGAAAAAAAAAGTTTGTTTCTGAATGTATTTGTAGGAATCTGACGGAAATATTTAAGCAAAATTATTTCAATAATAAACTTTATATTATAATCACAAATTAAACAAATACCATATGCAACAGAAAGATCATATGCAACTTTATTAAATGCTTAGAAGTCATGGTATAGAGATGATTATAAGTTTTTTGTCACCAACAGAATAAGCAATTTACTTTCATTTATTCATGTCATCGTCCGTACAGATACAAATAATGTCCCAGCTTTTCTTCCACTGAAATAAGAAGGTTGAACTGAACTAAAACTAAGGGTCAAAATTACTTGGCCTGGACATGATCTGCTCTGTCTCTGTTATACTGAGAAGTTGCAACCCATTTATCCTAGTTGTTGTTATCCTAGAAGATATCAGAGAAAAACAAATATGTATTTTGCACATTTTTACCATAATTATATGGACAGGTCTGAACTCCATGGATCTTACAAGTGTGTTCACATTTTACACCTCAAGCACAGTTGCCATAATGTTAAACCTAGCAACAAATAAAGAGATTTCCAGTGTAAATTAGTAAAAAGAATAAATGACAACTTGAAATTGGATTTACACACAAAAGAACCATTCTTGAGGAATGGAAATGGATGGTACCTCTTGAGGTACTGAAGAGAGTAAACAGTTGCTGTTGATGGAGGCAATCTGCAAAAACAGTGATCTTCTCTGAAGTAGTCAGTATATTAATTTTTTGCCATATCACTATAGAGTGTAATACTTTACTTACTCTTATTACAAGGACTATGGCCACACAAGAGCTGGCATTGTTAAGACATAAAGAGAACATTCAAGAAGGATATTTGCTGAGCTAACATTAGTACTGAAAAACTAATATTTTAGATTCCTGTACAGCAAAAGAGAAAAGCACATGCAAAAAAATCCCTAAAGAATTCAAGTGTGCTCTTTTGCAGGTGATTAAGCCATAACACCTGAAATTGATCCATCAGTATGGGTGATCCTCATTAAGACTGGAACTAACCTCATTTAACAGGATCAGCATAAACTCAAACATTTACAAAACGTTTAATGACAATGACATATACAAGACCTTGTGTTAACTCATTTTATGAACAGAAGATTCATTCCTTATCTTTCAGAAAAGTACACACTATATTCAAAAATAGATCTTGATTTTTCTTGTTGCTTTTTTTTTTTTACACAAATACTGTTTCACTGAAAGTGTAAATCATGCCAATAACTTGTAACCACTTGCAAAACACAATAGGAAAAAAAATTGTCATTAGCTATTTAATTCTGGAGTTTCAAGTCACTAATGGACTTGTTACAGATCTGATTTCATTTTTTAAACTAGTAGTACCAATCTCATCTGTCAGAACTGCCCAACACTTACAACATTTCCTTTTTAACAACAGTACACTGTATATGATTCAGTTTATTAAAGAAACAACTCTCTTGTCAATCATTAACACCTGTTCTATGGTATATGTTATCATCTGGCACAGATCTATTTTTTCTGTTAATATTACATTTCCTTAGAGATTTGTTCATTTGTTTTGTTCTACAAGTATCTGAGTTAAAATAAAAGAGTTTTAACTGTTGTTTGAAGGTACAAATGCATGAAGCACAGCTTGAGCAAATAGTTGCCTCCAGCATGATTTCAAGGCATTTATTTTACCTTCGAACTCCAAAGGAAAAATAGGAAAGGCAATTCTATCACATTAGTGTTTATGTCTTTTCCACACCTCAGCTCTGACTTTGAGGTACAAAAATCAGAGAATTCCATTTGTTCACACATTCATTTCAGCAACAGAAAACTGGAAACTATAATAGTACCAGAAAAATAATTCTCAAAATATTTAATAAATCATTTCAGTGACAGGCTGAGAGAGCTGGGGATGTTCAGCCTCTCAGCTGAAGAGAAGAGAAGGCTCCTGGAAAACCTGAGAGCAGTCTTTCAGTACCTAAAGGGGAGCTATAGGAAAGAGAGGGACAGATCCTTTAGCAGGGCCTGTGGAAACAGGACAAGGGGAAACCGTTTCAAACTAAAAGGGGGGAGATTTCAATTGGATATAAGGAAGAGTTTTTTGTGGATGAAGGTAGTGAAATTCTGGAACAGGTTGTCCAAAGAGGTAATTCTGGAACAGGTTGTCCAAAGAGGTAGTGGCTGCCCCATTCTTGGAGACATGCAAGTTCATACTGGACAGGGCTCTGAGCAAAATAATCTATCTAGGGTGTCCCTTACCATTTTAAGGGAGGGAGACAAGATAACATTTAAAGGTCTCTTCAAACACAGAAGATTATATGATTGCTTGATTACTCATGTACTTTGTGAGAGATTCTCAGCTGAATAAATTAAAAAAATAAAAATGCCTGCATGGTGATGGAATGGAAAACTAAGTGAAATGTTCCCAAAGGAACCAAATGTAACACAAAGCATTAAATAAACATGGCATTAGAAACTTAGTTATTGAATCATTTTTTGCCTCCTAGTGGTCTGTAGTTTTGGTTTATGTCTTTCAGAAGTGATGGAACTGTTCAAATCACTGTTTTCAAGGTCAAGCTCTGATAAAATGTGAATCCTCCCTAATAGCATGTTGTAAAATATTCTTAGTCATTTCACAAAACTATCAACTTATGAGGATCTTTCTTCAATTTATGCATTGCCGAATGATCTTAATTTTGGAGAATGACATTACAACTATTCATGTTCACACATTCACAGACTTCTCATAAAATCCTTTGAAATTTACCTGCTAAATGGCATTTCTGAAATTCAATCTGCTTAGTTGAAATTACACAAAAAGATCTGTTGAGCTATATAAAACAATTCTTGACCAGGCCAACTGTTCTTATTTACTAAGAAGTACTTAATAATTGGCTATGGAGTATCATACAAAGGAAAACTTTAAGGGCTATGTGACACAGCAGCAGAGAAAGGTAAAGGAAGAAGAGAATGTGTTATTTATTATTCCAGGTTGCACTACTATATTTTTCGCAACCACAGAATGCTTGCAGATTCTGCCGACATTTGGGAAGAGAACATAAGCAGAAGGAATGCAGAAGTTATGCATCAAACTGACCTCTTATTTACTAGTTCAAATGAGATTTTAAAGTTACCACTGCTTCATAAGTTCTTCCAGTGTGAAGTAATTAGAAATTGGGTCCAATTTTACTGTCTTCAGTGTTAACACAGAAGGAAGTAGAATCATCATCAGGAAGAATGCCAAGAAATTATTTTGATTACATTACACCTTTTATATGACATTCTATATACCCTCATCCAACTGTATAAAAGAAAATCTTTGCCTCAGATGGGTTATTGATGAATTATACAATTCCTTCTGCCAAGGGACAAAAAAAATGTATCCTACTTTATGTGACCCTCTTTCTCCTAAATATACTTTCTCCTGATATAAGTCCAAAAACATAGTAGCTGCCAACATGGCAGAACAGCTCAAGCCAGAAAGCCTATGTGTAAATATGAAAGAGTACTGGCTGAAATCTCATTTCTGAGGTAAAAAATATTAAACAATATTTTAAGTATTTTCAGTTTTTTATCCTAAATGCTTCTGAATATCCAATCTTCCTACCACTTTAAAATAAAGAATACTTGCAGTACACACTATCCTTTGAGTTGTTATCAGAAGCTTTAAAATTAACTAATCTGATAATATAAGATTCGCAATCCAAATTCCAATAAAGCTCAACAGCTTCACCTCTGCTACCCTGAATGTATTTGCATCCATTTGGACATTTGACAAGGTTCCAACATTAAGAGAAATAAATTAAGAAGGAAAACAAATTCAAATAGATTTGAATAGATAATTCAAAACAAATGAAATTGTGGCATTTCTATGTGCATTCATAATGTTCAAATTTCATAAGTAAATTTAATGCAGTTCAAGTATTATTCCAGTAAAAGATTTTTTTTGTAAATGTTCACTCAATTATGTTGTATAGTACTACATTATGCAAGGATTGCAGACATTATTCTTATCTTCCAAATGTCAAATTTACAAAAGTAGGTATAAAACACAAACATGTTGAAGTATTTGAAAAATCTCAGGAAGGATAGCATAGAGGTCAAGTAAACGCACCAGGAAGACTGGTTTTCAAACTGCATAAATTCCAGGCCACTTTGAAGTAAGTCAGTAAGTAAAGGACATCTTTCAAAAAGAAAGTGTGTGACCTTGATTGTTTTCATCTTTGTGTTTTGAAGTTTGTGGAAAAAAAAAAAAGCTGTAGAAAAGCTACTCCTAAGAGTCAAATGGGAAAGTAATGTATGAGAGGTTTTGCTTCTGTAGTTTCATCTTTATTCTCATTTGTGAATATTATACTGATAATTACCATGTAAATTAATCTATTTTGAAAAACTGCATGAAAACCTGCAGTACAAAACATTTGTATAGTCACAATATACAACTCCTTTTGAAACAGTCCATGTTGATTAAACTGCAGGGAGCAGTTGCTAGCAGCTGAAATAAAAATTGGAGTTCTGTTAATGAATTAATTTTGTTTCCTTTACTTGTTTTTGAAGGCATGTGGTGGAGGTCATTTAAAAGAAAAATCTCCCTTTCATTGACATTGGTTATAGAAAAACAGAGAAAGCTTTATAAAAGAATTTATTATAGGCATATTTTAAACAGTAATTCTATTGGATTAAAAAAACCTCTATCTCTAGTGTAATGACTTTCAGGCTTTCTTCCTGTCATGTAAACGATAGCCAAGGACAAGAACAATGCAAACTTATCTATCATCATTTTATAGGAGCATTGGTAGCATCACACACATTTCCAGAATTTCCAGGAAGGCAGGAATCCATTGACATCCTTCCTGCATCAACACAACTGGTCAAACATGTCTTTATCAACACTTTTGTAGTTCTATTACCCTAAATTTCAGCTCAATCACTTTTAACTTCAGTCCTTTAAAACTAACTTGTCACAGTCCTCAGGGCTTATTATTATAGCCCTCAAAGGTACATCTGAATTCAGGGTGAGGAATATAGGTTTATCACACTCCAATAAATAAGAAACAAAATTCTCCTAACTGCCATAATCAGATACTGGATCAGCTCTTCAAAGCTAATAGGCTATTCTGAGAGGCACTTCAATGAACTGTGTGTGGCTGTTACATTTCTCATCTATCTTAGTAGTCTTTGCATAAGACAGACTAGACTTAAATCTCACGTACACACAACTCTGAAGGGCATTTTTTTTTTTTAGGTAGATTACTGCCAATCACAAGTAAAGGTCTTAAAATCTCTATTGTAATAAGTGAGGTAGGTCTAGACAACCAGCAAGAGATAGATCTTATCTCAAAAGCATGTATTTTTGGTTAGAATGTAAGAAATTTTTGGATATTTGAAAACCATGAAAACGATCGGTTTTATTTGAAAAATTGTGTGTTCTTAAATATGTGTTGCAGTATGTTATAAATTATGTTATTACTTTTTGCTGATTTGGGAGAAGTAGTATGTTGCAATGTTAGCAATCACTGCTAATTGATTGTAGCAGAAGGTGTTGTGTCAACTGAACTCAGAAGGGATCAGGTTCTTTTTAAGATCAAAATGCTGACTGTACCATAACATACCCTTCCTGCAAACTCTCTCTATTCCAAAAGGTTTTAATTTATACAACACCTAATTTTACAAGGTATTTACTATCTGCAACTTCCTCTGAAATCATTTTAGAAGCAGATGTTTGGAACCTTGCCTAACAATCAGATCTCCAGAGGTGTTACATCTACTTTTGATATGGGAAGTCCCAATTACCTCCCTAAATGCTGTGTGGAATTGCAAAGTGATATTTTGCAAAATGTATCATTATTTAATGTCTTATTTGGACTGATTCTATAGTAAAATATTACATAGGCAATCAACTGCAACTATTCTTATTGCTCAGTTCTCTTACACTACCTCCTTAGAGGCAAACAGATACCAGTATATAGGGAGACAATATGTTTCCAGTGTTTAAACTTGAATTCAGAGCATGATTGAGGTTATTTGTCTAATACATAAGTTGCTTCTACCTGAAGACTTGCAACTCCAGGTCACATTGACCCCTAGAATAATATTTTCATAGGGCTACAGTATTGTCTTTCAAAATAACTGTTAAATGTACACCAGCCAAATCCCATTAATCAGTTGAAAAAAATGATACAGTCACTGAAGAGATCAGCAAACTGCACTGATCTTGTCACCTATGTTTTATCATCTACATGTGTGTGGAAAATATTCTCCTCTATTCAAAGGGCCAAGTACCTAAACCAGTAGTAGCTGTGATATGATATTAGTTACAGCTCAGCAAGAAGCAACTGTTTACTTTCATTTTTTAAGGTGAAATATATTCTAGATGCACTTGCAAAGTGCTGAGAGCCTTATAGTCACTTCAGTACTAACAGAGTTTCATCAGCATTCCAATAAGGCACAAGCATTGAGAAACAGAAGCACGTGCATAGATTTCAGTGCATGGAAATTCCCACTGAAGTCCTAAGAAAAAAAAATCTACTGAAATCAAAGGGATTATTCATATTGTTAAAATGAAGCCCATTAAAGTTAGGCACCCTGTGGAAACTTGTCCTGAAGCAAGGTGAAGCCATCCACTCCACTCCCACTCATCCCATTCATCATATTGCTATCTTTTCATGGAGTATGAATGAAATGGAGCCAGTGCTCCATTGACAGAACTCATTTCCTATCCATGTCTTCATAGTCCAGAGCACAGGTCTCAGAACATATAAATATAAATAGTGACTTTCTATGGTTTGTACAGTAACATAGAGACCATGACAATTGTGTCCATAAAGACCATTAAAGAAAAAAATCATCATATGCCAAGGACGAATTAGACAGTTAACTTTCTCTCCTGTGTTAAATGTGGAAAACTACCAGTTTTGACTTTTCCCATCTGTTCTAGTCCAAACTTGCCGAAAGGTTGATATTCTGACAGTAATCTGAGGCATGGTTTTGCCAACTGTTTCTTTTTGAAAGTCCGTATTCCATATGTTCTAGTTTTGCTTCTTTCTACTGCCCTGAATTTATGAAACTAATAAGAAGAGAAATGCCAGTGTTTTCTACAACTAAACAGAAAAATATATGAAGAGAAATAATCAGAATATTCTGCTACTTTCCAATGAATTACATCCATGTTTTGTCATAGTGTGTATTTCTGTAATGTATAATGATCATCTGTTAAACCTCACATAAATAGTGTTTGATACACATCATATGCAATCTCCACAAAAAGCTCATGATTTAGAGCAAGGTATTTAGATAGAGTAAAAGTAGAGATGGGTTTTATTTCCTCTATTTCAGAGGAGAGTTTTGACTAGATAATGACTGGCAGAAGCATAGAAGAAATATAGGTTGCACAAAGAAATTGCTTCCAGTCTTTCCTTTCTTTCCAGTCTCTTAGCCCAATCTACACAGAGTAATTCTGTCCACAAGACAAAAACTTCTTTTTCACATTAAAGTTTACACAACTTTTGTAAGTTCAGTCTTCAGATTTATTTAATTCCCTCCACTCTGAAGCACTGCTGTTCTTAAGAGATAGATTTGCTGTGGATATACTCTTGTGTCATCATTCATTACACTGTTGAATGTCATCACTGTAAGTCCCAGGGTACTCTGATGATTACTGACCAGCAGCCACATTTTGAATCACTGATTATTCCCCTTAAAACTTATTGCTCAAGGATATTTTCTTCTAACAGTCCCATCATTGAGACAACAGTTACATTAAACTAAAGGCAATTCCTCTCAGCTTGAAAATTTTTATTCAGTTTTACATTTACATCTTTTTCTCAAGTATAACTGTAGAAAGTGGGTCTAATAGAAATAGATTTTTTCTATAAAGTACATCTCATTTATTTAAATAATCATCATTTTACCAACATTAATATTACCAAACAATAAATAGCTCAAAACAGTAATTTACTCTGAAGCTGAGAACTATTTTCTGGGTTGTTCATAACAGACAAGCAGCCAACATTTCTCATTGTAACTATTATAAATATATAATATAAACATTACTGATATATTTCCCTTCCCTGAAGGAGTTCAGGAGTTCAAGGCCAGGCTGGATGGAGATTTGAGCAACCTGGTCCAGTGCAAGGTGCCCCTTCCTATGGGGGAAGGGCTGGAGCTGGGTGATCTTATGGGTTTCTTCCAACCCAAACCATGTCATGGTTCTATGACTATGATATGTTTGTAATAAATTAGCATTTGGAGTAGTGAGCCTTACAATCTTCTTCTATGAAAGTAAGTGAAAGCTCACAGAGAAACTGTTTAATTCTATTGAAATAATATTGCATTTGTTAAACCTCATTAGGAGATATCTGAGGCACTGGTACAAGTAAGAAATCATAATAATGACCACCCTCAAATGACTTTCAAGGTTTGCTGAACCTGCTCTTAAACCCTTTTCCTTCTATGCCCTACTACTTTGTTTCAACTGCAGTTATTTCTGAGGTGAAAACCTATTGCTGGGAAGCTTCCAGTGAGGTCAACAAACTCATCTGACTCATAACACAACTGCTCAAGATAATGCCAAGGAAAAAGTAGGCAAACATATCCACATTCCTTTCAGGAGTCATAGTCTGTAAAGTCATTTGGGACACTGAAGTCTATTAAACCATTTGTGGAACTTTGCTATTAAACACAAAATGGGTTGAAAGGAACATTAAAGCCATCCAGTTCCAAACCCCTGCCATAGGCAGAGTTGCAGTCCACCAGATCAGGCAGTCTAGGGCCCCATCCAGACTGGCCTTGAATGCCTCCAGGGTTGGGACATCAGCAACCTCACTGAGCAACCTGCGCCAGTGCCTTACCACCCTCTGAGTGAAGAATTTTATGGAATCACAGAACCTCAGATATTAGAAGGGACCTCAAGAGATCATCAAGTCCAACCCCCTGGTAAAGCAGTTACCCTTCAACAGTTCACATAGGTTAGCATCCTGCTAGGTCTCAAATATCTATAGAAAAGGAAACTCCACATCCTCTCTAAGCAACCTGTTCCAGTGCTGCATCACCCTTACTGTAAAGAAGGTCTTCCACATGTTTGGAACTTCCTATGTCCAAATTTTAGGCCACTGCATTTAGCCATTGTATTATTGTAGGGCAAATAACCCCAAAGAATGGTACTCAGAAAGAGTAGCATGGAGAATTGGATATTTCTGTTAGACTTATATGGATGGTACACAGACAACTGGTAAATAAAGAGTGGCTCACCTTCTCAGATGGTTGAGGCTCACTAACGACTCCACTGGGGAGAGATCTCCAACAAGAGATCCTTCCCTGGTGGTGGTCAGCCCTTAAATGGGGTCTGGGAGAGGTGGAGCTAGACTCCACCCCTTCCAATCACACAGGTGCATTGCCTTCATCTGTGCCCCTGTGGTTGACTCAGTGCTCACCTCAGGTGATCAATCAGTGGTTCAGGCTGTGATTCAACAGTTCCCATACAGCTATCACTACACACCACTGAGAAGATCCTGGACTCATCCATTTGCCTCCCTTGGATATTTGTAAACATTTATTAGATCCCCTCTCGGTCTTCTCAAGGCTGAACAGACACAGATTAATCTGCCTTTCCCCACAAGGGAGGTGCTCCAGGCCCTTTATTTTATTTTGTTCTAACATCTAATCTAAAACTCCTTTCTTTTAGTTTAAAACCATTCCCCCTTGTCCTATCATTATCTGCCTCTGTAAAATACATTTTACTTATAAACTCCACTCAATAATTAGCTTGAAATTGATGTCACCAGCAATTCTCTTTAACAGAACTCTGGGCAGTTGAATTTTTTTCTAAAATAACTTTTCTAAAAATAAATAAATTGATAATATAAATATCCTTGATTTATGTTTATTTATATTTTTTTCTTTTCTGGATGGATCTAAAGCAACTGCATGTCTTGATTCTCATTTCCATTTACCCAGTTTTGACACTTATTACCTCTACTGAACACAAAACTCACAGAATTGTATACAGAGAAACACAGAGACTCAGGTAAAAAAGGGCTCCAAGATAAAATATGCACACATGTGTATAACCTAGTCTATAGATTAACTGGAGGGCAGTGTTTTGTTCTTAAGTCAGATAACTCACTTTTTTTTGAGACTGACTATAGCACTGATTATGTTCTGATTAACAGCCAATTTCATGATGAGCACATTATCCAAATTTATCGTCATTTGTTTGTAATGTGAGCTATCAGAAAGCTTTGCTCTTAATTACACTGATGCTTTAATTGTAGTGTTCTACAATGCTGATTGGAATTGTCGGTTTGTGAAAATGATTATTGCATGCTAATGCTAATTGTATAGTAATGTTCTTCTAGTATGATGTGAACATGAGTTGTGTTCTCCCACTTGATTCTACTGTATTTAATTATCATTAGTATATTCTTTATTAGAAGCAGATGGGCTGACTCTTCAATAAAAAGCATTCTTCTACTATGTTCCTGCACCAATGACAGCAATCCAGAAAATGACAATGTGTAAGAATTGCATTGCTGAGGTTCTGCATATAGTTACTGATTTAAATGCACGCAGTTTAACAGGCTACTGTGAGAGCACTCTGGATATACAGGAATGTTCTAAGAGCTGAACAGCTAGCAAGCAATTATCTTATTGATGCACTTGTTGATAGTTCAGCAGATTAAATGTTAAACAGTAACTACAGTAATACCCTCTGCACCAATCTAACTTTGCAGTATCAGTATTTGTCTGGAGCCAATTTCATCTGACCTTATTTTCAAAGTGTTTATTTAACCTTTACTTTTAAGTTCATTGCTTTCTTATCTGTACTATGCAAAAATGAAAGACTGTTCAGATAGCTGCCACAACAATTAGATGACAAAGTTGATACCAACCATGAGAAAAAGATACAAAAACTTGCTTGCACTGTTGCCGCTGCTACATTGTCCATTTTAAAATTTTGTACATAAGGAAACCAAACAAACTACTGAAGAGTAGTTCATCTGTTACCATGTTCCTGTGATGTGTTTCCCACTAAAAGGAAAGATTAGCCATCAAGGCTGATGAAGACTAACTACAAGGGCTGAGTGCTGGCTTGCTCCATCCAATATTTTTATCTGTTATACCGTAACATCCACTCTACTTGGGAAACCAATAGAAGTGGACTCTGAAATGCTGCAAGGAATCTGCCCATTACAGCTGTTGAATCATTTTTGCTTAATATCCTGATCCAAGACTTGGTGTAGAAAGGATATGACATACTATCATTAATAATTTAAAGATAGATAAATCTTGTTAGTGAGGGAGAATAATTCCCAACTACTCTCCTTCTAATTACTTTTATTACAGAAAGTCACGGAGCAAACATTGGTAACATGCTGGTTTCTTGTGAGCTACAGAGTTAGACTGTACTTCATTCTTGGAAATAGTGTTTTTAATCTCTGGGAGCAGTTATTACTGGCTTTCATCAGCCTCAGATGGCAGGCATCCACCATCCCAATGCTAGCACAAATATTTCAGCAGAAAGTAATCTTTCCCAAACACATTATGTTTCTTTTTATAAATAACCGAACAGCTTCATGGGTACTTGTATTGTTGGATGTGGAAAGCCATAGCCCCACCCACACTCTAAATTGGCTGGGTGCAATCCACCTCGTGTCCAAAAGCCATTTAGCTACATTAATACCCAGCTACGCCTGAGCTAATAGGACCTGCCGTGAATCCCAATATTAGTACAATTATGTTTTCACTGTGTCTTGTTTTCTTTTTAGTCTAAAAATATTAGAACACAGGCTGATGATTTTATTATTTTCCTCAGAATTCAATTTATTATGTATGTAGAGAGTTTATCACAGAATCTTAAATACCAATATAAATATCCTCCAAAGTAGAAATAATAGATTTAACAACTAAACGATAAACAATGTCCACTAGTCCTTTATTTTCTTAAAGATGGCAGGCAACATTATTTCAGTTCTCAATAACACATTGTATAATTGGTAGACTACTTCATTGCATTTTACTCCAAAGAATTAATGTTTGCATTTAATATCATGCTGTCATTATCTTGTTTCCTCCACAGTGAGAAGAGTTTTCTGCTTTCTGCAGGTGCAGAGGACCAGCTGAACACACCATAGCCTCCCCTTATCCTTGCTATCAGCATATACAATGATCACTTGTTATTATCCATAATTACATTGTTGCATGTATTAACTGTTGTTATATTGCATGACAGTGTGTTTTAACAGTTAGGAATTTACATTTCAAAACTTATATTGGTATTTTACTGACAATTTAAAAAGCAACATCTTGTTTCCGGAATGTGTTTTTATCACAAGTTATGCATAACTTATCTGATGGGTAGCAGAAAAACATAATTAAATAAGTGCAAGGAAAACATGTTTTTCCTATTCTTTTTCAGTGTGTTACCGTATGGTTCACTGGTAACCTAGAAACTAGGTTTCTCACCTGCTAGCTATCTGAAGAGCTAGAACTGAAGAGAAGAAAGAAAGGGTAGTGCTCAGTATTTGTTTTAAGATAATATCTCCCACAGGTGCACTAGCACTAGTATTGCTAAATTATACTGCTGCATAGAGAAATACACATTCAAATGAGTATAAAAAATATTTCAATTAGGATTATCAAGTCAACATTGATTTAAAAAGGACTGCTAGTTTGAGGCCCAAGTAGCACAAAACTTAAGATACAACTTGGTTTCTCCCTCTTCATGAAATGAAAGGCTGCTTCAGGAAATTCTGCTAAACCTAGACTTAAATGAAAATCATTTGAAAATGTACAAGCTAAGCATTGAGATAAGACATCCTAAAAATTATAACTAAGCAAACTGAGCTAGTGAATAAGAGGATTTTATCTATTAAATATCTCAGAATTTTCACCATCTCTTACAACAAATGAATGCATTTAAAGGTGCATGTTATTTCCACAATGCAATATTAGCGTACTCCAAAACTAATGTTTTGGAGTCATTATATTACTGTCAGACTGAAATATTTGCCTGTGATTTCTAAAAACTACAAGAAGACAATAATGATGATATCTCAGATCAAATTCTCAAGGTAGAAAAGATAAGTAGCAGAGTAACATGTAAATATTTTGTCTTAACTTTTTCTGGCTTTTGTCATCAGGCACTTTGGTATTTTAAACAAAATTAATATCAATATTTAGTGGCTCACAGTGTGTCTAGCCAATTTGGTTTTGAGAGTCACTAGCCAAAAACATTTCCGTACACAAACACAGAGCATTCATTAAGGTCTTAAAGATTCGTGGAAGTGAGAGAAAATTCTCTGTGGAATTAGAATCAGGTTTAAACAGATTTCTTTAAATCTGTCCTAATCTAACAAAGTAGCATGGCATTTTACTGGGAAATAAAGTGACAATATCATAGCAATATAAAATCACAAAATAATTAAAAGTGTGGGAGTGGGAACATGCAGGCCTTGCAACAACGAACAGTGCAACAGTTTCAGTCTTTCTGTACTTTCACTGTCAACACTGAGCGGTGATCAAGGGATCAAGCCTGAAGGAAAGGTCAGAGGATTAACAGGTGTTTAAGGGTGTATAGCAGAAGTGAAGTTGCAGCTTCCATGGCAACAGCCAGGAGGTGGAAAGATAAAAAAAAAAAAAAGAGAAAGTGGAGTACATTGTAAAGTAAAGGTTCTAACTCTCTCACAAGTAGTTTTGGGATGTGGGAATGTACAAGTTGCCTAAACAAACCAGGAATGACCAATAACGATTTTTCTAATAAAGAAGGGGAACTAAGATAACGATTCTGCTCACATGATGTCCCTTTTCAGAGTTCAGCAGTGATGAGTCACTGCTCTTTCAGGAGGCTCTTCCTGCCTTTTAATCTTTGTGTCTCATACCACTTACCTGTGTTGAGGGTGAGAGCAGTAAAGTCAGTGGTAGTACAGCAACACTTCTACATTCATTTTCTAATCTCATTGCTTTCTATTCATTCTGCTTGCTTGCTCTGTCTTCCTGCCTTTCATTCATCTTTCAAAGCTGTCTTCAGGCCCTTAACTGCAGTGGTCCTACAAATAAGTCTCTGCAAACTGCAATGAGCCAGGTGTTTCTCAGCCCAGTTTCAGAAAATCTGGCAGAGGAGGAAAGAGGCCAGTTGTCGCAAACAGGGATGGTACACATTTTCTGGATGCTTAGTTACACCACAGATATTCTGAAAGTCAGAAAATACTTTTGACTCTGTTTTAAGACAGACTTTAATTTCAGTCTTTTCTGAACTTCTTCACCTTTAGTTCCCTCTTTCTTTTTGCTGGAGATCAGAACCTAAAGCTCATAACTCCTATATGATTTTGACTTTCTACCTTGTTATCTTCACATGGTGTCAAAGTCATTTGTTCACTTGCCATTAAGCACCAGCTTTGGAAAGGAACCTACAAATTGTTTTTCACATCTTACCAAACCTACAAAAGCAACAGGATGAATCATAATCTTTCTGGGCCCAGAAGATGTTTGTCTAATCACAGGCCATGTATGAGACCACCATATTACTGAAGTCTCTCTTAAATGATCATCCACAATGACACATCGTGACTGGAACAGTTCAGGTCAATGCTGTGTAGGTCAACGCAATACAGTAGTATGCACTGAATAGCCTTTATTTTATTGAATGATATCCCAGGTATTGGGACTTCCGTGAGTTTATCTTTCTTTCTTCTTTTATACTCTTCAGATTTATTTAGTGTTCCCCATTTCCCCAAAAGCTAGTGCAGCAAAACACAGAACTTAATTGCCTCCATTAAGGAATAAATAATTTGTACCTTATGAAGCACATGTCCCAAGTGGGAACTGGCTGAACAGAATTAACTATGAAGAAATACAACATCGGTTTGCAAAGAATAGGTATTCTTACCTGAAGATCCTGAATCAGCTTTAGCTCTCAGTCTCCGACTCACTTGTCCTACCACAAGAAAAAATACAAAATTACTGTTCTTTTCCTGTTTTAGGTTTATTTTATTTTATTTTAGGCTCTTCCTCCTCTATTATAATAATTCTATTTTTCTGACCACTTTTGGTTTTCATTAGCTTCTGTGGTTCTCAGTATCCATTCAAACCTTCAGCTTTTGTTGTCAGTATCCTTTCAATGGCTACATAGTATATGGGGATACCAGGGTAAAATAGCCCAGCTAGAATTCCTTGAATGCGTTCTCCTAAAATCTGTCTTTTTTACCATAAGCTCTATGAAGATACATGTGAGAACAAGTGGGTAAAACTATAGAAAGGGCAACTGCTGAAATTAAGGACTTGGACAAGATTTCTGTTTACTTTAACAAGATATCTTTATGTACATTTATTTTTTAAAATTTAATTTTTAAACATTTTCAAATGTAAGAGCATTCATTTAAAAGTGAAAACATTCTCCCTTATATGTTTGTATTAGTTGTTGATTTTATGGACATTTTCCCCTTTCTTTATTTCTTTTTATCTCCATGACCCTGGGACAAATTGTTCAGTGTTTGGAAAAGATTATATTACAATGCAACTGCAAACTGACACCTTAATAAATGGGAACAGTGCCAAGCTATTCACAATTAACATAACCAAGGTTTCACCAAATCTTTTTCTTTAATTTAAGAAAAGTACCGAATTTCATGCCAGTTTTAGGATACATAAATATTTATGCAAGATTAACTGTCCAGTTCTACATCTCAGTTTTCATAGATAAGCAAAAATAGCAAAAGGCAAACAGGTGAAAATGTAAAAAGTCTCAGAATGCAGGGCAGAGTGAGTTGTAGAAGTCTGTAGAGGGCTCATCAGTTTTAAAGTGAATATTACAGGATATTAAAAGCTGAATCACATCCTGATAGCTAATCTACATTAAAATCATTATTATATATTTGTCTTGTATTTATACACATACACAAGAATGCTTATGTTCTACATCAGCTCATTTAAATTATCTCAGTACTTCTCTATTTGGTAGTTGGTATTAGTTCAAAACTTCATTTAAGTCTGAGATAAAAATGTTAAAATGTCAAAATTCTGTTGCAGGTACATTAATGACTTACTGCTAAATACAAGGGAATTGTTTTGTTGGCATTGCACCTAATTTGTCTCAAATACATTTTAATTTCTTATGGTTTTACTTTTAAGAATGTCCACGAATTCTCAGTATGAATACTCAAGAAAGGGGATTTTTTATTAAATGCTTTGAAAGACATATGAAAAATGCCTTTCAAAGACATATGAAAAATGTCTTTCAAAGGTACCCTTTTCATTGTGAAAACAAATTTGTCATGAGCTGTGTTACTAGGCTTACCTCTAACTAGGATCTAGTGATCCTCTTGAGCAGTCCTGTAACTAAGGAACAAAGCACAAATTTCAAGCAGTATGTCAAAAATATTCAAACTGAGAGAATGAATTATTTTTTCAAAAATTTGAAAAAAGCAATATTACAATCTGTTCACAAAACTTTCAGAATGGGAGAATATAAACTTCTGTGTGCAATTGTTGTTGGTCAACCCTTAAATTTAAAGAATGTTTAAAATCTATAAAATTTCTATTGAACTGAGTTCTCTGAACAGAATGGCATCCACAAATATCTAAATTAAAGCTTAAGTGTTGACCCAGTTGTGCTTTCAAATTTATTGCAAATTCCAAAACACAATTCAGAATTCATATCTTACTTGAACTACAAATATACGTAAGGCAATCTCAGAGAGGAGAGAACCACCTTTCATTTGCATTTGGGCCTCAAATGCTAGCAAAGACATTATTGTTCAGTCATTACCTAGAGCTTATGTTACAGCTGTCACTGGAAAAGCTGATATGTAATGTTTCAGTTACCCAATCTAATCAGTGAAATACTAATAAAAAACCCTATTATTCATAGGAAAGTGAAAAACAAAATGGAAAAACTCTCCTAAATTTATCAATTTGTGTCCTAAGCATAACAATTCAGAAATCGAAATAACGAAATGAGCGAACCACACATGAGGTGAAAGTATTCACAAATGTTTCTGAAACACTGATCAGCTAAAACTGCAAATCTCCTTTACAACAGGAGTTTTTCTAGCTGAAGTCATTCAGTTCCTTCTTTGGATAGAAAATCACACAAAAAATTTAATAAAAAATACATCTACCAGTATTTCTAAGAGTCCTAAACATATCCAGCCACAGATCTAGGCTCTCTACATTTCCTATAATTTCTGTGTTTTTCCCTCTTTCATATTTTTCACTCTCTATTTCTTTCACTGCTAAAGTAATGAATGATTGTTTGCAAATTATTGACATGAGCTCTTCATGCTTTTGGTGCACTGTTATCCACCAGGATTGTAATTTATTTGTCATTTTAAACTAGCTTTGTTGTTTTTTTTTTTGTTTGTTTTTTTGCAGGTTGTTGGGATTGCATTTTANTCTGAAGGATCCAGTAGTTCAGTTTAAACCTGTTATTTGTCTCCTGCCTATAGGGTCTGACCTGAAATGAGAAAGCATGAAGCTAAGCTGCAAACCTTGCCTTTCCACAGAGCTGCTCCATGAGCGCCAATTCCGTTTAGCAGCTGCAGGGTCAGGGGGAAATGTGTGGTTTTGGAAACACAGTATGTCAGTGTTTCCAAAACATTTTCCTGGAATTTATACTTTTTTTTCTGAAGAAATTTTTCTTTAAAAAAGAAAAAAATGAATCATGGATTTGTTCCAATNTTGGGATTGCATTTTATATTTTGCATTTTAACTGTACAAGTAGATCATAAATGTGTTGGTATTAAATACTTAAATTTTCTTAATTCAAATAGCGTTGCTTATTTCTATGACACACACACACACACAAATAAATAAGAAACAGAAAGACTGCTGTTTCTATATTTGGATCTTAAGCGTATGATCACTTACTCACTTTTTGATGCCAGTTTTTCAGGGAAAGAAAATGCTTGCAGAAACACTGCAAAAAGTAGGACTTAGAGAATGTTATAGAAAATTAACTGCTATCAGTCTAGGCCCCATTGACATCTCCCCGGTAACTTTGAAAAAAAAAAAAAAACAACACAAGAAATATGAGAGATTGCAGAGTGTAATCTAATTGCATTTTCTCAGTCTTTGAATTGCAAATGTTTGGTGACCTATGGATATCTTTTAATAGGGACAGTGAAAACCAAAATAACAAAAGCAATTCAGATGTTTTTATGTTTAGGATTGCTATGCAGGGATGTGAAAAAGACAAAAATCACATACAAATCCTCTACAGGTAAATTCACAAACATCTACACAACCTTGTACAGAATAGATAAATGTAAATGTGTGTAGCTATGTAGTGTATGTTTGTAAGTTAATGCCAACGTTTACAAAAAGAGCAATTTAAAATATATTTATATGCATATTTAAATACATATATATATATATATATATATTTTTTTTTTATGGAAATCTGAAGGATCCAGTAGTTCAGTTTAAACCTGTTATTTGTCTCCTGCCTATAGGGTCTGACCTGAAATGAGAAAGCATGAAGCTAAGCTGCAAACCTTGCCTTTCCACAGAGCTGCTCCATGAGCGCCAATTCCGTTTAGCAGCTGCAGGGTCAGGGGGAAATGTGTGGTTTTGGAAACACAGTATGTCAGTGTTTCCAAAACATTTTCCTGGAATTTATACTTTTTTTTCTGAAGAAATTTTTCTTTAAAAAAGAAAAAAATGAATCATGGATTTGTTCCAATTTGAAAGTAAGCCAAATTAAAAAGAGAAATAAATAAATCTGTGAACTGTAAAGTCTGCTATTTAGCCAGCCCCATTGCTATGGCATTCTGTTTTTTTCAACCACACCAATACCACCTTAGTCTGTTTTCTATTCTTCCTTCCTCTTGAGTCCTCCTGGTTCATTCAACAAGACTTTTGCCCAGCTGTATTTTCTCTTCACCATTGTCAGCTGCCCCTGTTGTTCACTGGTGTCCTGTGTTTTGTCAACTAACCTGAACTTCAGTGGGGGCAAAAGCAGAAGATTGCAGCATTGTTAGTGAGGACTGCTCTAATTTTATGTGTGTCACCCTTTACCTGAGTGGAGAAGAGCAGCTCTTATCCTCCTTTGTTAAATGTCACATAAACCCTTCCTCATCACTAAGTTTATTATTATAGTTAAATGGTGTTTTGTGCTCTTGGTTGTTTACTTGAGGTTGCTCAGAATCCATGTACTCCATGGGAAAGGATTAATTCCCAATGACAGTAAAAAGAAGTGGTGAATATTTTGAATGTGACATCGTACCTGAACTGATAAACCTTCCTAAACTTTGTAAATCCTACAATAAAATCATGATAATTGCTAATAGTATTATTTTCCCATCTGCTGAAAGTCACTTTTCCTAAAACAGTTCTACAGATTATCTATTCAATTAAGTCCAAGCTTTTATCCTGAAATGAAAGCACCAGAAAAATGCTACTGTCTGAGATGGTTGCACATAGTGCAACTATGAGAAACTTAAATAGAGTAGGGCGGAGAGATGTTTCTAAGTACACAGTCAGGAAGACAGATCATGAATTATTGCACCTTGCTGTCATTTAAATCCATGTGAAACAGAAAATGATTTTTTTATCTATTTTAAAGATATTGCAGGTTTTTAGTGACAGATAGGCACATAAGTTCCTTCTGATGCTTTCAAAATTCTAGCACACTTTCCTCTCTTTATCTTAGGCATAAAACTATAGAATACAAAGTAGAGAGCATCCAAAAATAAACATTTCTGCTAATGCAGAAAACAGTGGGTACTGTTTTACACAATATATATCTTCAGACATGAATTTTAGCTCATGGAGACAAGGATATTCCAATATGAAGTTACAAATACAAAATGACGGTACTTCATACCACAAACAATTAAAAACCATTCATCAGCATTTGACTAACAATTCCTTTGCCCAAAGAACTAGAAATCTGCAACAGATGTTAACTTTCTGTCCATAGAAGTGGCCTGTTTTGCTGGCTGCATTTCCTGTAGGCAGATGGCTCCCTTTCAACTCCATTCATACATTCCAGCAGGTCATACTTTGTGAAGCCTCTAATAACTAATTAAAGTTTTATTTCAGATCTCTAATAGCTCAAACAATAACTTAGGGAGAAAAGAAAACATTTTCTGGGAAAGCATTAGCATAAGATTCACTGAAGCTGTATCGCTCCTTCTGGCTGTATCTAATTTCAGCAAGATGAACAAAGAGAAAACACTGTATAGCTCAGTGCTGTTCCATGCTGCAGTGTCCATTTTGTATCTTGGAACACTTCTAAATAGCTTTTCTGCTAAAGCAATAATCAATTAGTACTAAAACACATCTGCAGCAAAGCAAGATGTTCTCCCTGAAATTGGATCAAAATTACATTTTGAAAAGGTTATCCCATTCCTGTACCACTTTCATTTCAATGTTACTATTAAAGAAATTACGAACTTCAATTCCAAATTCCATTGGATCAGAAAAAATTTGAAATAACAATCTCCAGAGGGAATCTTGTGCTTCCAAACTTGCTTACTTTAACTCATATATCATCACTAAGTTTAAGAAAAAAATCTTCGTGCCAGAAAATTTTTGGATTTTTTTTTACTCAGTGCAAAAACTACTTAAGTACTGAGAACTGCATCTGATTGTGGAAAAAAAGAAAAAAAAAAAAAAACAGTTAAATGAGCTGTAAAACAAACAAAGGAAAATAAATATGATAAGAAATGTACTCAGGTATAGTAAGTAAATAGAAAAAACACACAAATGTTGTCTGTGAAATGTATCTGTTTTATATGTATTTTATATACTGTGATATAATTGTATAAATAGTTATATTATATAAGCCAAAAATGCATAATTATAGCAGACATTTTTAAGCAGCTGGTTAAAATAGTAATAAATGAATTAAAATAATGTAGCACAAAAGAAATTGATGAGATTATAAAGGACTGGCAAATGCTTAAAAGCAAACAAACAACAACAAAAAAAGCACAATGAGGAATCTATTTAGTGAATCTCTCTTCCTAGCTCCCGTTTTAAGAGACACTGCATCCATAGGAAACATGCTGGACTCAAAAACACTTCACTCTGGCTTGCATTTGTTCAGCCAAAGGGAAAGGCACCTAAACACTATCTTTCAGTCTTCAAAAGGTAGGAGAAATCCCCTAACCCCACTGTACTCTTTTACAGCTGTGGGAGAAAACCTTTGGTCTTCTTTCCCACTGTAGCAGTAATAACAAAGAGGAAATTACCTTGGTGAGAAAAGCAATAGCCATATTTGATGCAGTCTAGAGAGGTAGCCTGTCTCCCACTCCTGCCTGTGAAGCAGTTTTGTTTTAGACCAGCTTATGTTTGGCAGCAGCCTGATACGTGATTTGGACAGAGCAGAGGAAGTGAATACGGTGAGTTCATCAGCTTGTGGAATCCTGAGCAAGCTGGCCTTGCAGAATCAGCAAAGGGTAAAAATCAAGGATCTTTAGGAGAAAGCTCCCTTGTAAAACTAAACTTTCTGGTCTTAGAGGCCTCATATGTCCAAGGATTCTATCTGCCTCGGAAAGTAATCTACCATATGTTTTGGTACATAAGAGGAATAAGTACATAATGTACTTTGATTTGTATAAACAACTAAAGTTTTGGCTTTTTTTTTTCTTAAACATACTCCATAATGTCTTTCTTCTCCAGCTTGGCTTGGAAGATTCTTATTTTCTGAACCCGTTTCTCCTCTGAGGAAAGGAACCGGACTGTTGGCCTTAATGACTCTCTAGATCACCACGTAATCTGGAATGCACAACACCCTACTGAGGATTATACAACAGATTTTAACTGAATAGTTCCTAAGCAAATTTCTCTGATACTTTTTTCTTCATTTCTCCAAACTGAATTGTTCTGCCATCATTTATGATTACTTGGCCTTGTTGCTGGAAAGAAATGGGATGTTGGCAGATCCTATATGTAAATAGACTTTGCCAGCACAATGACATTTGGAATCCTGATTTACTCAAGGGAATAATCAATCCTCTGTCAAAGCAGCTTCCATGTGAATAAAAGCTCCTCAGCTTATGTGCCTCTTTCAAAAATCTTGCTCACTTCAGAAAAACCATAGAAAGCTTCTGAACACTTCTTCCCATCAGAAAAAATATTTTTGTTTCCTTACAGTTTCTGAAACATTGTCTCACTTTGCACCTCTGAAGTGTCTTTGATGCAAAGACTGTGATTAGAAAGCTGCCAGGATCAAGGTATTTAACCTGACTTATCAAAGGTGTCTAGCCAAGATAACACAAAAATAAGGTACGCAGCTCTGAAGCACACACAACTTGACAGATTAGCTTTTCTTCCTTTCTTTATAAAAGAGAAAGGGAAAAGCTTTGGGGTTTCAGAGTCTGTATCAAATTTCCCAGATTTATTTGTAAAAGAACTAAGACATGATACTTCACAGTTTCTGGTTCAGTAGAAGTCAATTATGGCTAAGTGTGTTGGTCAGAAAGTAATGCCTCCTATTTCATTATGTTGGCCCGTGACATCAGGGATGGATGTTGGTGGTATGGTAGTAGAGACTGTACCTTCCCAACCAACGTTCCATTATATGCTGTTGCTGTATGACAGATGGCAGCAGAGGACAGTCTGACAAAATGGCATCTGACATGGAAGTGCATATGAAACAAAGAGGTGAAATTGAATTCCAACACACAGAAAAAAGTGCACATATTGACATTCATCAACACTTGATAAGTGTTTATGGAGACCAAACAGTGGATGTGAGTTCAATGAGTGGTGCATTTCAGCAATGCTGACAGTGGGTCACCTCTGCTGGTGCAGATTTTTATGAGCACAGTATGCAGGCTCTTGTTCACTGCTGGCAAAAATACATAGTTAATGGTGGTGAGTATGTTGAAAAGCAGTGTATCGTAGCTGAGAATTTGCTATATCAAATAGCTATATTTTGTTCTTTTTATTTTGTAGTTTCCATGGAAACAAATAAAAGGCATTACTTTCGGAGCAACCAATGTACATCTGCTGAGGCATACCAAGTGTGGAGCAATATTCTGTGGATATTTTCAGCTCTTGACCTGCCTAATTTAGTGAACACTCAGATCTTGCAGAAAATTTTCTAAGTAGGGATTGTAGCTTAATTGTTGTTATAAATAACCCAGATTTTTTATTTATGCAAGCAGTGTACACCATTCTTTCTGCCCTTAAACAATACAGACGGCATTATTTCATCTACCCAGTATAAAATATGACAAAAATAAGATTGTTGGGAATGAATGTAAAAAGCAACTTACTTATTCACAGTTATTAATCTTTCCTTTCTTTCATAGCTTGTGTACCTGTTCTCTGTTTCTATTTGATCTAAGGGCAAATTTCCTTTTCTGAGCTTCTGATAGGTTCTTAACTTTCAGGTGCATCTTATTTTGACAGAAGACAGAGGTCTTTAATACCTCACATAACTATCAGCCATATAGATCTTTTCAGCTTTACCATTCTGTTCTAGTTCAGCTCTTAGTAAACAAAACGACAAGAACAAATCCATTTACTTGAGGGAGCTCAACACACACAGCAACTTCTCGAAGGCTTCTCTTTGAGGTCACTACAGAATTCTTCTATTCAACAGTATTAGCTTACCTAATAAACTTTAAGCTTTTATCTATGCCAGAAAGCTTAAAAGATAAATATTGAGTGTGTGCTTAAAGCTCACTATGCACTCCTAACAATCCCATGTGTGTGAACACTTCTATTCTGGAAGCAGTCCCTCCATTCCAATTAGCTTAATTCACTTTAGGATACTTTATTATGTCCATTTTCACATTCCCATGAAATGCAGTTTGATAATTTCACTTGTGACAGTCCCATGAGGTGGCTAGCTACAGAAATGGGTACAAATTGGATATATATTTTTTTCAATTACTGCAGTCAAGTTCCAAGGACATAATGCACAATAGGTACTATACAGTGGTCTTCTCTCAAGAAAACACTTTAATTATAGGTTGCTGGCAGAGATCCAAAGGAAAGCTGGCTATCATTACTGGCTGAGCGCTTTGATCTAGTTAAATTCAGAAAAAGCAATGCAAAGAGGACAAAGCAAAGTAATTACCATTATCTGGAGGAAATACAACAATATGAGAGCTGGTCTTTGCTCTTCACAAGAGATGTGCTCTTTTGTTAAGGCATCAGGCTTGACCTCTGTGCATTCACACAGCTAGGCTAGAGCACGTGTGAATATTTAGCAACTCTTCTTTCTTGACAAACAATGCTTAGCAGGGCAAACATGGTATGTTTGATGGCTCTCATTAACGATATATTTGAAGGAAAAGCATCTGCTCCACAGCACATACACAGTCCTTTCGCGTGTATTCCTGTATGCAGCTACATACCTCANACCTGACTTATCAAAGGTGTCTAGCCAAGATAACACAAAAATAAGGTACGCAGCTCTGAAGCACACACAACTTGACAGATTAGCTTTTCTTCCTTTCTTTATAAAAGAGAAAGGGAAAAGCTTTGGGGTTTCAGAGTCTGTATCAAATTTCCCAGATTTATTTGTAAAAGAACTAAGACATGATACTTCACAGTTTCTGGTTCAGTAGAAGTCAATTATGGCTAAGTGTGTTGGTCAGAAAGTAATGCCTCCTATTTCATTATGTTGGCCCGTGACATCAGGGATGGATGTTGGTGGTATGGTAGTAGAGACTGTACCTTCCCAACCAACGTTCCATTATATGCTGTTGCTGTATGACAGATGGCAGCAGAGGACAGTCTGACAAAATGGCATCTGACATGGAAGTGCATATGAAACAAAGAGGTGAAATTGAATTCCAACACACAGAAAAAAGTGCACATATTGACATTCATCAACACTTGATAAGTGTTTATGGAGACCAAACAGTGGATGTGAGTCCAATGAGTGGTGCATTTCAGCAATGCTGACAGTGGGTCACCTCTGCTGGTGCAGATTTTTATGAGCACAGTATGCAGGCTCTTGTTCACTGCTGGCAAAAATACATAGTTAATGGTGGTGAGTATGTTGAAAAGCAGTGTATCGTAGCTGAGAATTTGCTATATCAAATAGCTATATTTTGTTCTTTTTATTTTGTAGTTTCCATGGAAACAAATAAAAGGCATTACTTTCGGAGCAACCAATGTACATCTGCTGAGGCATACCAAGTGTGGAGCAATATTCTGTGGATATTTTCAGCTCTTGACCTGCCTAATTTAGTGAACACTCAGATCTTGCAGAAAATTTTCTAAGTAGGGATTGTAGCTTAATTGTTGTTATAAATAACCCAGATTTTTTATTTATGCAAGCAGTGTACACCATTCTTTCTGCCCTTAAACAATACAGACGGCATTATTTCATCTACCCAGTATAAAATATGACAAAAATAAGATTGTTGGGAATGAATGTAAAAAGCAACTTACTTATTCACAGTTATTAATCTTTCCTTTCTTTCATAGCTTGTGTACCTGTTCTCTGTTTCTATTTGATCTAAGGGCAAATTTCCTTTTCTGAGCTTCTGATAGGTTCTTAACTTTCAGGTGCATCTTATTTTGACAGAAGACAGAGGTCTTTAATACCTCACATAACTATCAGCCATATAGATCTTTTCAGCTTTACCATTCTGTTCTAGTTCAGCTCTTAGTAAACAAAACGACAAGAACAAATCCATTTACTTGAGGGAGCTCAACACACACAGCAACTTCTCGAAGGCTTCTCTTTGAGGTCACTACAGAATTCTTCTATTCAACAGTATTAGCTTACCTAATAAACTTTAAGCTTTTATCTATGCCAGAAAGCTTAAAAGATAAATATTGAGTGTGTGCTTAAAGCTCACTATGCACTCCTAACAATCCCATGTGTGTGAACACTTCTATTCTGGAAGCAGTCCCTCCATTCCAATTAGCTTAATTCACTTTAGGATACTTTATTATGTCCATTTTCACATTCCCATGAAATGCAGTTTGATAATTTCACTTGTGACAGTCCCATGAGGTGGCTAGCTACAGAAATGGGTACAAATTGGATATATATTTTTTTCAATTACTGCAGTCAAGTTCCAAGGACATAATGCACAATAGGTACTATACAGTGGTCTTCTCTCAAGAAAACACTTTAATTATAGGTTGCTGGCAGAGATCCAAAGGAAAGCTGGCTATCATTACTGGCTGAGCGCTTTGATCTAGTTAAATTCAGAAAAAGCAATGCAAAGAGGACAAAGCAAAGTAATTACCATTATCTGGAGGAAATACAACAATATGAGAGCTGGTCTTTGCTCTTCACAAGAGATGTGCTCTTTTGTTAAGGCATCAGGCTTGACCTCTGTGCATTCACACAGCTAGGCTAGAGCACGTGTGAATATTTAGCAACTCTTCTTTCTTGACAAACAATGCTTAGCAGGGCAAACATGGTATGTTTGATGGCTCTCATTAACGATATATTTGAAGGAAAAGCATCTGCTCCACAGCACATACACAGTCCTTTCGCGTGTATTCCTGTATGCAGCTACATACCTCATTTATGTGGTATCAGTGAACAGTCATTAAAGCTGGTATCATGTAACATAAATTGTGTGGTAATGTAACTGAGTCTCAACTGTTATTGTGAAATAATAATAATGCAAGCTTATTAGAAAAAATATATAAGGGAAAAAAAATCCCTGGGAAATTGTAATTTCATGTAGGTAAGACACTCCCTCTGACCCACCTTCTCATCATAAGAACCCACTGCATTTAATCCCCTGTCCCATCCGATGTTATCTGCTGTGGAAAGAGCAACATACCTGCAAGCTTTGTTACTGTTTACTATATGTGTATCTTGAGCAGTAGGGAGACAATTTGCTGCCCATGGAAGAACAGCATCATCCATGCAGTTATTTCAGCACCTTTTTCAATTATCCTAGTCACCTCTAAAGGCACCTCTTTGAACCTCACTGGTGACTGCTGCACTCCCAGCACAGTCCCTCTTGAAATGCCCATGCTGAGAATATCTGTATTCAGCACTGCACCAGCACTGCTGAAATAATGCAGTTCTGACTATATGCAAAATGCCACACTACTCCCATGTGTGTGCATGGTGTACAGAGCAAATAGGTAAAGACCCTTGGGTGGCTCAAGCTCATTTCTGATTCTCTCTTACTCAGCCCCTGCAAAGAGCAGGGTGTCACATTTACACATTCCACTTTCTGAAATGGTGGATTACACTGAAATTTGGGATGGAAATATTTTGGCTCATAAGAAAAATATTGTGTTTCACCCTTTGTACTTCCAAATTGTGTACTTCATTCTGCACATAATCTGGGCGAGACTTTTTTCAGATGAATTTGTTTTTACAGAAGAAAATGAAAATATTTTGGGGTGAAGTGCATTGCAAAATGCCTCCAAAACCTCTCAAATTCTGCTTTTCACATTACTGGACTACTGACCTCAGCCATTGTTAACTACAACAGCAAATTTTCCTGTATTATTTCATGACCTCTTAAAGAAACATGTTTTCTGTCCTTTGGGGAAGAGAATAAACAATTCATTACAAGGAACACAGCAATGGCCCACCATTCCTGACAAGAGACTGAACCTCTTCAACTTCTTTTGAAAAATAAAATATAAAAGCTTTATTCCTGAAAAGAAAAAAATGAGAGAGAAATAAAAAAGAAATGCAGGTTTTATGGATTACTGTATGACTTACATTTTTTTCTTATATCATTTAAGATTTTGTGGGAACTTATTTTCTTATTACTACATTTTCTGATAGCTGTTTGAAATACTGTGCTTCATTCCCCTTCTTGTAAGAATTTTGGAATGCTTTAGTAAAATGCAGATACAGAAATGTTTTCCGTCACTTTCAGAATGATGGACTTCAGTGAATTCTTAGCATCACTAAGCATCTTTCTTAATTATTTTTCAAGGAGAGGTGAATCATTCTTTTCTGCAAGTTCATGAATTATGCATTGTATTGGATACAATGCTCAGTCATGTGATTATTAATACATCTCATACACAGACACATGCACACACGCAGTTCTTAATCATCCAAGGCTGCCTTTTTTCTGAGGCAGCTGAATAACTTCTATTCCATTTGAGCATTTTGAGCTTCTTTGCTGAATAGCTCAGCACTCCCCTGGTCCTGAAGATGGAGGCACCCATCCTGTCAGTTGCTCAGCATCTCTGCATCCTGCTGAGGACCTTGGGGCCCTCAGATCCCACCTGAGCAATGTGGGCATGTTGAGCAGCAAGACAAAGCTCTCTCTGCCCAAGTCTGTCAGGACACCCGGGATGAAGCTGCAGCTACAATCTGCACTGCAGCAGCAGTTTTTTGCTTCTGAGCCTCCTCACTCTCCACTTTGCCTACTCACTACCCAGTGATTTTTTCCCATCTAGCTTCATGTTAAGTTACTACCAGGTATTTTGTTTATCTTCATGTGTTACTCTAATCTTTGTAACTGATTCAGCAAGCTTTGTGACATAGCCCAAAGAGCCTAACAAATAAGAAAAATATACATTTTGTTAAGATTTTTTTTTTTTTAAGAAATTATGTCTAAAACAGTAATATATAAATGAGTCTGAGGGTATCAGCTATATGAATATTGCAGACCAAATAATATTTTGTGTTTGGTACAGCACTTGTTCCTTATTTCTTTGCATTTTCCCTTTCTCAATACCAGTAAAGAGCCTTTATTCCACCTTGTGGCTTTGTAAGAGTAGTGAGATCTCACTGAAAAAAAAAAATCATTACATCTCTAGATTTTCAGGCCCAGTGTAAAATGTATTTTTATCTAGCATATTTTGCTAACTGGATATATATTTCTGCAGATATAAACCAAATTTATATAAGGAACATAAAAGCAAATTTCAGGGAATCACAGAGAAACGTGATATAACTAAGAAAATAAAAATCAGTATAGCGATGGAATTCACTGCTGATCGACAGAATTGAATGAAAGTGACATTCCTGCTTTTCCCCCACATTAAAAACTTTGAAATTCTGGCTTTTTTTTTTTCATAAACAGACTGTAGTCAAATAATATTTTTGGAAAAACTGTATTTCTCATATTCATTGAATAAACAAGCACAGACATAATATGCTTATTGAATATCCAAATTTGACACTCTAGATCATTCACCATCTCTGAATTTGAATGTAGGTGTCTCACATAACTGATTTCTAATCCTCATGCATGGCAATGAGTCTCGGACTCCCATTCTTGTTTTGCTTCAGCAAAATGTCATATTCTGACAAATTCCAGGATCATCCCAAAGGAACATTCGGATGTATTTACACATTTTACTGTTTTTTAAATGAACTGCAGACAAATAGAGGAAATAAAAATTAAAATGAGCTCCTTGTATTCTGAAGAGTGGCAAGAGGGATAAGTTGAGGCACATTGCTCCCAGGGAAGGAAGATGATGTCCTTCTGCAAAGAGAGGTTCCAAATCACTGTTTCATATCCTTATCCCAGGACTCTCTTGTGCCAAATACAACTTTAATAAACTAACTATCCAAAGAAAAGCTTAAAGTTGGAGTGTTCACTGTATTATGAATAAAATCCCCTTAACAGCACCAAAATCTGTGCAAACTGAATGTACATACACTTCTTACTGATACTGAGATGCTTCCCCAAACGCTTGAATCCAAAATCGGTGCCAGGAAAAAAAAATAGCTATGTGTGGATGTTCTTACACAGTAGCAGGAGTGACCAGTATGAAGTCCCTAACCATAGCATGCTCACAGTGCCTCTTGATCCAGTGAATTTGTTAGTGCTTTCTGGACCTTCACCCATTATCTGTCCTGGACTGTGGGCTCTGTGCCTGATGGCTGTTCTGCAGAAAACCTCAAGCTACATTTTTGCAAGAATCTGAGAATCCCTAAGCTTTTTAGGCTGCAGTTGAAACAGTACTGGTGGATTTAGGAAGGCTGCATTTTAACATTCCAGTCCAGCTGGACTGCAGGAATGAAATATTAACTTATCCAGCAAATTGACCATTTCAGGGAGTGCCCCAGGCCCTTGTCTGACCAGCAGCAGCTCTATCTCTTATTTTATTTCTTCCCATTGTCAGATCAAGTGTCTTTCTAAGTTCCTATCTACATTATCAGTTTATGAAGAGGGTTAGTTAGATGGGAAATACATTACAGGCACTGCTATTAAGTGGTTTACCTCTGCTGAATTTCTGATTTTCTGTTCAATTTGCTCCCTTTTACTCCATTAAATCTCTGCTGCGGAACTGTGTGCAGTGGTCACGTGGTAAAAACACAGCATGCCATTTATAAAAATCAAGATTTCATTAAACACTGATCAATATATATCTTTTGTGTAGGGAAGGAAACTGATCTCCTTGTGGTGTAGTGTAAGCCTGGTATTCAAAGAATCCCCGCAAAAGAGGATGTACACAAAGCAAAAGCAGGCACCATGTTACCTACTACTGTGGAATATAAACAGAGTTACTAAGTTTTAACCAAGCGCTCAAAGGAAGAACTGGTTTGAATAAGGTCACTTGGAAACAAGCTCATATCACCCCAGAAACTGACCAAAGGAGTTCACCTGGAAGAACATTGGTTTGCCAGATTTCCTTCTTTCCATCCTCTGTGCAAACTCTCATTTCCATAGCACAGATTGTGATCTCTGGCTGTTTTGATGCAATAAGCATGTCTCAATCCTGTATGAACACAGTGTTTTCATGAATTGATATCATGTAGGTCACTGATTATTCAAACAGCTTCAAGGAGCTTTGCATATCTCTGCTTTAAAAAGGAATGCTGTAATTTTAGAGATATTTTCCTCTTAATGGAAGCAAACCACTTGTTAATATCATGTACGGCATCATCTGCAAATAACACATTGCTGAACTAAAAGGCTTTAATGTATTAGACCAGTGGCCAAAGAAACAGTCTCCATGGCAACTCAATATTAAGTTTCCCTGCTACAACAATTGTGAAGACAATTCTATCACAACTCATTTCAGCTGAATTCTTCTATATTTCTAAATGGTTCTCATAAATATTTCTACTTCTGACTTTTTGTCTCAGTTTTAGGAGAAAAAAAAAAACATAGCAAAATAAAAGGCTGAATAAAAGACTGACTTTGGGAAGGACAATATGATACTTCTACAACCATGATAAAAAAAAATAAAAATGAGAAGAAAACATATTACAATTTAAATATTTTAAACATTACACACAGCACCTACCCATGAAGCCTAGGCAGAATCCAACAGCTAGGGTAATGAAGATTTTATCTTATTAGTGTAAGGGAACTGCTGAAT